>CM035153.1:102373373-102972808 GCA_020205615.1 Panax quinquefolius
AATCTAGTGAAACCACCGCTCAGACAATGCCCTGAGGTAACCCCAGGGACAACGACGGGGTAGAATGGAGAAGAACCTCCCGAATCCCCAGCCATGGACGATCGCTTTGTAGTCACCATGCAAGGCCTGATACATAGAGTGGATGCTAAACTAGTTCCCTCGAGGTTGTGTGAAGCCGGAAACCTACATCAAACGACGAGGTTGTCTAACAGAACGGCGCTGAGGCTCTTCAAAAGCCCTCCTTCGTACACCAGAAGTGGTCCTACGGGAACTACTTGGCTAATCCGGATCCATGATATCTGGACAACAAGTCTCCAAATCACCTTAGAAAGGGTGTGGTAATTTCTTACCTGTAGTCTTTTCAAAATGCATTCTATGATTACATGCATGCATGCATTGCTTTAACATACATCTACAGTAGAGTTAAAAATGCATGATTACCCAATACCTACATTTTGGGAAAAAAATTCCATAGCCCCTTTGTAAATGGTATTATCCACATGCACATAGGCATGACTAGGTGGCCATTCAGTAGCACACCTATACACAGTCATATACATCTGTATGCATCAATACATTTGCGATAAAAAAAATCGTAAGTGTAGTCTAATTTCGAGGATTATTTTGCTTGTCTACTGTACTCATTTTTCCTCATATAGGATAAGAAATGGCGATAAAAAGGTGCCAATTTATTTATTTCAAAAGTTAAATTTTTTCACATCATTATATTGAGATGGTTTAATACTAACATTTGCTATGTTGAATATTTTTTATCAAGTCATATCGGCATGCATATTCACTACTATGTGTCTAAATGCATTTCATGCGATAAGTCATTTTCAATGACGAAATTGGAAAAAATACATGCATGTGTTACTAGGGATGTTGAAGAACAACATACGGTGGCGGAATATATAGAAAGTTGCCCAAACTCAGCAGATTTGAAGAAGAGCTCTCGGATTTCCTTCGCTGCGCAACTTGAAAATGACTTATGAAAGCAACCATTCGCCTATACAACGGTTGGTCGCAGGCTAACCTGCGGCTCCTGCAGGTACACCTGCGGCACTGCTACATGGGTCCTACACCTCTGGCTCACTCCAGTTAGAATTGCAAAGGAGGTCTTACAAGCTGAAAAGGCCAAATCAGGAATAAAAGTGATACGCGATTGAGCAGAATAGCCTGAAATCCTAGTTTTTCGTCGGTCAGAGTTAAACTCTCGTTCGTCGTCTCAAAGGTATTCGCCTGAATGTAGGGTATACTATACCGATGAGCTCAGCTTTCATAGATCATGCTCGGCAATATCACACAAAGGTCTGATGTCGTCAATGAGTGTCAGGCAACCCTGACGTATCCCCGGCGGGGGTTACAATGCAAAACCACGAAATATCAAACCTCCTCAGCGGGGGTTACAACGCTGAAGTTATCAAGCATCTACGTATCCCCGGTGGGGGTCACAACGCACATCTTTCAAGCATCTACGTATCCTCGGCGGGGGTTACAACGCAATGCAACCATTGATACACACATCAATGAAGGTCAAGCAGCCTTGACATCGTGTCAGCCGATGGCAAGTAAACCCATCGAAGCAACCTTCCCTGGTGGGGGCTACAATGCAATGCTACCATTAACACATACATCAATGAAGGTCAAGCAGCCTTGACAATGCATATAGCAGGGATTTATCCGGTGATACACACATCAACGAAAATCAGGCAACCCTGATAACAACAAACTGTTGGCAGTAACTCCGACAGAATGAGGGAATATGTTATACACATCCTCAAACAGACAAAGCTTTATCTCTAAGATCTCTTACACACAAGAGATACCTCTATGGAATATAAGTCAATGTCTAGGATTCAAGACTTTGGTGATGCATTTGCATCATGTTGCTGCATATAGCATCATATTTATCTTGCTTGTATTTCAAGTGTCTAGGATTCTTTATCATATCCATGCCTTGCATTGCATGAATATGATAAAGAGGGCATCTATGAACACTCAAAATTTTTGCACTCCTATTACTAATATTGCGGGAGGGTAGATTTGTCTTTTGGAGATAACCACGAAAGGCGACTTACATCCATTAGGATCTTATCGAAAGTTCGGTTCAACCGGAACACAAACCAGAACATCATCTCAAACCGGAACACACATCGAGAATGTCATTTCCAATCTAGGAGATAACCTTAGATATGCGAGATCAAAAGACGGCTGACAACACCGGAGAGGACGATTCATCTCGGCGATAATCTGCTTGACTTTCGGTTCGATCCGAGAGAAACACCGGAGTAGCATCCCCATCCTTGGTGATAGCCCCAAGAGATGTCATTGCGATTCGTGATAACCCCGAAATGCTTGTTTCAAACATATGCAATCGGCTTCAACCTCGGACATCTGTTGAGGCACACACCTCGGACCGGAGTTGACAGTGGCGGGACGGGAACATCCACAAATGACAGTGATACATACAAACAAGCAGTAGTCCAATCTCAGATGTAACCCTGAGCAACGTTTGCTTTCCGCTTAAATCGACGATAACCCCGGTGAGGAGTACAACGTCATCTTACCATATCAACAAGATGATATCACGGCATACCAACAAGTAGTCCAATCTCAGCTGTAACCCTGAGCAACGTTTACTTTCAACTCAAACCGGCAATAACCCCGGCGAGGAGTTAAACGTCATCTTGTTCCTTCGACAATGGCACGTCGTCTTAACACTTCATACATACATAAATCCAACAATGTCCCAAAAGAGCCGAGGATTGACAATCCCGAGTGACTATTAAGCGTGGCAGTACTTTGGATAGAATTTGAAACTTGAAGACCATGGGCATAGACCCCTCTTCTTGACTTCGTACAACCTCTACTCCATGTCATTGCGTAACTCTCGACACAAGCGGTCCGAAGAAGGTCAGATATACCTCGTTCGGATGCTCAAATTGAAGTTCTACAAGTTCGAGCAGACATTACAGTGCATGAATGCACGTACTATGAGACGACGGGACCCGCGAGGATAGGATGCACCACGACCAACCCTTGGTACAACTCTGATTGCCTTGCATGGTGTACTGTGGCCATCCAATCTATATATACAAACCTTTGGGGTCACCATTTGAGAAGAAGAGAGGGAAAAAGCGAGGAAGCCACATCCATTTTACTCTGCATACACATCTTTTGAGTGTTTCCTCACTTCTAAACACTAGTTAGCTCACATATAGCTATCTTTTATCCGGTGAGTGAGTGTTTATCCATTTAAAGTTAATAGAAGTCTACTTTGGCGTACAACGTAAGCCTTCTCATATTTTATAAAGCCTTCTTCTCATATTAGCACACCTTTGTTGTACACGTTGAGAGTCGTGTGAGTGTGTTTGCAGGACTTTGATCAAGTGGTTTTCATTTCTATCTGTATATATATACTTATATATATGTATATATTTCATATATGGACTAACATTATCGAGTTATGCCTCGATTGAGCCTGAACTTGATGCAGGCGTTTAATTTCTTATATATATATACACACACTTATATATTTAAAGCGTGGTAGGACTCATGCGATGAGCACAGATTTTATATCCAAGTATTAATCGCTATATATATATATATATATATATATATATATATATATATATATATATATAATTGTTTATCGGACATATCAGATGAGCACAGATTCACATCAGAATGCGTTCTCGCTTTTTTTATATATATATATATATATATATATATATATATATATATATATATACATATATATATATATATATATATATAGAATCTGCATTTACACAGAGTTTACTTGTGGCGATTGATCGCTTTCATGACTTTATTTACATTTTCGTCCCTGCTGGAGTTTACTTACGTGGCGATTGATACGCTTTTGACTTTATTTACATTTCGTCCCACAGAGTTTACTTCGTGGTGGTTGATCATATTCCACACACACACACACACACATATATATATATATATATATATATATATATATATATATATTTACATTTAGATCCCCCATGGAGTTGCTTTGTGGTGGTTGATCATATACTATATATATATATTTACTGACTTTTTATATATATAGCGCTTACGCTTTCCATACAAATTGCGATTATCATGTGAGCCTAGGAATCATGTGATCACGAGTTCGCTTTCATGAATCTAGATTGAGTTCCCATGATGGACATTTTTAGTATAAGTATGGCACTGCATACATTATTTTTACTGATGTCTGCGAATTTCCATGGATGGTCATGCATGCCCATGAGGAGTTGAAGATCTGCTTTGTATATTATTTTCTTGAGAATGCTTCGCATCTCGAAAATAAAAACAAACAAGCCGAACATTTAATAATAAAATGGAAGTATGAAAAGGTCTCAATTCCTATTGAGCACAGGATTTGAAAAAACCTCTTTTACAAAACTTCATTGCTATATCTTGGTTAAAACTGGATTTTTCTACAAAATTCAGACCTTGTGTATATAGTTATGAATGAGGCCTCGCACTACTTTCAAATAATTTCACATTGATCCACACACATATTCATATAACAATTTCTTTGAAGAGTGGCGGTCACCGTGGTAACACGGATGTCGGGGGGTGCCTAACACCTTCCCTCCGCATAATCAAGCCCCCGGACCCAAAATGAATCTCGATTTCACAGACCCATCTAGTAGTGTCAACAACTGGTTGATGTGCAAACCTTTTCGATTGCGTTAGTGCAACCCGATTAAATAACTGTTGGCGACTCTTAAAGTCAAATCGTCGACATTACACATGTCGGACCTTTTTTACTTGTTTTTTCAAACAAATCTCACATTAACATGAGAACACCAAGGAACAAGTAACGAAAAGGGACACTCAAAAATCCCGACGTCGACAATGTTCACTTGATCTTTAGTGAAGAACAACTCTTCTTTCTTTTGCGCAGTGCTTCAACACTTCTAATTACCTCGACTGCTCTCAGATACTGATGGCTTGATTCGTTGCTCTGGCCCCTTCTAAATAACAAGACACTTCAAATTTGTGTCGTGTCCAGCTCACTTTCTCCTTGTGATCTCTCGTTCACTTATCATCAATGGACTAGCCCAATGTTTAATCACTTTAGCCTTATTCCTCAAAAGCTGACCAATATCTTTGTATATAATCCATCAGTTCCTTCTTCGTTTGGCAAACACTACAATCCTGGTTACTTCCAAGATCGTTGATATCTTTTCACTTGACAGCTACTGCACATGTTTACTTTCCTTAGTCATGCTACTGAAGTCTTCTTATGATCATCTTGTGGAAGACTTCATCTTGAATGGCTTTACAACTAATTCTGGATGCTGATTGGGTTGATGCTTAGATCTTCTATTAGCTTGCATACCATTCGTTGAGTTCTCTCTGCCTTCCTTCTGGTGAGATATATCTTTGCAGTATCAACCAGAGGCTTCATTCCTTTGGATATTTTGGGAGTGCTCAATTGTTGAGAATCGTGTTTGCTCTACGATTTTACCTTGGCTTTGTGAGCACAACTGTTGAGGTCTTAGCTCTGCACTCTATGATTCAGCTTTGACTGTGCAGACACTACGACTCCAAGATCCGATCTTGGCACTATGATTTTTGTCATTGTGCTTGTTGTCTTCATCTGATCTTGTTCGACTACGATCTCTGCCTTTGATACGATCAGTAGACTCTACGACTCTGAGTGTAGTTTACGATCCTTGTCTTGGCTGTTAGTAGATTTTGGGAGAATGCATATTTTGATTTGATGTTTAAAGTAAATGCTCATGATTATATGTAAAGTCCTTCAAGGAATATATTTACAAGGACTTAGTGATAGATCAAAATTGTTAGGTTGATCTTAGCTTTTAATTTCATCATTCTATAAACGAATGTATAGATAAAAAGATCAAAGAAGTTAGGTTGATCTATGACTTGAAAGAAATAGATAGTCCTTGAAAAGAATCGCAGTCTATCAAGCTAATCAACAGAATGCAGAAGCTAAGGCAGGATCGTAGAGCTTAGAAGATCGTAGTGTATCTGCCTTGAAGGACCTCTCCAGAAATCGTAGAGTGGTCCAGATGTTTGCTGAAGCTAACTCAGAGATCGTAGTGTGCTTTCGAAAACGTAGAGTCTGCAAAATGAGCAAGTGATGATCGTAGTGTACAAAGATCGTAGTGTGCAAATCCTTGAGAGAAATCTTAGTGTTCTCTTCAGACCAAGCACCAATGTGACAAGACACCACAATATGGATCGTAGAGTATCATCTGCCTTATGTCAGAAGCATCGAGCCCTACTTTTATTTAAAGATAAATTCCAACAAAAGTGGAATGGGTTTGAAACGTTGAAGTCCTCTCCAGTCCCAACGGTACAAAAGATATCCTTAGTATTCAACAAAAGAAACGTATTCAAGAAGCTAAGGAAAGGACCATAGGACAGAGGAAAAACACCTTTTCAGGTGTTAGGTGAGAAAGCAGGCTGCTGTGTTAGTGGGCCAGAATGCAATTCAGAAGATGTGTAGAAAAGTCTACATCAAAGTTCATAAATGTCAAACACATTTAATGCTTCAACAAAAGGCTTCAACGGAAAGATTTCAAGAATCACATATATGCAGAACATATGCAGATGAAAATAACTAAGCAATCATTGAACAAAAACGTACAAGAACACTCAATGCTCAACTCTACAATCTGAGAAAAAGAGGAAGCTTGCTCAGCTACTCAGTTCTTTCGAACAAGTGCTTAACTGCAACTTGAGTAGCCTCAATCACAACTCAACAACTATCAATCAACTGAAGTAAGAGTTCTAAGTCAGAAGGACTTGAAGAGTTCTAAGTGAACTGTGAAGAGCCAAGTCTGCGGGACTTGAAGAGTTCAAGAGTGAACTAAGAAATGCTTAGACTACTGGTCTAGAAGGAATCTGTGAGATTCAGAAAGTGTAAAAAGACATTCTTAGTGGATTTCCTACTCGAGAAGTAGAAGAGTGGACTAGGAGCTTTAAGTGCTCTGAACCACTTAAAAACAACTATGTTCATTCCATTCTTGCTATAACTGGTATAACTGTTATAACTGCCTCACTCTCATTAATTCACTATCTAAAAAGGATTTCAAAGAAACCTTAATTCCGATGTGCTTAAGATCATTATCAAAACTGTCTTAATACAAAGAAAAGTTTTTAATATCTATTCAACCCCCCCCCCCTTCTAGATAAATATTGTGCCTCAGGAACTAACAATTGGTATCAGAGCAGGTTCTATTATATAGCCTACAAAGCTTGAGTAGATCTAATGACACACTTACCAAGCGAATCAAAGACTGGAGGAGGTAGCAAGCCACCTATGTGCAACAAAGACAAATTCGCTAATTGGAAGGTTAGGATGCAAGCTTACATGAACTCAATAGATGGAGATCTATTTGAAACTGTTCAAAATGGGCCCTACGTTCCTACAAAGCTTGCACCAACTATAAATGACCCAAACAGAATACAGATCAAGGTCAAAGGAGAATGGACAGAAAATGAGAAGAGAGCTGTCCAGCTTGACAAAAAGTCCAAGAACATCTTATTTCAATCCTTAGAAGATGATCTATTTGAAAACGTGGTCAACTTCAAAACAACAAAGGAGGTTTGGGAAGCATTCTCATCATGCATGAAGGAACAGAAGAAGTCAGAGAAAATAAACAATCTCTCTTGATTCAGTAATATGAGATGTTTGCTCACGTTCAAGGAGAGAACATCACTACCACATACGAGAGATTCAATGTTCTACTCAACTCTCTAAGAGCCTATGGAAAGATCTATCCAAACAAAGATCTAATCATAAAGTTTATGAGAGCATTACCAAGCAAGTGGGATGCCAAAACCACTGCCATTAGAGAGTTAAAGAATCTACATGAAATGAATGTTCAATAGTTATATGATAACCTTCTCACATACGAACCGGAGCTAACTCAACGAGCAGAAACACTGTCAGAAGGAAGAAAGAAGGATAAAGGTGTTGCTCTTAAGGCAACTGAAAACCCCTCCAAACTCAACACTGAAGTTGACTCTGACTACGATGAAGATAATGATGAGGACTTTGCAATGCTGGTAAAAAGACTAAGAAGGTTCATGCGACAAGGCAAAACCAGCAAGCCAAGGAAAGTCAGCACCTACAGTAGCTAGAAGCAAATGAATGATCTATGCTACAATTGCAAGAAACCTGGCCACTTCATTGCTAACTGCAACCAAATCAGAGAAGAACTCAAGAAGAAATCACATTCAAAGAAGGAATATAAAGGCAACAAAAGGCTGCAGAAGAAAGACAAAGGCCATGTAGTTGGAGGATCGTGGAGTGACTCAGACAATGACTCAACTCCGGAATCTGGAGATGATGAAGATCCTCAAATGGAAAATCTCTGTCTGGTAGCCAAAAATGCAAGAGACAAACAGAACTCCAATATACATGAAGTAAGTATCGATGAGGTATTTGACTTCAACTCTCCTGACGTAGATATTGATGACCTAAGAACTACACTGCATGGCATAACATCTGATCTACACCAATACATGAACTAGTTTAGAGTTCTGTCTAAAGATTATTCACTTTTTCAAAAGGAGAAAGAAAAAGTTCAAGAAGAACTGGAAACAGCCCTTCTCAGTACTGATTCTCTCTCCAAGTTTGAAGCTGAGAATAAGCTCTTGAAACAAACAAATGAGCTCAATGCAAAAAGAGAGTCAAGTCTAACCTCTAAAATTGAGGATCTAGAAAAGACAATCTTTACATGGAATAAATCCTCTTCATCCATGGACTCCCTAATCACTAGCTAGAGAAGTGTCTCTGATAGAACAGTGTTAGGCTTTGGGGAATCTACCTCAGAGCCATGTGTGGAAAAAGTAAAGGAAATTAACACTAATAATGCCTCAGGTTTTAGTAGAGGCATTATATTTGTGAAATCCTCACAGAAGGATGAGCCTGTCAAACCCTGCTTAGCTGATTCAATCCATATTCCCAGGAGTAAGGGATCTCATGTCGGTTTAGGTTTCATAAAAGAGAAGAGTAACCTAACCACTACTCACCAACCTTGAAGGATCGTAGAATCCAGAAAGATCAACTCTACGAATCAACTGGGAAGGTACAATAGAGGTAAGGTATACTCCTCACAAATCATGAAACCCGAGGACACATGGAAGAAGGAATATCAGCTTAACAGGAGGATGACCAATAACCCACAAAAGTTCAAATGGAGGAAGAACTTTCACACACACACAAACATGCATCAAATCAAATATTTTGTGTGCTACAAAGTTTGCCACAAAGCTGCAAATTGTCATTATAATTCCATGCACATGAGACCTAAAATCAAGCAGGTTTGGGTCCCCAAGAGCACTAACAAAGTAGGACTCATGCAAGTATGGGTACCAAAATGAAGGCTTAATGTTGCTACAGGAAAAGAGCTCCACAATCACAACCTGGTATCTGGACAGTGGATGCTTAAGGCACATGACCAGAAACAAAGCCCTTCTGTCTAACTACATAGAGAAGGAGGGTCCCTCAGTCATCTTTGGAGACAACAGCTTTGGCAAAATAAGAGGATATGAGTCAGCTGGAAATGGTGTAGTGTCTTTCAGTTGAGTGGCCTATGTGGAAGGATTACAGCACAATCTTCTAAGCATTAGCCAACTCTGCGACAAGGGTCATCAAGTAACATTTCTCAACAATTAATGTCAAGAGTCAGAGACACGAAGACATCTCATTTGTAAAGTTAACCGGAACAAGAGAAGGAAATGTCTACACAGTAAATCTTGGACAACTAAGCTCAGACGAGACAATATGCTTTCTGGCTAAGGCATCTGAAGAAATGAGCTGGCTGTGGCATCGAAGATTATCTCATCTCAACTTCAAGAGCATGTCCAAATTAGCTTCAAAAGATCAAGTTGCAGGGTTACCCAAGTTCAACTTCGTCAAAGAAAGGCCATGCAATGCCTGTCAACTTGGGAAGCAAACCATAAGCACATTCAAGAGCAAAACTGCCAATTCAATTGACAAGCCTCTGCAGTTGCTACACATGGATCTTTTTCGGCCAATTCCAGCAGCGAGCCTTGGAGAAAGAGATACTCTCACAGTCGTGATCGATGACTACACATTTACATGAGTGTTCTTTCTAACCTCAAAAGATGAAACAAGCTCCCAGCTGATCAAGATGTTCAAACTAGTGATGAGCGCGAAGAAAATCAAGGCTATAAAATTGACTTCTCGAGATGGACCGATTACGCACGAGACAATGGCATTAGTCAAAACTTCTTAGCTCTACGAACTCCTCAACAAATTGGAGTGTCTGAGAGAAAGAACAGAACATTGATAGAAGCTAGAAGAACTCTACTAGCAGCAGCCCATCTACCTGAGTACTTCTGGGCAGAAGCTATTAACACTGCATGCTACACTCAGAACAGATCACTCATACACTCTACGATTAAGAAGACTCCTTATGAACTATGAAAAGGAAGAAAGCCAAGTGTCAGCTACTTTCATGTTTTCGGTTGTGCATGCTACATTCTCAATAATGGAAAGCAGTACTTGACAAAATTTCAACCAAAGTCAGACGAAGGAATCTTTCTTGGATATGCCACAGACAGTAAGGACTACAGAGTGTTCAACAAGAAGACACTAAGTGTTGAAGTCTCGATTCACATCATCTTTGATGAGACAGACTTAGACAAAACAGTGCTTCAAGACACTACGACTAACAGTTTAGACACTACGAATGAGGTCTTCGAGCTTAACACTACGATCGAAGTACCAGACAGTGAAATCGTTGAGTAAGGAAATGAGATCGTAGAGAGACCTATGCCAGACAATGAACCTCCACACCAAGAAGAAGAAATAGATCTTGAAGATCTAAGATAAGAAGGCATAAGGACAGATGTCCCAACAGGAAGCAGATGGGCAAGAGATCACACTCAAGATCTAATCATTGGAGATCTGAGTGCAAGAGTCAAAACAAGAGCTGCCACCCAAAATGAATGCTTTTTTATCTAAGCTTCATATCACAAATGGAACCAAAGAAAATAGAGGATGCTATGGAAGATGCCAGCTGGATAGAGGCCATGCAGGAAGAACTTAATCAGTTTGAAAGGAGCAAAGTATGGAGATTGGTTCCAAGACCAAAGAATCATCCTGTCATTGGAACCAAGTGGGTCTTCAAAAATAAGATGGATGAAGATGGAGTGATAACCAGGAATAAGGCAAGACTTGTGGCCAAGGGCTACTCTCAGGAAGAAGGCATTGACTACGATGAGACATTTGCACCTGTTGCCAGACTAGAAGCCATCAGAATATTCCTTGCCTTTGCTGCTCACATAAAATTAAAGGTCTTTTAGATGGATGTCAAAAGTGCATTCTTGAATGGTGAACTTCAAGAAGAAGTCTATGTAGAGCAACCTCCATGTTTCATCAATCCATCTCTTTATAATTATGTCTTTAGATTAGACAAAGTCTTATATGGTCTTAAATAAGCACCTATAGCATGGTATGAAACACTAACTAACTTTCTTATTGAAAATGGATTCACTAGAGGTAGAGTAGATACCACACTATTTCTTAGAAAGCATAAAGATAAAGTCCTATTAGTTCAAATATATGTTGATGATATTATCTTTGGATCTACTGATGAAAGGTTATGCAAGAGATTCTTCAAGCTTATGCAGAGCAAGTTTGAAATGAGCATGATGGGTGAGTTGAACTTCTTCCTTGGACTGCAAGTAAAGTAGACTGATGAAGGAATCTTCATTAACCAAGCTAAGTACATTAAAGACTTACTTAAGAAGTATGGCATGGAGTCAGCCTCTCCCATGAAAACCCCAATTGCTCCTGCAACCAAGCTTGAAAAAGATGAAAAAGGTAAAAGTATTGATATAACTCAATAAAGAGGTATGATAGGCTCTCTTTTATATCTAACTGCCAGTAGACCAGATATAATGTTTGCAACATGCATTTGTGCTAGATTTTAGGCTAGTCCTAAAGAATCTCACTTAACTATTGTAAAGAGGATTTATAGGTATCTCAATGGTACACCTCACTTGGGGCTTTGGTATCCCAAGGAGTCCTCATTTGAGCTAACAGGATACACAGATGCTGATTTACAGGCTGTAAAATTGATAGAAAAAGTACCAGTGGCACCTGACAATTGTTAGGAAACAGACTTGTGTCCTGGTTTAGCAAGAAGAAAAATTCAGTATCTACTTCAACCTGCGGAAGGTTTGAATACATCACTCTTTGGAAGTCATTGTGTGCGAGATCCTATGGATGAAAAATTAGCTAGCAGATTATGGGTTTGAATTCAAATCCATACATATTTACTGTGATAACACAAGTGCAATTGCTATAACTCATAATCCTGTCATGCATTCTAGGACTAAGCATATAGAAATAAGGTATCACTTCATTAGGAATCATGTGCAAAATGGAACTATATCTTTACAATATATCCCTACTAAAAATCAACTTGCTGATGTTTTTACAAAACCTCTCGATGAATCCAGATTTAACAAGTTAATAAGTGAGCTAGGTATGCTTAACTTACAAACATGAAAAATATGCTCTAGTTTGTGCTAACTATACAAATTTAAAGGCTATGTTCGAAATCATATACATGAACAAAGGAAGTCCACGATCGTAGAGACGAAGTGCCATAAAAGACAACGATGGCAGAGTTCCATCAACAAAACAAAGGAGCATCCTGTGATGATGAAGTTCAAAACAAAAGCAATCTCTCTAATAAGCACCTCAGGAACAAACCTAACACTTGATTCATTCTATGAGGTTGGCCCTTCCTGAGTTACCTTGAACCGAGAAGAATTTTAAGTCAAAAAGTTCATCACAAAAAGTAAGTAAGACTCTACGATCGTAGTTCAGACTTGACGATTGGAGAACAGACTCAACGAACGTTGAACAGACTCGACGATTGCTGAACAGACTCAACGAACGCTGAACAGACTCGACGATTGTAGCTCAGATTCAACGATTGCTGAGCAGACTCAACGAACGCAGAACAGACTTGACGATGACGAGGTCCATCTCAACGATCGTAATCCTTGCTAAGGACATTAGCTCAGAAGAAATTAAGGGGAAAATCAGTACAATCCTCCTAAGTCAGATTCGTAGAGCCAAGCAAAACTCGACACCTGTCCCATTAAGCAAAATAGAGAGAGGGAAGCTACAAGTACAAATTGAAATCGTCTTTTTGAAATCAGAAGTTCAAAAGATTATCTCTCTCAAACAGAAACCCTAAATCAGAAGAAAGCTCAGTCAATCACACTTCTTGCAAGAAAATCAATGGCGGCTTCCAATGTTATCTCTGGCTACAGACTCTGTTTTGATGAGTTCAAAATTGCTGAACCCAAATTTCACTAGACTTTGTCATTATTAAAGAAGGCTGGACTCGAAGAAGCTCTGGGTACAGACACATTGATCTACCATAAGCTAGTAAAAGAATTCTACAATAATGGCGTGTTTGAAAGAGATACCATCACTACAAAAGTCAGAAACGTGGAAATCAAGCTGAAGGCTGAGGACATCAACCTAGTCCTAGGTTTCAAACCTGAAGGATATTCGTCTATAGATGGCATAGACTTCCATAAGGGACTCAAAAAGATGCACCACAAGAAATTCCCCTCTGTCAAAGGATATAAGAAGAGGAGTTTCCACAGAGGTATGAATTTCTAGCTGACATTGTTGGAAAATGCATATGTTGCAAGAGCTCTGGTCATGACTCTGTAAATGAGGTACAACTCAAGCTCATGACTACCATATGATATGAAATACAACTTAACTATGGGGCTCTATTGCTTGAATGGATTGGGAAGTGGCTAATCAGCTCAAAGAAGACAAAGAGCTCTCAAAAGATGCTCTACGGATGATTTATAAGCATCATCCTACAGTCTGCTATGGGAGACATAAGTGGAAGAACTGGTGATATAAAAGAATCAGGGATTCCAGGGAATATGTCAATTGTCAAAGAAACTGAAGAAGAAGAAGAAGAAGAAGAAAAAGAAGAAGCTAACAAAGAAGAACCCATTGCTTCTGGCAAGAAGAAAAAAGAAGTTAAAGGGAAAAAGAAAAGTCGAGGAAAAAGCCGTAATCAAAGAAGAGCCTCAGGGATCCACTACCGATAAGCCTGTAGAGTCCTCAGACATTGAGACTCTAAGAATCCTAAGAAGGAAACAACAGCAGGATGAGGCAGAAGAAGATAGAGCTACCATATCTCAGCTGCTGAAGAAGAATAAAATCAACCACAAATCCATAAAGCCATCTATCTCTTCGATCGTAGAGTCTCTACCGATCGTCGAGACCAGACCAAACACATCCAGCAAGGAAGTAACTGCATCAAATATTCTAGCTGATCAACAGGACAAAACTGAAGTTCAAGAAAGTCTTGAGGCTGTGGCTTAGCCTAGAAAACCAAAAAGAAAACTAGTCAAGAAATATATTTTTGTCAATAAAAAAGTACTAAAGAGGAACCAGCAAAAGGAACCAGCCAATGAAAGCCAAAAAGTCAAAGCTCCAGTTGAGGGGGAGCTTTTAATATTGCAGAAAGATGACTACATTGAGGGGGAGGCTCATGATATCCCCATGACAGAAGAAGAGGTTCCTGCAGGAAATGAGGAAGAACCAGTGCAAGACCATCATGAGGCCATTGAAATAATGGAATCCTCAATCGAAAATAGAGAAGAGGATGAAAGTGACGAGGTCGAGATCATAGTTGTGGGCATTGATGGGTACAGAAAAGCTAAGTATGAACAACTGTTTACATATCTACCCATGACGCCTTTCCATCAAGCTCAAATTCTAAACTCCTGGAATCACATATTTTGGAGCTTCAAAGAATATCCGGCCATCTCTGTGCTAGCCAATGGATTCCCAGGAAGATTCAACTTTGCTAAGAAGTTACTCACAAATAACTCTTCTTCAAAGAATGAACATGAGGCACTATCTATCCCAACCCTCTTCAGAGTTAATCACTTGTCATCATCCTCATTTAGTCAATTTTATGAATTCCCATGGTTGGAAGTGATTTTACATCTACTAAATCAATTCTTAGTTTCAGAATCCCAAAATTCTATAACTAATGAACCAAATCTGACCAACTCTATACTGCTCCCACCTTCCATCATCTCTACGATCACTGACTCTAGCCCAGTTGTAGAGTCTCAACCTCAAATCGTAGAGCCACCGAACCTAAACTTCCAAACGCAGGCCCTTCCATCAGACATTCACTCCTCATCCAGCAATGAATACTTCAATCTTGATCTTGCCCTTTACTCATTGCAAGATCAATTCAAGAGCACACCACCTCCTTCACAAATTCCCCATCTCAATGAACTTCTGTCAGAGCAGCCCACCAAAGCTGATTTGTCACCCATGTCCAAGAAAGTGATCAAGTAACTCGATGAGAGTCTTGAAGAACACACTGAACTCATTCAGATGATATTAACTACAATGATCAACGCTACTAATAATCTCCCAAGATCCCTAAGCTCTACGCTCACTAAGAAACTTAAAGAGCTCATCAAGGAAATGATTCAGAGCATAAAGGACAGGGATGACATTCATTTTCTAGCAGCCAAAAGACACAAAGATGATGTTCTTGTTTTGTAGAATACTCAGGAAGCTCAGAATAAACTGATGATGGAGAACTTCTTCAATCTGCAAACTGCCGTAAAAGAGTTCCAACAATTTTACATCAGCCAAGGACAGCAGACTGACAACATATTGGTCATTCTTCAACAACGGGATGCTCGATCTAATGCGCTCATTCAAGAAAATTGAGAGGATATTGCTCAAACTTAGAGTCAACTCAACGAGCTTGTCCAAGGAGTAACTCGCCTTTCAGAGGACATTCGAACCCTTGATGCTGACATAAAGGGGGAGAATAAAGGGAAAGGAGGAGTTCAAGGAAAGGGCAGAGGTTAATCCCAAATTCAATCTTCAAGGAATCCTCCTGCAAGACAATTCCACCAACAGACTCCACGATCTAGCCATCAGACTCAACGATCTGATCAGCAATAAGTTTTAATGGCTCAATCATTAAGAAGTCAAAGGCCATCTCCTAACTCTCATGAGGTGACAACAACAGGCCTAAGAATGCCAATTGGAGATCCTGTATTCATGAATAGGCATGATCACAATCCAAGACTAAGCCCAAGTGAGCTGGAAGATCTAGCCAGAAGAGACGAAGCAAGCAAAAAAAGGAGAGCTGAGGAATATGCAAATCAACCAAGAAGCAAAAGGCCGAAGAAATAGAGATAAGTTGAATTTTATTTCTTATTGATGTAGTCAAACTTAAATGTAGTATTTGTCTTCATACATCAATAAATTCATGCTTATTCTCTAGAAATTTCAGCTGCTCACTGAAATATTAAGTCATATTTACTTTGTTGCAACTGCATATAGAATTTGATAATCATGACAACAAATCTCCTTGGTTATGTCAACATCAAATAGGGGGAGATTGTTGGAACAATGCATATTTTGATTTGATGTTTAAAGTAAATGCTCATGATTATATGTAAAGTCCTTCAAGGAATATATGTATAAGGACTTAGTGATAGATCAAAATTGTTAGGTTGATCTTAGCTCTTAATGTTTAACATTCTATAAACGAATGTATAGATAAAGAGATCAAAGATGTTAGGTTGATCTATGACTTAAAAGAAATAGATAGGCCTTGAAAAGAATTGCAGTCTATCAAGCTGATCAACAGAATGCAGAAGCTAAGGCAGGATCATATAGCTTAGAAGATCGTAGTGTATCCGCCTTGAAGGACCTCTCTAGAAATCATAGAGTGGTCCAGATGTTTGCCGAAGCTAACTCAGAGATCGTAGTGTGCTTTTGGAAACGTAGAGTCTGCAAAACGAGCAAGTGATGATCATAGTGTGCAAAGATCGTAGTGTGCAAATCCTTGAGAGAAATCTTAGTGTTCTCTTCAGACCAAGCACCAATGTGAAAAGACACAGCGATATGGATCGTAGAGTATCATTTGCCTTATGTTAGAAGCATCGAGCCCTACTTTTATTTAAAGACAAATTCCAGCAAAAGTGGAATAGGTTTGAAACGTTGAAGTCCTCTCTGGTCCCAACAGTACAAAAGATATCCTTAGTATTCAACAAAAGAAACGTATTCAAGAAGCTAAGGAAAGGACCATAGGACGGAGGAAAACACCTTTTCGGTGTTAGGTGAGAAGCGAAATTGTCTTTGTGTGTCGGTGGGGCGAATCTGATTCGGAAGATGTACAGAAAAGTCTCCATCAAAGTTCAGAAATGTCAAACGCATTTAATGCTTCAACAAAAGGCTTCAACGGAAAGATTTCAAGAACCACATATATGCAGAACATATGTAGATGAAAATAACTAGGCAAGCATTGAACAAAAACGCACAAGAACACTCAACGCTCAACTCTACGATCTGAGAAAAAGAGGAATCTTGCTCAGCTACTCAATTCTTTCAAACAAGTGCTTAACTGCAACTGAGTAGCCTCAATCATAACTCAACAACTATCAATCAACTGAAGTAAGAGTTCCAAGTCAGAAGGACTTGAAGAGTTCTAAGTGAACTGTGAAGAGCCAAGTCTGCTGGACTTGAAGAGTTTAAGAGTGAACTAAGAAGTGCCTAGACTGCTGGTCTAGAAGGAATCTGTGAGATTCAGAAAGTGTAAAAAGACATCCTTAGTGGATTTCCTACTTGAGAAGTAGAAGAGTGGACTAGGAGCTTTAAGTTCTCTGAACCACTTAAAAACAACTGTGTCTATTCCATTATTGCTATAACTGCTATAACTGTTATAACTGCCTCACTCTCATTAACTCACTATCTAAAAGGGATTTCAAAGAAACCTTAATTTCGTTGTGCTTAAGATCATTATCAAAATTGTCTTAATACAAAGAAAAGTTTTTAATATCTATTCAACCCCCCTTCTAGATAACTATTGTGCCTCAGGAAACTAACAGTAGGCTCTACGACTCCGAGTGTAATCTACGATTCTTGACTTGGCTTTGGTAGATGCTCAGTCGGCTCGTAGGCAGGTTATCTCTATGATTCTGAACATGACTTCCTCAGTAGACTATGGCTACGAGGAAGTGCTACTCGACACACTACGATCCTTCCTCGTCTCTCATGGCAGTTTACGAACTCTGAGATCTACTATCTTGCAGACTACAATTATGCCTTGATAGCTCTCAAGTTTTCCTTGACTCTCCTGGCAAACTACAATTTCTGGTGTAATGCTCGTTGATCATACTAACCTATATTTTATATCATACGATCAACTTAACATGCTTGATCTTTCTATGTTTATAGTCCTTGTACATCATTTCTTTTTAAGGACTTTACAAAGCTATTTTGCTTATGTAGGATCAACATAACATATTTGATCAATTCATTCTAAGTCCTTTTACATGTGTTTCTATAATCTATCAGAGGACTTTATAGCTTTTCTTAATGCAAGCATACTTGCATATTCATTCATATGTATATCATAATCAAATCATATAAATAGGAATATCATTCACATGTTTATTCCTTATAGGCTCGACTATGTTTTCTGCCTCTGATATGATCAGTAGAATCTATGACTTCAAGTGTGGTCTATGATTCTTGACTTGGATCTGGTAGATTCTCGTTCGGCTCTTAGACAGACAGACTATGACTCTGAGGAAGTTCTTCTCGACACACTACAATTCTTCCTCGTCTCTCTTGGCAGTCTACCAACTCCGAGATCTACTATCTTGCAGACTATGATTTCGCCTTGATAGTTCTCGAGTTTTGTATATGTTAGGAATAAACATGTGAATAATATTCCTATTTATATGTTAGGAATAAACATGTGAATAATATTCCTATTTATATAAGATTTGATTATGATCTTAATGAATGAATATGCAAATATATACAGTATTGAATTAGTCAGAAAGTCCTTGAATGAAATAATAGGAATATATGTACAAGGACTTAGACTGAAATGATCAAATATGTTAGGTTGATCCTACATGAATAAAATAGCTTTGTAAAGTCCTTCAAAAGAACATGATGTACAAGGACTAAGTATAGAAAGATCAAGCTTGTTAGGTTGATCTTATTTGATGTAATAGATACGCTTGTCTGATCGTAGAGTACTGCACAAGCCTTAGAAGACTGCCAGAAGGAACAAAGGACTCAAAGACTATCAAGGCAGAATCGTAGAGCGTCAAGCCAACCTAGGGATTGCAGAAGCCAAGGCAGAATCATAGAGTATCGATAAAATAGCTATAAATCGTAGTCTGCCTTAGAGAGCCTCACTCAGAATAGTAGAGTTGGTCCAAGCACCTGTCGAGCCAAGCTAAGAATCGTAGACTACACTTGAAGTTGTGGAGTCTACTGATCATATCAAGTGTCAGACAGAAATTATAATCTGATGTATAATCTACACTCGAAGTAGTAATGTCTGTAGAACCAAAGTTAAATCACAGTCTGCAGAACAAAGTCTTCGACAAAGCCTATCAGTGCTCACAACACCAAGAAAGAATCATAGTGTTAACACAATTCTCAACACATGAGCACTCCCAAAGCTTCCAAAGAATGAAGCCTCTGGACAAAACTAGAAAGATGCAATCAACCACAAGGAAGCTAGAGAGTGTTCACCTAATGGCTTGCAAGCAAACAAGAAGATCGAAGCACCAATTCAATCAACATCCTGATTGAGTTGTGAAGCCATTTGAAGGAAGTCTTCCACAAGCAATAGTAAGAAGACTTCAGATGATGTGACTGACTATAGGAATGCAGTAGCTGTCAAGATAAACAAAAGATGACTATCTTGAGTATGCCCATGATCGTAGTGCTTGCCAGATTAGAAGCAGACACTGATATGATCTATAATAGAGACACTGGCCAACCTATACTGAACAAACAAAGAAGATGAAGCATGGGTCAGACCATTGATGATATGTGAACGGGAGATCACAAGGAGAAAGAGACTGGGCATGAACATTTTGATAAGTCTTAAGGAGGGCCAAAGTAATTAGATAAGATGTCAGTACCTAATGTAAGTCAAGGCTGTGACGACCCGAGAATTTAGAAAATTTATTAAAATCTTAAATGAATGATTTAAGGTCAAATAATAGACCTAGACAGAAAATAAGTGAATGTGTTTGATATTTTTGGGAAGGAATTTTGAAGGTTTCAAAATTCTGTGAAGGATTTAGGTGAATTATTCAGGATTAAGTATATATATATGTGAATGTGTTTTGTGTATATGGTTATGTATGCGTTCAAAATGTGGTTAGGGGTCAAGGGTTGACTAGATAAATTTTATCAGTGTCAAACCCTAAGTATATATTAAGAACGACAGCGTTCTGTTAGAAAACCCTAACGTTTGATAAGAAACCCTAGAAACCGGTTCTGAAACCCTAATTTCAGTTTTGGGAATCCGAAACCCTAATTCAAAAATTAGAACCCTAATTTGGAAAATTTAAAGGATAATTATAACTCTTAAGTGCTATTAATTATAATATTAATAGGGGTAAATCATAATTAATTAGCAAACCCTAATTTCAAATTTTTGAACCCTAATTATTATGTTAGAAACCCTAATGCACAATTGTGTATTTAATTGCTAAATTAGCAATATTAATTAGGAAACATTAATCCTAATTTTCAAGTTATATGTAATTAGAAAACCCTAATGTAATTAGAAAATCTAATTTCGAAATTAGAAACATTATTTTTCTATGTAAAACCCTAATTCTTGGGTTATAAACCCTAATGTATAAATTTTAACCCTAATTGCTAATTTAACAATTTTAATTAGGAAATAATAATCCTAATTAGCAAGATTGAACTTCGTGATTAGGAATCTTATTATAATTATAGAATCCTAATTACAATTTAGAAAAATGTTAATTTTCTAATGTTGAAAACCTAAATTGGAAATTTTAGAAATCATTTTGCCAAAACCTAAAGAGTTAAACCCTAAACCCTAAAGGGTTAACCCTAAACCCTAAGGGTTTGTATCAATTGACCTTTATGCCATTAAAATTAAATGTTAAATGACTAAACTAGCCATCTTGCATTATTTATTAGGTTACTTGTAAGTTATGTTCTAGTGTGGGTTTTTCACCAACCCTAAACCCTAGACATGTGACTTATATCACCAAATCAGCAGCTATATTAGCTCCATTCAATGATTCAAAGAGATTAAAAGAGAGAAAAAGTCATAAAAGTTGCTCATTTGCTAACTTGCTCTCCCACAACACACACTCTCTCTCTCTCTCTCTCTCTCTTCATATCCAAAAATCTAAGGTAGATCAGTCACTTATACAGCCTTAGATCACCCAAGAACAGAATCCAAGATCGGATTCAAAGATCTAAGCTTAGAAGGTATATGAACCCTAAACCTAGAAATATCATGATTTGATGTTAAATGTTGTTGTTGATTGTTAATGTTGTGTATTATGATGTTATTTAGTGATCTGGGTTGTTAAATCTCAGATCCATAACATCAAAGTGCTCGAATCTAGCATTTTTAGAAATCTGGAAAAGTTGAAATATATGGCCTGACAAGATAATGTCAGAGTCCATAGATTCCTCTCCATTGTTGATTTTTGTGGTTTTATGTTTTAGATCTGTAGTTTGGTATGCGCTCTCTCATCTACAAGTGAAATCAAAGTCAGTTAATGTATAGATTTAATGTTATACTCGGTTGGCTTAGATTGGCCGACCGCACGATCGAAAGTACATTACAGGTAACCCAGAAATTTGAAACCCGGCGTCGACAAAGGTTTTGCAACGCCCGAGATCTGTCGAGTTGTTTGTTGTTTGTTGATTTTGATGGTGGATCCTTGTAGCCTATCATCAAGACTACATATGGAAGCAATTAGATTACTCAAAACATGATCATTTGTAGAAATTAATCAAGGTCAAACTACGTTGACCGATTTGCTTAAGAAGGTTTTCGGGAAACCAAAACCTTCAAAAAAAAAATTCTAAAGTGTGGTTTAACCGCACTTAATCTGTTAATATGTTTGATGTTATAATGATATGATGCTATATAATTGTACCACGACATGTGTTCTTCAAGATCGAACCTTTAGATCACACAAACAATGCATAATCGCAAGTTACAAGGATTGAAAGGTAAGATTTTCGATAGTTCTTGATTTTCGAAAAACCGAAATTGAAGAACAGTGTCTGACAAGATTTGGGAGGCTTAGATCTTGCATATTTTATTTGTTTTGGCCATGAAACTAGCTTTATGTTATAGTATTACATCAATACTACAAACATATTACATTAGATTTCCTAGAAACCTTCTGATCAATGAATTAAATGTAGTCAAAGTACCTACCATACTAACTGACATGGTTTTCTGGGTTCTTGTTCAAGAACACCTTTAGTGACAGATTTGTCACCTAAGCCACTTTTAGCGACAGTTTAGTTCTGAAAATTAATTAGTTTAGTTAATAAATAGAAAAAATGGTTTTTAATTATTAAAAATACTTATTAAATTATGAAAATTTATTTTAAAGTCTGAAAAATAGTTTTTAATTATTTTGGGTATATTTCAAAAATATTTAATATTTTTGAAATATAAAAGGTATTTATTTATTTAATTATAATATTAAATAAATTATTTAAAATTGTTTTAATTCATGAAAAATCATGAAAAATTATATTATGGTGTTAGAAAATATTTTAAGTTATTTTTATGACTTTTAATATTTTGTGATGAATTTCATTAATAATTTATTATTAATGGTAATTAATTTATTTAATAAATATATTAAATAAATTATGGAAAAATAGAATTAATGATTTAAAAATCATATAAAAATGATTTATGTTATAAAATATCACTTTTGATATTTTTCCATGAAAATATTAATATTTTAATATTAATATCTATTATTGAATAATGGATTTAATGGTTTAAAAATCATATAAATATGATTTTAAAGTATTAAAATACTTTGTGATATTATAATTATATTATAATCTTATGTTATGATTTTCATTAATATTTAATGATAAATGAATATTAATGATTAAGGAATTATGTGGTATTTATATTATATAAATACAATATTAATGATTGGAAAAATCATTTTAAATGGTAATAATTATCCGGAAATTATTACAAGTACATGAAAAAAATGTTTTGACTCATAATATGATTATCTAAGATAATTGTTGTTAAGTGTTAAGCGAGTTTAATTGAACTTAAACTCGTGAATTATCAAACGAGGCTGTAATCGGGATGTCATATTTGTGTTGGTTTCAACTCAGACTTAAATAGTTTGACTTAATACCGAGTCTTAGGTAGTTTGTGGACTGATAGGGCTATGTGTTATGCGTTTAGGTAATTTTATAATTATATATATAATAGTATTATATTGTGATTATAGTATTCTAATATTGGAGATCTATATTACTAATATTAGGTCTTCGGATAAAGTGATATAAATTGCGTAGCGGTAATCAATGGTTCAGGCAAGTTTTTCTTAACTCTACTAAGAGTTGTTTCATTTGAATATGCTTATGGTTAATCATTGCTGATTGCCATGTAGAATTGTACTCTGTACATCTTGCATGTATAAGTCAGGTATGAAAGGCTGATCACCTTCATTACCGTTGGTCCAGATAAATTTGTTCATGTTTAATACTTGTTCAGTCAAAAGTTTGTTCGTGCTAGTTCTCAATTATATTGATGAATTATAGCCAGCTTATTACTCAGACTCTTTCAATCATGATATATCTTTAAATTGTATTTAAACTTGCTGGGCAACTTTAATGCTCACCCTTGTTATATCATGATAAACATTGCAGATAAGGCGAATGCGTTAGGATCTGAGGAAAAGGTTAATGTCAAGTTAAACTTGGGATAGAATGTGCGTACTAGTTTGTAATAGTATAGTTTGATAAATATGTTATATGTTAGATAGTTTATGAATTGTGTATAAGTTAAGGTTAATTGATTTTGGGGAAATAGTGTAAAGTGTATTGTATAAACAATTTATGTTTATATCTTCCGCATGATAGTAATAGAATGATTGTGCGGATCCGTGGTGATTTGGGACCGGATTTGAAACATCACGGTTGGTATCAAAGTCGTTGGTTATGAAGCTTAGGTAGGAATACCTGAGACCAATAACCGCAGTGATTAGGATAAGTATTGACTCACATAGAGTTAGTTGGTCGGTAAGATTCAAACATGAATCTCGGTAAGTTGTTATGACACAGAGTTCCCTAACTCTGATAATAAAAGTGAACAGTAATGGTCGTTAGATAGAGTCTAAAAGACTAAAGTGCAGGGATAGGAGATAGTAAAACAAAACGATCAAAATACAGAAATGAATCGTAAAATATACGATGAGATCACCCCGTGATCTGATAAGGTTATGATATGGGAAAAGAATCAAATCGATGATTGGAAAGTTTACAAAGAAGATTGTGTGTATCGGTTTGTGCTATGAATTAGTGCAGATTAGGGAAAGGATTATGAATCTGGATTAAATGAAATTCGTATTGAGAAGGGTGTTAAGATTAGGTGGGGATTTCAATTGAGGACTCATGTCGGTAGTTGAGTTGTATGATTCCTTGTATGGGCGGGGAATTGTACTTGGTGTAAAAGCTACTTAGTATCTGGCATTGATAATCATTGAAATGTTGTGTCGCACTATTTGCTATATGCATGTTAAGAGGGTGATTCCTTTCTCATGTATATAACAGATAGATAGGTCATAGGTAGAGAATATAGGGTTAAGTACGAGTTCTTAAAACTCATACTTATGTGACATTCTTGACTCATAGTTATATGAAATGTTTATGAACCCCTCAGCGAATGGACGCCAAAGGTCTGACTAGGGTAAGTTCTTAAACTCATATAATTATGCCAAGCTTATGAACTCATAAGTGTGGTTTGATGAACTGGGTATAGTTGTGTGTGAACGGAGTATTGAGGATTATAGGAATAGATAGACTATTAAGCAAATGATTTTTAGTGGAGACATAAGTTTTTCCAAAACTTCTAGCTATGCTAGACTTTGAAATTTTGACATCAAGCTAAATACGCACTATGTGCCTTTTTAAAAAAAATGTAGACTCGTAATCATTTTTGAAACGGTCTAAAGTACAGTCTATGCTACTTATTTCAACTAGACTCAAATGATTTGAAATATCAAAATTTATTTTATTTATCATTTATGTACCATGTGAACAAAAAAAGAGATGATAAAAGGTGATGGAGTTGTAAATACAGAATACTTAGTGTGAATTTGACCTAAAGTCGTTTGTTCCACTATTGTATGATGTGTTATAACAAATTCATACAATGACGGCATCCTCAAACGGGCTGTTAATACAGTACGGCATCATAACGTCATTCTCGAAAATGTTTTTAAAATTTTAATTTGCCAACGGGGTTTGGTTACACCTAAATAATTCGATTGAATTGAATTATCGATATGAGTCTATGCTATTCAATTCAGCTAGACTAATGTTTATGAAAACTCCTAAGTGTTCATTTAAAGAAATTTCCCAAACCAAATTGTTTTGGTGCAGAATCCTATGATAAGACTGAGGTGAACAATGTTGTTTGGATAAATAATCCAATCTAGTAGCGTAAATATTCGCTAAATATGATTAATACGTTATGCATGACGTAAGAGTACGATAGGCTAATCACCTAAAGTACTAGCAACGGTAGTTTACCTTCTTTGTGATTCTAAACCTACCAAGTAAAGTAAAGTTTTGCGGTATGAATACCGTTAAAACTAGGTGTTCATGGTCTATATGACCCCTCAGCACAAATTTGAAAATTTTACTCTTGTGAGTGGTGTATTGGGTAGCATGTGATGATGTGTGAATGGTGTAAAGCAAGACGATTGTAGGTGTAAGGTGAATTGAATTTAGGGACTGAAATTCTTAGAAGAAGGGGTGAATGTGACGAATTCGAGAATTTAGAAAATTTATTAAAATCTTAAATGAATGATTTAAGGTCAAATAATAGACCTAGACAGAAAATAAGTGTATGCGTTTGATATTTTTGGGAAGGAATTTTGAAGGTTTCAAAATTCTGTGAAGGATTTAGGTGAATTATTCAGGATTAAGTATATATGTGAATATGTTCTGTGTATATGGTTATGTATGTGTTCAGAATGTTGTTGAGGGTCGAGGGTTGATCAGATAAATTTTATAAGTGTAAAACCCTAAGTAAATATTAAGAACGACATCGTTCTGTTAGAAAAACCTAACGTTTGATAAGAAACCTTAGAAACCGGTTCTGAAATCCTAATTTCAATTTCGGGAATCCGAAACCCTAATTCAGAAATTAGAACCCTAATCTGGAAATTTAAAGGATAATTATAACGCTTAAGTGCTATTAATTATGATGTTAATCAGGGTAAAGCTTAACTAATTAGCAAACTCTAATTTCAAATTTTTGAACCCTAATTATTATGTTAGAAACCCTAATGCACAATTGTGTATTTAATTGCTAAATTAGCAATATAAATTAGGAAACATTAATCCAAATTTTCCAGTTATATGTAATTAGAAAACCCTAATCTAATTAGGAAATCTAATTTCTGAAATTAGAAACATTATTTTTCTATGTAAAACCCTAATTCTTGGGTTATAAACCCTAATGTATAAATTTTAACCCTAATTGCTAAATTAGCAATTTTAATTAGGAAATAATAATCCTAATTAGCAAGATTGAACTTCATGATTAGGAATCTTATTATAATTATAGAATCCTAATTACAATTTAGAAAAATATTAATTTTCTAATGTTGAAAACCTAAATTGGAAATTTTAGAAATCATTTTGCCAAAACCTAAAGAGTTAAACCCTAAACCCTAAAGGGTTAAACATTAAACCCTAAGGGTTTGTATCAATTGACCTTTATGCCATTAAAATTAAATGCTAAATGACTAAACTAGCCATCTTGCATTATTTATTAGGTTACTTGTAAGTTATGTTCTAGTGTGGGTTTTTCACCAACCCTAAACTGTTAGGTTTGTAATATTCAAGAACGCAATCAAATTGCATAAAAAGTGCGGAAACGTGTAAAAATCAGAGTTTAAAATTTTTACAAACCATATACCCGGATCACCCTTTATGCACAATTATTAATTAAACGAAAAAGATAACGAATAAGAATCATACCCTTGAAGATCGAGCTTCCTCAGGTACAAGTTCACCTCCAATCCTTTTTCGCGTTCAACTTGAATCCACCGGGTTTGGTTCCTTCCTTTGATCAACGTTAGCCACCCAAGTGTTTGGCCTCTAGAGGTGATCCACCAAGGAAGAAGAAGGATTCAAGAAGATGGGTGGTTGGCTAAACCCTAATTTTTCTATCTCTATAGAAAAAGAAGCGTACTCTCCAACCCTTGGAATAACGTCATCTTAATATCTGATATAAGACTCCTCTTATAAAGATATCAAGTAACCCTATTAAAATAAGGTATTATTTAATTAAACCCTTTTAATTAAAGGGGCTCCCTAATCTTATTAGGGATAATTAATTAAACTCCTTTAACTAATTTTCCTTCCTAATCCAATTAGGAATAAATGAGAGTACTTATATTAAATTAATTCCTAAACTCTTTTAGAAATTAAAATAATAATAATAATTGTAATAATATTAATAAGACTCCTCTTATTAATTTATATTTAATATTTCTAAAATATTAAATAATAATATTAAGCTATTTAATTTATTCTATCACCATAGATTAAATTAAATATACATACTTTATATTATTACGATTATGCCATTAACTTTTTAAATAATTATTCTTCCTTTTATGGTGTAACCCTTTAGGTTCTCCATATTAAACCTAGGTTGTGAATAAATCAATTAGAACAATTCAAATCTTATTTAAATAAATAAATTAAACAATTAATTTATTTAAATAAATAATATTTATTCTACAATAGGGATAAGCCTCCCTAGCGATCAGCGACTTTCCGGATAATATAGATTTCAACATTAATCATAAAAGAACCTTTGAGTAAATAGTTCTGTATAATTCAATCCTTCCACCATACAATGTCCCAATTAAATATAAGACATGGAATTCTTGTCAAGTCTTATTTTATTTAATTATATGTATTTCGACTCTTAAATACACAACTCCATATAATGCAAATTAGAAACTCCTTTCTAATTTCATTACGCTGCCAAGGACTCTTGGGTTGTCATTTATCGAATCACATAGGACATTTTCTTCTTTTAATAAGTGGTAGATTCTTTATTGATCATACATTATCTCCATGTACAACTTATTATACCCAAGCATACCTTTGATATACCCTAAGGGTCTTAAGGAATAAGTCAAAGTATAACTCATCATACACAAGATACTATGATGATCTCAAGTCCAAGGATCACTTAGACTACTATCACTACTGTAAATTCCTATTGGCGGTGCAAGTAAAACTCCATTAGGTATTCCTTAGCGAGCCACGTTCAAATGAACTTATTCTCTAATAAGCACCTACATACTTGCTTTAGTGTCTCCACACAAATGATCATGAGATCAATCATCCTCATCCAATGAGAAAGCAACGTATGTACCAATCTATCCGGATTCACTAATCCCCAATTTAGTAATCCAACGATTGGGAACTATTTTAGTTTTAAGCTTTCTAAGAATTTAGATCTCATTAGAATAATCATCATCATTATTCTAAAAGCATTGCTTAAAACTATGGGTTTATCACATATTATAAAACAGCATCATGTAGATAATTAAAAGCCTTTAATAAATTAATACTTTTTATTAATAAATGAATAAGATTGTTACAAAGTATATACTTTATCATCAAACATGATTGGCTTGTGTGCATACTACTTTCATAAACCCTAGACATTTGACTTATATCACCAAATCAGCAGCTATATTAGCTCCATTCAATGAATCAAAGAGATTAAAAGAGAGAAAAAGTCATAAAAGTTGCTCATTTGCTAACTTGCTCTCCCACAACACACACACACACTCTCTCTCTCTCTCTTTATATCCGAAAATCTAAGGTAGATCAGTCACTTATACAGCCTTAGATCACCCAAGAACAGAATCCAAGATCAGATTCAAAGATCTAAGCTTAGAAGGTATATGAACCCTAAACCTAGAAATCTCATGATTTGATGTTAAATGTTGTTGTTGATTTGTTAATGTTGTGTGTTATGATGTTATTTAGTGATCTGGGTTGTTAAATCCCAGATCCATAACATCAAAGTGCTCGAATCTAGCATTTTTAGAAATCTGGAAAAGTTGAAATATATGGTCTGATAAGCTAATGTCAGAGTCCATAGATTCTTCTCCATTGTTGATTTTTGTGGTTTTATGTTTTAGATCTGTAGTTTGGTATGCGCTCTCTCATCTGCAAGTGAAATCAAAGTCTGTTAATGTATAGATTTAATGTTATACTCGGTCAAAACCCGATGAAGGGCATTATCGAAAGTACATTCAGGTAACCGGAAGTTTGAAACCGCCGTCGACAGTTTTTGCAACGCCCAGATCTGTCAGGTTGTTTGGTGTTTGTTGATTTTGTTGGTGGATCCTTGTAGCCTGTCATCAAGACTACATATGAGAGCAATTAGATTACTCAAAACATGATCATCAGAGAAATTAATCAAGGTCAAACTACGTTGACCGATTGCTTAGAAGGTTTCGGGAAACCCGTAACCTTCAAAAGTCGAAAAAATTCTAGTGTGGTTTTACCACCCTTAATCTGTTAATATATTTGATGTTATAATGATATGATGCTATATAATTGTACCCTGACATGTCTTCTTCAAGATTGAACCTTTAGATCACACAAACAATGCATAGACTGCAAGTTACAAGGATTGAAAGGTAGCACCTCGAGGTCCTCTGTTCTTCAATTTCTGGAAAACCCAGAAATTGAAGAAAAGTGTCTGACAAGATTTGGGAGGCTTAGATCTTGCATATTTTATTTGTTTTGGCCATGAAACTTGCTTTATGTTATAGTATTACATCAATACTACAAACATATTACATTAGATTTCCTAGAAACCTTCTGATCAAGGAATTAAATGTAGTCAAAGTACCTACCCTGCTAACTGACATGATTTTCTGGGTTCTTGCTCAAGAACACCTTTAGTGACAGATTTGTCACCTAAGCCACTTTTAGCGACAGTTTATTTCTGAAAATTAATTATTTTAGTTAATAAATAGAAAAAAATGGTTTTTAATTATTAAAAATACATATTAAATTATGAAAATTTATTTTAAAGTCTGAAAAATAGTCTTTAATTATTTTGTGTTTATTTCGAAAATATTTAATATTTTTGGAATATAAAAGGTATTTATTTATTTAATTATTATATTAAATAAATTATTTAAAAATGGTTTTAATTCATGAAAAATCATGAAAAATTATATTATGGTGTTAGAAAATATTTTTAAGTTATTTTGATGACTTTTTTAATATTTTGTGATGAATTTCATTAATAATTTATTATTAATGGTAATTAATTTATTTAATAAATATTTTAAATAAATTATAGAAAAATAGAATTAATGATTTAAAAATCATATAATGATTTATGTTATAAAATATCACTTTTGATATTTTTCCATGAAAATATTAATATTTTAATATTAATATCAATTATTGAATAATGGATTTAATGGTTTAAAATCATATAAATATGATTTTAAAGTATTAAAATACTTTGTGATATTATAATTATATTATAATCTTATGTTATGCTTTTCATTAATATTTAATGATAAATGAATATTAATGATTAAGGAATTATGTGGTATTTATATTATATAAATACAATATTAATGATTGGAAAAATCATTTTAAATGGTAATAATTATCTGGAAATTATTACAAGTCTGTGAAAAAATGTTTTGAATCATAATATGATTATCTAAGATAATTGTTAAGTGTTAAGGCAGAGTTTAATTGAACTTAAACTCGTGAATTGTCCGATTAGACCGTCGGGATGTCATATTTAAGTTGGTTTCAACTCAGACTTAAATAGTTTGACTTGATACCGAGTCTTAGGGAGTTTGTGGACTGATAGGGCTACGTGTTATGTGTTTAGGTAATTTTATAATTATATATATAATAGTATTATATTGTGATTATAGTATTCTAATATTGGAGATCTATATTACTAATATTAGGTCTTCGGATAAAGCGATATAAATTGCGTAGCGATAATCAACGGTTCAGGCAAGTTTTTCTTAACTCTGCTAAAAGTTGTTTCATTTGAATATGCTTTTGGTTAATCATTGCTAATTGCCATGTAGAATTGTACTCTGTACATCTTGCATGTATAAGTCAGGTATGAAAGGCTGATCACCTTCATTACCAGATTGGTCCGGATAAATTTGTTCATGTTTAATACTTGTTCAATCAAAAGTTTGTTCGTCTTTAGTTCTCAATTATATTGATGAATTATAGCCGACTTATTATTGAGACTCTTTCAATCATGATATATCTTTAAATTGTATTTAAACTTCTTTGGGCAACTTTAATGCTCACCCTTGTTATATCATGATAAACATTGCGATATAAAGCGAATGCGTTAGGATCTGAGGAAAAGGTTAATGTCAAGTTCAGCTTGGGATAGAATGTGCAGCTAGTTTGTAATAGTATAGTTTGATAAATATGTTATATGTTAGATAGTTTATGAATTGTGTATAAGTTAAGGTTAATTGATTTTGGGGAAATAGTGTGTAAAGTGTATTGTATAAACAATTTATGTTTATATCTTCCGCAATAGTAATAGAATGATTGTACCAGATCCGTGGTGATTTGGGACCCGGATTTGAAAGTACATCACGGTTGGTATCAAAGTCATTGGTTATGAAGCTTAGGTAGGAATACCTGAGACCAATAACCGCAGTGATTAGGATAAGTATTGACTCACATAGAGTTAGTTGGTCGGTAAGATTCAAACATGAATCTCGGTAAGTTGTTATGACACAGAGTTCCCTAACTCTGATAATAAAAGTGAACAGTAATGGTCGTTAGATAGAGTCTAAAAGACTAAAGTGTAGGGATAGGAGATCGTAAAACAAAATGATCAAAATACAGAAATGAATCGTAAAATATACGATGAGATCACCCCGTGATCTGATAAGGTTATGATATGGGAAAAGAATCAATCTGATGATTGGAAAGTTTACAGTAAGATTGCTGTGTATCAGTTGTGCTATGAATTGGTACAGATTCAGGAAAGGATTATGAATACGGATTAAATGAAATTCGTATTGAGAAGGGTGTTAAGATTAGGTGGGGATTTCAATTGAGGACTCATGTCGGTAGTTGAGTTGTATGATTCCTTGTATGGGCGGGGAATTGTACTTGGTGTAAAAGCTACTTAGTATCTGGCATTGATAATCATTGAAATGTTGTGTCGCACTATTTGCTATATGCATGTTAAGAGGGTGATTCCTTTCTCATGTATATACGATAGATAGAGTCGTAGGTAGAGAATATAGGGTTAAGTACGAGTTCTTAAAACTCATACTTATGTGACATTCTTGACTCATAGTTATATGAAATGTTTATGAACCCCTCAGCGAATGGACGCCAAAGGTCTGACTAGGGTAAGTTCTTAAACTCATATAATTATGCCAAGCTTATGAACTCATAAGTGTGGTTTGATGAACTGGGTATAGTTGTGTGTGAACGGAGTATTAAGGATTATAGGAATAGATAGACTATTAAACAAATGATTATAAGTGGAGACATAAGTTTTTCCAAAACTTCTAGCTATGCTAGACTTTGAAATTTTGACATCAAGCTAAATACGCACTATGTGCCTTTTTAAAAAAAATATAGACTCGTAATCATTTTTGAAACGGTCTAAAGTATAGCCTATGCTACTTATTTCAGCTAGACTCAAATGATTTGAAATATCAAAATTTATTTTATTTATCACTTATGTACCATGTAACCTGGTGCAGAGATGATAAATAGGTGATGGAGTTGTAAATACAGGAATACTTAGTGTGAATTTGACCTAAAGTCGTTTGTTCCACTATTGTATGATGTGTTATGACAAAGTCATACAATGACGGCATCCTCAAACGGACTGTTAATACAGTACGGCATCATGACGTCATTCTCGAAAAATGTTTTAAAATTTTAATTTGCCAACTGGTTTAGCTACACCTTAATAATTCGATTGAATTGAATTATCGATATGAGTCTATCTTTATTCAATTCAAATTAGACTAATTTTTATGAAAACTCCTAAGTGTTCATTTAAAGAAATTTTCCGAACCAAATTGTTTTGGTGCGGAATCCTATGATAAGACTGAGGTGAACAATGTTGTTTGGATAAATAATCCAATCTAGTAGCGTAAATATTCACTAAACATCATTAATATGTTATGCATGACGTAAGAGTACGATAGGCTAATCACCTAAAGTACTAGCAACGGTAGTTTACCTTCTTTGTGATTGTAAACCGACCAAAGAAAGTAAAGTTTTGCGGTATGAATACCGTTAAAACTAGGTGTTCATGGTCTATATGACCCCTCAGCACAAATTTGAAAACTTTTACTTTTGTGAGTGGTGTATTGGGTAGCATGTGATGATGTGGTGTATTGGTGTATTAAGAACGACAGCGTTCTGTTAGAAAACCCTAACGTTTGATAGGAAACCCTAGAAACCGGTTCTGAAATCCTAATTTCAGTTTTGGGAATCTGAAACCCTATTTCGGAAATTAGAACCCTAATCTGGAAATTTAAAGGATAATTATAACGCTTAAGTGCTATTAATTATGATGTTAAGCAGGGTAAAACTTAATTAATTAGCAAACCCTAATTTCAAATTTTTGAACCCTAATTATTATGTTAGAAACCCTAATGCACAATTGAGTATTTAATTGCTAAATTAGCAATATTAATTAGGAAACATTAATCCTAATTTTCAAGTTATATGTAATTAGAAAACCCTAATCTAATTAGGAAATCTAATTTCTAAAATTAGAAATATTATTTTTCTATGTAAAACCCTAATTCTTGGGTTATAAACCCTAATGTACAAATTTTAACCCTAATTGCTAAATTAGCAATTTTAATTAGGAAATAATAATCCTAATTAGCAAGATTGAACTTCGTGATTATGAATCTTATTATAATTATAGAATCCTAATTACAATTTAGAAAAATGTTAATTTTCTAATGTTGAAAACCAAAATTGAAAATTTTAGAAATCATTTTGCCAAAACCTAAAGGGTTAAACCCTAAACCCTAAAGGGTTAAACCCTAAACCCTAAGGGTTTGTATCAATTGACCTTTATGCCATTAAAATTAAATGCTAAATAACTAAACTAGCCATCTTGCATTATTTATTAGGTTACTTGTAAGTTATGTTCTAGTGTGGGTTGTTCACCAACCCTAAACCCTAGACATGTGACTTATATCACCAAATCAGCAGCTATATTAGCTCCATTCAATGAATCAAATAGATTAAAAAAGAGAAAAAGTCATAAAAGTTGCTCATTTGCTAACTTGCTCTCCCACACACTCTCTCTCTCTCTCTCTTCATATCCGAAAATCTAAGGTAGATCAGTCACTTATACAGCCTTAGATCACCCAAGAATATAATCCAAGATCAGATTCAAAGATCTAAGCTTAGAAGGTATATGAACCCTAAACCTAGAAATCTCATGATTTGATGTTAAATGTTGTTGTTGATTTGTTAATGTTGTGTATTATGATGTTATTTAGTGATCTGGGTTGTTAAATCCCAGATCCATAACATCAAAGTGCTCGAATCTAGCATTTTTAGAAATCTGGAAAAGTTGAAATATATGGCCTGACAAGCTAATGTCAGAGTCCATAGATTCCTCTCCATTGTTGATTTTTGTGGTTTTATGTTTTAGATCTGTAGTTTGGTATGCGCTCTCTCATCTGCAAGTGAAATCAAATTCTGTTAATGTATAGATTTAATGTTATACTCGGTCAAAACCTATTGATCGGGCATGACCGAGTACATTCTGGGTAACCTAGAAGTTTGAAACCAGCGTCTGACAGGTTTTTGCAACGCCCAGATCTGTCAGGTTGTTTGTTGTTTGATGATTTTGTTGGTGGATCCTTGTAGCCTTTCATCAAGACTATATATGAGAGCAATTAGATTACTCAAAACATGATCACTGTAGAAATTAATCAAGGTCAAACTACGTTGACCGATTTGCTTAAGAAGGTTTTCGGGAAACCCAGAACATTCAAAAAAAAAATTCTAAAGTGTGGTTTGACCCAAATTTTAATCATAATATATTTGATGTTATAATGATATGATGCTATATAATTGTACTTACGACATGTGTTCCTCAAGATCGAACCTTTAGATCACACAAACAATGCATAATCGCAAGTTACAAGGATTGAAAGGTAAGACCTCGATTGTTTCTTCAATTTCGGAAAACCCGTAAATGAAGAAGAACGATGTCTGACAAGATTTGGGAGGCTTAGATCTTGCATATTTTATTTGTTTTGGCCATGAAACTTTCTTTATGTTATAGTATTACATCAATACTACAAACATATTACATTAGATTTCCTAAAAACCTTCTGATCAAGGAATTAAATGTAGTCAAAGTACCTACCCTACTAACTGACATGGTTTTCTGGGTTCTTGCTCAAGAACACATTTAGCGACAGATTTGTCGCCTAAGCCACTTTTAGCGACAGTTTATTTTTGAAAATTAATTATTTTAGTTAATAAATAGAAAAAAAATGGTTTTTAATTATTAAAAATACATATTAAATTATGAAAAATTATTTTAAAGTCTAAAAAATAGTTTTTAATTATTTTTTGTATATTTCAAAAATATTTAATATTTTTGGAATATAAAAGGTATTTATTTATTTAATTATAATATTAAATAAATTATTTAAAAGTGGTTTTAATTCATGAAAAATCATGAAAAATTATATTATGGTGTTAGAAATTATTTTAAGTTATTTTTGATGACTTTTAATATTTTGTGATGAATTTCATTAATAATTTATTATTAATGATAATTAATTTAATTAATAAATATATTAAATAAATTATGAAAAATAGAATTAATGATTTAAAAATCATATAAAAATGATTTATGTTATAAAATATCACTTTTGATATTTTTCCATGAAAATATTAATATTTTAATATTAATATCAATTATTGAATAATGGATTTAATGGTTTAAAAATCATATAAATATGATTTTAAAGTATTAAAATACTTTGTGATATTATAATTATATTATAATCTTATGTTATGATTTTCAATAATATTTAATGATAAATGAATATTAATGATTAAGGAATTATGTGGTATTTATATTATATAAATATAATATTAATGATTGGAAAAATTATTTTAAATGGTAATAATTATCTGGAAATTATTACAAGCCTGTGAAAAAATGTTTTGAATCATAATATGATTATTTAAGATAATTGTTAAGTGTTAAGGCAGAGTTTAATTGAACTTAAACTCGTGAATTGTCCGACTAGACCGTCGGGATGTCATATTTGTGTTGGTTTCAACTCAGAATAGTTTGACTTGATACCAAGTCTTAGGTAGTTTGTGGACTGATAGGGCTATGTGTTATGTGTTTAGGTGATTTTATAATTATATATATAATAGAATTATATTATGATTATAGTATTCTAATATTGGAGATCTATATTACTGATATTAGGTCTTCGGATAAAGCGATATAAATTGCGTAGCGGTAATCAACGGTTCAGGCAAGTTTTTCTTAACTCTACTAAGAGTTGTTTCATTCGAATATGCTTATGGTTAATCATTGTTGATTGCCATGTAGAATTGTACTCTGTACATCTTGCATGTATAAGTCAGGTATGAAAGGCTGATCACCTTCATTACCGTTGGTCCAGATAAATTTGTTCATGTTTAATACTTGTTCACCAAAAGTTTGTTCGCTTTAGTTCTCAATTATATTGATGAATTATAGCCGACTTATTATTCGAGACTCTTTCAATCATGATATATCTTTAAATTGTATTTAAACTTGTTGGGCAACTTTAATGCTCACCTTGTTATATCATGATAAACATTGCGAGATAAGGCTAATGCGTTCGGATCTGAGAAAAGGTTAATGTCAAGTTCAGCTTGGGATAGAATGTGCAGCTAGTTTGTAATAGTATAGTTTGATAAATATGTTATATGTTAGATAGTTTATGAATTGTGTATAAGTTAAGGTTAATTGATTTGGGGGAAATAGTGTGTAAAGTGTATTGTATAAACAATTTATGTTTATATCTTCCGCAATAGTAATAGAATGATTGTACCAGATCCGTGGTGATTTAGGACCCGGATTTGGGGCTGTCAGAGTTGGTATCCAAGCTGTTGGTTTTGAAGCTTAGGTAGGAATACATGAGACCAATAACCGCAGTGATTGGGATAAGTACTGACTCACATAGAGTTAGTTGGTCGGTAAGATTCAAAGATGAATCTCGGTAAGTTGTTAAGACACAGAGTTCCATAACTCTGATAATAAAAGTGAACAGTAATGGGACGTTAGATAGAGTCTAAAAGAGTAAAGTGCAGGGATAGGAGATCGTAAAACAAAACGATCAAGATACAGAAATGAATCGTAATATATACGATGAGATCACCCCGTGATCTGATAAGGTTGTGATATGGGAAAAGAATCAATTTGATGATTGAAAAGTTTACAGCAAGATTGTTGTGTATCAATTGTGCTATAAATTGGTACAGATTCAGGAAAGGATTATGAATACGGATTAAATGAAATTCGTATTGAGAAAGGGGGTTAAGATTAGGTGGGGATTTCAATTGAGGACTCATGTCGGTAGTTGAGTTGTATGATACCTTGTATGGGCGGGGAATTGTACTTGGTGTAAAAGCTACTTAGTATCTGGCATTGATAATCATTGAAATGTTGTGTCGCGCTATTTTGCTATATGCATGTTAAGAGGGTGATTCCTTTTCTTATGTATATAACAGATAGATAGGTCATAGGTAGAGAATATAGGGTTAAGTACGAGTTCTTAAAACTCATACTTATGTGACATTCTTGACTCATAGTTATATGAAATGTTTATGAACCCCTCAGCGAATGGACGCCAAAGGTCTGACTAGGGTAAGTTCTTAAACTCATATAATTGTGCCAGGCTTATGAACTCGTAAGTGTGGTTTGATGAACTAGGTATAGTTGTGTGTGAACGGAGTATTGAGGATTATAGGAATAGATAGACTATTAAGCAAATGATTTTTTGTGGAGAAATAAGTTTTTCCAAAACTTCTAGCTATGCTAGACTTTGAAATTTTGACATCAAGCTAAATACGCACTATGTGTCTTTTTAAAAAAAATGTAGACTTGTAATCATTTTTGAAACGGTCTAGCCTATGCTACTTATTTCAGCTAGACTCAAATGATTTGAAATATCAAAATTTATTTTATTTATCACTTATGTACCGTATGTAACTCAGTGCGTAGATGATAAATAGGTGATGGAGTTTGTAAATACGAGAATACTTAGTGTGAATTTGACCTAAAAGTCGTTTGTTCCACTATTGTATGATGTGTTATGACAAAGTCATACAATGGCAAGCATCCTTAAAAGCGACTATTAATACAAAGATGCGGCATCATTACGACGTCATTCTCTAAAAATGTTTTTAAAATTTTAATTTGCCAAAAGGGTTTGGCTACACCTAAATAATTCGATTGAATTGAATTATCGATATGAGTCTATGCTATTCAATTCAGCTAGACTAATGTTTATGAAAAATCCTAAGTGTTCATTTAAAGAAATTTCCCGAACCAAATTGTTTTGGTGCGGAATCCTATGATAAGACTGAGGTGAACAATGTTGTTTGGATAAATAATCCAATCTAGTAGCATAAATATTCGCTAAACATGATTAATACGTTATGCATGACGTAAGAGTACGATAGGCTAATCACCTAAAGTACTAGCAACGGTAGTTTACCTTCTTTATGATTGTAAACCTACCAAAGAAAGTAAAGTTTTGCGGTATGAATACCGTTAAAACTAGGTGTTCATGGTCTATATGACCCCTCAGTACAAATTTGAAAACTTTTACTCTTGTGAGTGGTGTATTGGGTAGCATGTGATGATGTGTGAATGGTGTATGCAGTACGGTGTAAGGTGTAAGGTGAATTTCGGGGATGAAATTCTTAGAAGAAGGGGTGAATGTGACGACCCGAGCATTTAGAAAATTTATTAAAATCTTAAATGAATGATTTAAGGTCAAATAATAGACCTAGACAGAAAATAAGTGTATGTGTTTGATATTTTTGGGAAGGAATTTTGAGGGTTTCAAAATTCTGTGAAGGATTTAGGTGAATTATTCAGGATTAAGTATGTATGTGAATATGTTCTGTGTATATGGTTATGTATGTGTTCAGAATGTGGTTCAGGGTCAAGGGTTGATTAGATAAATTTTATCAGTGTAAAACCCTAAGTATATATTAAGAACGACAGCGTTCTGTTAGAAAACCCTAACGTTTGATAAGAACCCTAGAAACCGGTTCTGAAATCCTAATTTCAGTTTCGAGAATCCGAAACCCTAATTCAAAAATTAGAACCCTAATCTGGAAATTTAAAGGATAATTATAACGCTTAAGTGCTATTAATTATGATGTTAATCAGGGTAAAGCTTAATTAATTAGCAAACCCTAATTTCAAATTTTTGAACCCTAATTATTATGTTAGAAACCCTAATGCACAATTGTGTATTTAATTGCTAAATTAGCAATATTAATTAGGAAACATTAATCCTAATTTTCAAGTTATATGTAATTAGAAAACCCTAATCTAATTAGGAAATCTAATTTTTAAAATTAGAAATATTATTTTCTATGTAAAACCCTAATTCTTGGGTTATAAACCCTAATGTACAAATTTTAACCCTAATTGCTAAATTAGCAATTTTAATTAGGAAATAATAATCCTAATTAGCAAGATTGAACTTCGTGATTATGAATCTTATTATAATTATAGAATTCTAATTACAATTTAGAAAAATGTTAATTTTCTAATGTTGAAAACCTAAATTGGAAATTTTAGAAATCATTTTGCCAAAACCTAAAGGGTTAAATCTTAAACCCTAAAGGGTTAAACCCTAAACCCTAAGGGATTGTATCAATTGACCTTTATGCCATTAAAATTAAATGCTAAATGACTAAACTAGCCATCTTGCATTATTTATTAGGTTACTTGTAAGTTATGTTCTAGTGTGGGTTGTTCACCAACCCTAAACCCTAGACATGTGACTTATATCACCAAATCAGCAGCTATATTAGCTCCATTCAATGAATCAAAGAGATTAAAAGAGAGAAAAAGTCATAAAAGTTGCTCATTTGCTAACTTGCTCTCCCACAACACTCTCTCTCTCTCTCTCTTCATATCCGAAAATCTAAGGTAGATCAACCACTTATACAAATCTTTAGATCACCCAAGAATGTAATCCAAGATCGATTCAAAGATCTAAGCTTAGAAGGTATATGAACCCTAAACCTAGAAATCTCATGATTTGATGTTAAATGTTGTTGTTGATTTGTTAATGTTGTGTATTATGATGTTATTTAGTGATCGGGTTGTTAAATCCTGGATCCATAACATCAAAGTGCTCGAATCTATCATTTTAGAAATCGAAAAGTTGAAATATATGGCCCCGACAAGCCAATGTCGAGTCCATGATTCTTCTCCAAATGTTGATTTTTGTGGTTTTATGTTTTAGATCTCGTAGTTTGGTATGCGCTTCTTTCATCCGCAAGTGAAATCAAAGTCAGTTAATGTATAGATTTAATGTTATACTCGGTCAAAACCCGTTCACCGGGCATGACCGAGTACATTCTGGGTAACCTAGAAGTTTGAAACCCGCCGTCTCGACGATGTGTTTTTGCAACGCCCTTGAATCATCAAAGTTGTTTGTTGTTTGTTGATTTTGTTGGTGGATCCTTGTAGCCTGTCATCAAGACTACATATGAGAGCAATTAGATTACTCAAAACATGATCACTGTAGAAATTAATCAAGGTCAAACTACGTTGACCGATTTGCTTAAGAAGGTTTCTGGGAAACCCAAAACCTTCAAAAGCCGAAAATTCTAGTGTGGTTTGACCAAATTTTAATCATTAATATGTTTGATGTTATAATGATATGATGCTATATAATTGTACCCTGACATGTGTTCTTCAAGATCGAACCTTTAGATCACACAAATTAACAATGCATAGACTGCAAGTTACAAGGATTGAAAGGTAGCACCTCGACTGTTCTTCAATTTCTGGAAAACCCAAAAATTGAAGAATAGTGTCTGACAAGATTTGGGAGGCTTAGATCTTGCATATTTTATTTGTTTTGGCCATGAAACTTGCTTTATGTTATAGTATTACATTAATACTACAAACGTATTAGATTAGATTTCCAAGAAACCTTCTGATCAAGGAATTAAATGTAGTCAAAGTACCTACCCTGCTAACTGACATGGTTTTCTGGGTTCTTGCTCAAGAACACCTTTAGTGACAGATTTGTCGCCTAAGCCACTTTTAGCGACAGTTTATTTTTGAAAATTAATTATTTTAGTTAATAAATAGAAAAAAATGGTTTTTAATTATTAAAAATACATATTAAATTATGAAAAATTATTTTAAAGTCTGAAAAATAGTTTTTAATTATTTTGTGTATATTTCGAAAATATTTAATATTTTTGGAATATAAAAGGTATTTATTTATTTAATTATAATATTAAATAAATTATTTAAAAGTGGTTTTAATTCATGAAAAATCATGAAAAATTATATTATGGTGTTAGAAATTATTTTAAGTTATTTTTGATGACTTTAATATTTTGTGATGAATTTCATTAATAATTTATTATTAATGGTAATTAATTTATTTAATAAATATATTAAGTAAATTATGGAAAAATAGAATTAATGATTTAAAATCATATAAAATGATTTATGTTATAAAATATAACTTTTGATATTTTTCCATGAAAATATTAATATTTTAATATTAATATCAATTATTGAATAATGGATTTAATGGTTTAAAAATCATATAAATATGATTTTAAAGTATTAAAATACTTTGTGATATTATAATTATATTATAATCTTATGTTATGATTTTCATTAATATTTAATGATAAATGAATATTAATGATTAGGAATTATGTGGTATTTATATTATATAAATATAATATTAATGATTGGAAAAATCATTTTAAATGGTAATAATTATCGGAAATTATTACAAGTCTCGTGAAAAATGTTTTGACTCATAATATGATTATCTAAGATAATTGTTAAGTGTTAAAGCAAGAGTTTAATTGAACTTAAACTCGTGAATTGTCCCATTGGTGCATCGCTTCTGGATGTTATATTTGTGTTGGTTTCAACTCGGACTTAAATAGTTTGACTTGACACCAGTCTTGTGTAGTTTGTGGACCTGATAGGCTATGTGTTATGTGTTTAGGTAATTTTATAATTATATATATAATAGTATTATATTGTGATTATAGTATTCTAATATTGGAGATCTATATTACTAATATTAGGTCTTCGAATAAAGCGATATAAATTGCGTAGCGGTAATCAACGGTTCAGGCAAGTTTTTCATAACTCTACTAAGAGTTGTTTCATTCGAATATGCTTATGGTTAATCATTGTTGATTGCCATGTAGAATTGTACTATGTACATCTTGCATGTATAAGTCAGGTATGAAAGGCTGATCACCTTCATTACCGTTGGTCCAGATAAATTTGTTCATGTTTAATACTTGTTCAGTCAAAAGTTTGTTCGTGCTAGTTCTCAATTATATTGATGAATTATAGTTAGCTTATTATTCAGACTCTTTCAATCATGATATATCTTTAAATTGTATTTAAACTTGCTGGGCAACTTTAATACTCATCCTTGTTATATCATGATAAACATTGCAGATAAGGCGAATGCGTTCGGATACAGGAAAAGGTTAATGTCAAGTTCAGCTTGGGATAGAATGTGCAGCTAGTTAGTAATAGTATAGTTTGATAAATATGTTATATGTTAGATAGTTTATGAATTGTGTATAAGTTAAGGTTAATTGGTTTTGGGGAAATAGTGTGTAAAGTGTATTGTATAAACCATTTATGTTTATATCTTCCGCAATAGTAATAGAATGATTGTACCAGATCTGTGGTGATTTGGGACTCGGATTTGGAGCTGTCACAAAGGCAAGCAGAAGTGATGAAGCACTGCACGAGTGGAGTAAGAGAGGTTCTACATTGCAAATCAAAAGAACACTCTCAGAATCGTTGTGTTGTCTCAATCAGTCAACGAGAAATATTCAAAAGAATAACTACTATCAAGTCCAAGGTCATCTGCATCAGAATCGTAGAGTTCAGTCATCTGAGTATTGAAGCCTTAGCAATGTCTCATTAGAAAGACTGACATTCAAACATTGGAGATTGAAAGCATCGATGTAGAAGGACAACTCCTGATGTTCTTATCGAGAAATCAAAAAGTAGAAATAAAGGTAACTACCAGTCTTATACGTTAAAGAGACATTTCTGATGTGGTAGGTGAAATAGTAGACTACAGTGTCAGAAAAGTGAAAAAGGGGATGTCATATCACATCTGCAGTCTGCACCAAATAACTCGAGATCTGCGAATTAGTTTGAATAACTTCCAATGACTATTCCAACGGAAACATTATGAAAGGTTATTTAACAGCAGAAACTCAAAAAGAAGATGTTGGTTGTTGACATATTGTTGACTCTACGAGTTCTACAGAGCAAAAATAGAATATGTCTCAATGGCAGTGAGACTACGAAAGTAGAAGTGAAGCAAGCTAATAAGAAGAGCTTCAATAGACAAAGACTTCACTCAACAATAATGAGAATTCCATTAAGAATGTCAGCTAAGCTGAGAGCTGAGAAGGTCAACATAAAAGCATTCAAGAGATTAGTAGATCAAAAAGAAGATTCAAAGAGCCAGTCTACAAATCACCACGAACCACCAAGAGCTAAAGAAGAATAGATGTAGAATCAAGGTTCAGAAGATGCTAAGTGCTAGACAAAGTCTTCCAAAGATGCAAAGGCTTAGCAAACCTCACGTGGTGAAGAAGTGCAAGCTGAGATCAGAAAAGGACCAACCACAAGATCAACTGCACTAAGGAAGAAGTGACAAACTGCTAAGTACTCACAGAGATTGAGCTTAATGGTTAACTTAGCAGTATGTCAAATGGTGATCCAGTTTCGAAGCAGAATCTAAGGAGTATCACACCAAGCTACAAAGAATCAAGGATGAACAAGCTTAAAGTCATCTTGGCAGCTCAGCACTAACAACAAAACAATAAGAGCCAGGTCCAGAAGGGTCCTTGTCCAAGGGACTAAACTGAGTTCCGAGACTGCGAGCCTTGAAGAGTTTTTAGTGAATTGGAGTTCCAAGTCTGCTGGACTTGAAGAGTTCTTAGTGAACTAAAGTTCCAAGGCTGTTGGCCTTGAAGGGATCTTAGTGATCCAGATGATGTAAAGACTTCCTTAGTGGAATCCCTGCTTGTTGAAGCAGAAGAGTAGATTAGGAGCTTGAGTCTCTGAACCACTTAAAATCCCTTGTGTCTTTTACATTTTGTCATTTACATCATAACTGTTACAATTTCTATAAATGCTATCAACATGATAACTAATTACAACTAAACTAACTCTAGACAAATGATTAACATAATATCTATAAAGGGGAACCTTAACTTATTCCGTTGTGTTTGAAATAATTCTTAAGTATGTCATCTGCTAATTACTCAGTAATGCAAACTAAAATGAAGAAGATTTTTGAAATCGAAAAGGATCTATTCAACCCCCCTTCTAGATCTACTGTGTGCCTTCTAGGAACTAACATTATATATTTACATACATCCCAATTCTTTAGCAAGAGTTACTCCACTTAAGCTTTAGGATTAAGATTAACTTATGACATACTCCAGACTTCTTTCAAGAAGCTATCTTTAACCTGAACTTTGAGTGGAGGGAGATTTTGTTGTCAATTAAGTATTCAACCTTAATGTACTCTCTCTCTTCCTCATTTCAGGGAGAATATGGTCTCTTGATAGAGTATTGTTGTAGTACATAAGGTGATGCAACACAATATTCATGTAAGTATTAATGAGGAATTATAGCTTTACATTGTCAATCTCTTAACAGTCATTTGTCTTGCTATAATGATGTTAAGCATTGATGTGCAAACCTTTAAGTTCATTGCTGACAGCCTGATGCTCTATTTGACCTTAGATTAATCAGGCATCGTCTTGGTGTTGACAACATAGGAAAGTCTGGGCAGCTTTAGCTCTTTGATTTACCTGTATGCATAATTTCCAACGTGTGAGCTCATTAGTGATTACAACCAGCTTACTACTAAACTAAGTTTAGACCGAAGTTTATGCCTCAGATTATACTCAAAGCGTTAGCTTTTAGAATATATATGAGAACTTGCTTTGATACCAATTGTTAGTTCCCAGAGGGTACACAATAGATCTAGAAGGGGGGGGTTTGAATAGATCCTTTTTATTTCAAAAACCTTTTCTATTTAAGTTTGCATTGCTGAGCAAATAGCAAGTGACAAACTTAGGAATAATTTTAATCACATCGGAATAAGTTAAGGTTCCCCTTCATAGATGCTCTATTGACCATTTGTCTAGAGTTAGTTTAGTTGTAAGTAGTTATCATGTTGATAACAATTATAGCAGTTATAACATAAATGACAGAATGTAAAAGACACAAGGGATTTTAAGTGGTTCAGAGACTCAAGCTCCTAATCCACTCTTTTTCTTCAACAAGCAGGAATTTTACTAAGGAAGGGCAGCACCCTAAATCATTAAGATTCCTTCAAGGCCAGTAGCCTTGGAACTTCAGTTCACTAAGAACTCTTCAAGCCCAGCAGGCTTGGAATTCCTCTAGTTCACTAAAAACTCTTCAAGCCCAGCAGGCTTGGAACTTCATTTAGTCCCTCTGGATAAGGACCCCTCATGCCTTGGCTACTTGTTGTGGTTGTAGTTGTTGTTGGTTCTTTGCTGCTAAGATGTCTTAAAGCTTGAACAACTTTTGTACTCAGCAGCTTGACGTGGTCCTCTTTACATTCTGCGTAAAGGTTTTGACCACCTCTTCTCTAGTGTAGCTGATCTTCATACTGTTCATCGCATCTTCATTCGATGTCAGATGTGCACCATCACCATTTAGGGTTGCTAAGTCTTTGAGCTTTTAGTAGACTTCGTCTGGCACTTACCATTTCCTAAACCCTTCTTGAATGGTATGCAGACATGGTTCTGCATCTGTTTTGTTTCAACTTTTGGTTCATGGTGATTCGTAGAGTGGTTCTCTTGATCTTCTTTGTGCTCTGCCTCTTTTCTGAATGCTATCTTTTTGGATATCTCGGCTCTCAGCTTAGCTGCCATCTTTAGTGGCAATCTCATCCTTGTTGAGTGAAGCTTTTAGTCTGTTCAGATTCTTCTTCAACTCTGCTTCACTTCCACCTTCGTAGTCTCACTACCACTAAGACTTATTCTGTTCAGCTCTGGTGGAACTCGTAGAGTCAACAATATAGCATTCCAACAACTCAGCGATTCTTCAACTCAGCAACCCTTGAACTTTGAAGCTCTAGCTGATATATACGCCTTCACAATCTTCCCTTTGGAATATAGCCATTGGGATCTATTTGAATTGCTTCGCAGATCTCGAGTTATTTGGTGCAGACTGCTTGATGTGACGTGACAGCTCCTTTATGATTTTACTAACACAACAATCTGCTACCTTACCTACTGCCTCAGAGTTGTCACCTTTCCGTGTCAGGCTGGTACTCACCTTTATTTCTTCTTTCTAACTTCTCAATCAGAATATCAAAAATTATCCTTCTGCATTGATACTCTCAATTAGCAATGTTCGAATATCGGTCTTCACATTAAATAGTTGTTAATGCTTCAATCTTCAGATGACCGAACTCTACGATTCTGATGTAGATGTTCTTGGACCTGATCGTAGTGTGTCTTGTTGAATGTTGCTCATTGACTGGTTGAGACAACACTATAATTCTGAATAGTGTTTATTGGATCTTCAATGTAGAACACCTCTTCCTTTACTTGTGCTATGCTTAAATACTTCTGTTTGCCTCGACTGATCTTAGGAACTGATAGCTTGACTTCTTGTTCTGGTCTTTCTTGAATATCAAGACACATCAGATTTGTGGCATGCCCAGCTCTCTTTCTCCCTGTGATCTCCCGTTCACTTACATCAATGGTTTGATCCATGTTTAATCACTTTCGCCTTGTTCTTCATAAGCTGGCTAGTATCTCTGTGTAGACTGCATCAATTCCTGCTTTGTTTGGCAAACACTACGATCCTGGTTAATCCCAAGATCGTCGTCTTCTGTTCTTTTGACAGCTACTGCACTTGGTGACTTTCTTTAGTCAATCACTTTTATTGAAGTCTTCTTCTTATTGACTTGTGGAAGACTTCATCTTGACTGGATTTACAACTCAATCTGGATGTTGATTGGGTTGGTGCTTAGATCTTCTGTTAGCTTGCATGCCATTCATTGAGTGCTCTCTGGTTTCCTTCAGGTGGAATGTATCTTTGCAACTCATACCAAATGCTTCATACTTTGGATATTCTGGGAGTGCTCATTTATTGAGAATCGTGTTGACTCTATGATTCTGCCTTGGCATTGTGTGCACTGTTAGGCTTTGTCAAGGACTTTTTTTTGCAGACTACGATCTAGATTTTGGTTCTCCAAACACTATGATTCCGAGTGTAGATCATATGACTACGATTTATGTCTTGACACTTGTTGTCCTTGTCTGATCTAGCTTTAGTTTTGCAGACACTATGATTCTGAGTGTAGATTATACATCAGACTACTATTTCTGTCATGACACTTGATATCCTTGTCTAATCTAGCTTTGTTTCTGCAGACACTACGATTCCGAGTGTAGATCATACATCAGACTACTATTTTTGTATTGACACTTGTTGTCCTTGTCTGATCTAGCTCGACTACGATCTCTGCCTCTGATGTGATCAGTAGACTCCACGAATTTAAGTGTAATCTATAATTCTTAACTTGTCTTGGCAGGTTCTTGAATCAACTCTACGATTCTGAGTGAAGCCCTCCAAGGCAAATTACGATTTATAGCCACTTTCTCGATACTCTACGATTCTGCCTTGGCTTCTGCAATTCCTAGGCCGGCTTGACGCTCTACGATTCTGCCTTGATAGTCTCTGAGTCCTTTGTTCCTTCTGGCAGTCTTCTAAGACTTGTTCAGTAATCGACGATTAGACAGGTCTATCTATTACATCATATAAGATCAACCTAACAATCTTGATCTTTCTATACTTAGTCTTTGTACATCATGTTACAAAGTTGTTTTATTCATGTAGAATCAACCTAATATATTTGATCATTTCAGTCTAAGTCTGTGTACATATATTCTTATTGTCTATTCAAGGACTTTACAACTTAATTCAATGCAGACATATTTCCATATTCATTCATTAAGATCATAATCAAATCTTATATAAATAGGAATATCAGTCACATGCTTATTCCTAACAATGTTTATTGTATTTTTTTTGTTTTCTCCATGGATCAAATTTTGATAATTATTTATTTTTAAAAATTTAAAAGTTCTTGTATCAGAATCCACATCGCATCTACATGCGTGATGTCGTGCGGTTACATGGTGATGTTTTTAAATATAGTATTTGTGCATATGTGAATACGGATGCGAACTTATTGTATCCGCGCCAATATACATCTTGCTCTCCCCTAATAGACAGGGGCAGATCCAACCTTTTAGATCAGTGAGGTCAAATTTGAAATTAACAAATTCTCGCAAAAAAAAATATAATAAAATAAATTACAAAACAAAATAATGCCAAACTATTATTTATAGTAAATTTTTCAAAACTTTATTACTTAAAATTGTTGTATGATAGTCTAATTTTTATTAATTTTTATTAGTTATAAAAATTCACAAGCAATTACAAAAATCTCAAAACTATTGCTAAATTTGTGAAATTATAAATAAATTATAAATAAAAAAATATACAACATATCCAGTTTTCTTTAAAGTCGAACTAGCGGGAAGAATTAGGCCAACCTGCTAGACAAGAAATGGAGAGACAAAGAGTATTATAGTGACCAAGGTAGTATATGATATGAATTTTGAAGAATCTAATACTACCAAAATGATACCATATACATTTTGACTTTTTTAAGTCAATTCACGAAATCCTAAAACTCAAATTGATACAAGTTCGTTCAAGTTTTGAAAACAGCAAAGATAATAATTAGTATGATTTTATAGTTAGTTTACAATTGTTATATTAAAACTAAATAACTTCGTATTAATTTTGAATTTAAGATTTCGCGAATTGACTTTAAAAAGTCAAAATGTATCTCTAATTTTGGAACGGAGATAATATTTTTTAATCTAAATTTTAAAATATTTAGTAAACAACTTAAAATTTTATTCTCTTTTTTTTTACCCCTAAAATTTCAGTGGGGTCAATTGACCCCACTGCACCTAAGCTAGATAGTATTATTTTGGTTTCAAATATAAGATTAATATTAATTGTTTACTTTTATCTAATACATTTATAAAAAAAATTAGGTAAAAAATACTACTAATTACAATATTAATTATTTTCAAAAGATAAAATAAATCACCACAATTTTAAATTTAAAATATTTCATTTAAGCTTTGAAAAGTTAATTTTAATTTTATATGATTTAAATATATTACACGTGGGCATGTTTGAAGTAACAAATGAGAAGGAAATGCTTAAATGATGCCTTAAAACAAGGCTCAGCATATGCCGGGTATTAAAATATGTGTTCTTTCTTATCCTACCAAAACCTTTAGAGTTCTTCTACCTAAACATGAAAATTGAATATGAAAATTAAATATGAGTGTATTTGAATTTTATCTATTTATATTTTTATCCACTATTAGGGTTAAAATACAATTAAATAAAATTCAAATACACTTATGTCCAATATTTATATCCACTTTTTATGTCCACGTAGAGTTTTTGAAACCTCTAACTATATATACAAATATAATTAATCAAAGTTTGCTTAAATTTCTTGTCCAAAATTGGAAAGAGAATCCAAAAAAGAAAGAGAAAAGAAGAAGAAGAAAAAGACAGTTTGACCGCTACTTATAATGTACTTGATTAGGGTTTAAAGACTAAATCCTAATCAATCCTTATATATAAATACATCACAGCCTATCCTCCAACTCAATCAATTTCAAATCAATTAATTAATCTGGCTTCCAAACACACCCAATTTTAATCAATTGAAATCAATTTGATTTTTAACATAGTTAAAAATCAATTAATTAATTTGTCTTCCCATTTGATTTCCAACAGAAACTCAATTAATTTCATAGCCTATCCTCCAACTCAATCAATTTCAAATCAATTTCAAATCAATTAATTAATCTGGCTGTTAAAAATCAAGTAATTAATCTGTTTTCCAATTTGATTTCCAACAGAAACTCAATAAACTCAATTAATTTCAAATCAAATAATTAATTAACACCCAATTTTAATCAATTGAAATCCCACATACAACCCAATTTTAATCAATTGAAATCCCATATACAATTGATATTAGTCATTAATACATAATATTAACCATTAATACATAACAGAAAATCATTAATTCAGTTGCCTCTTCCAATCCAATAGTTTTTCTTTTTCTTTCATCTTCAAAACTGTCACACGGATTCATGCTATACAACATTGCATTACAATTAAGATACAGAGTTAAATCAATAGACAATCCAAAAGACAACACTACTATAGACATAAATATTAAAATTGGTAACATATAACAGATAAGAATTGATGACAAAAAAAATAAATACTCATTAAATATAAAACACCTATAAATACTACTATCACATAAACAAAAAACCCAATACACAAACCATATCATACAAAATACTAAATAATGGATATCAGGTAAAGTAATTAGTTTGTTTTTTAACTAATATATTCTTCCTATTTTGCATGTTATTTTTAAAATTTTATGTGTTTTTATTTATTTGCAGATCTATACCAATAAAAAACAAAGGGCAGAACAAACGTCAAATTATTGAAATAAGCGATGATAACAGTAGTGACAATGGTGGTTATGGATATGCCAAGAATGCAAAGATCGAAGAAACTATTGTTACGCTACAAACAAAGATCGAAGCCATGAAAGAGAAGATTCAGAAAATTGAGCAACAACTATTAGTTTGTTTTTTAACTAATATATTCTTCCTATTTTTCATGTTATTTTAAAAATGTTAATGTGTTTTCATTTATTTGCAGATCTATACCAACAAAAAATAAAAGGCAGAACAAACGTCAAATTATTGAAATAAGCGATGATAGCAGTAGTGACAATGGTGGTTATGGATATGCCAAGAATGCAAGGATCGAAGAAACTATTGTTACGCTACAAACAAAGATCGAAGCCATGAAAGAGAAGATTCAGAAAATTGAGCAACAACTGAATGATCTAAATAAAATGGGTTATCGCAATAAAAGTAGAACTGTAGAAGTAATAAAATAGCAATAGCAACATATCTATATATGTAATTGATATGCCATGCAAAAAAAAAAAATCGAAAAAATTTATATGAAAAAAAATATTATTATTATTATGAAAAATCTTTCTCATTCTAATTTTAGAAAATTATATAATTGAAAAAAAAACTAGCCCGTGCAATCAACTAGTAATACTTAAATGATCCTTAAGAAGGATATTGGGAAGACAATTTAAAAAAAATAATTTACCACAAGCACTAAATTTCAGATACCCACCTTCTTTAATCACGAAACTAACCAACTTTTGAAGTTTTAATTGACTGAAAAGGATGGTTTAGCCTTTTCCTGGCTTGCAGTAATTATGATTGCAGTTGGACAACCTAAGATGGTTAGATAGATAAATTTAAAGCAATTATTTAAAAGGGAGTGGCAAAAAGGGGTAATATTCCCACTATTGTTGTCCGAATTTAAATATTACTCTATTAAATTTTTAAAAAATTAAATTGACAAATTAAATTTTCTTTTAAATTATTAATTGGACCATTCTGTTCAAAAAATTGAATTGACGTTAAATTAGATTGCATATTTTACATTAGTAGCAACAAGAGTAAAAGAGAAAATAAAATTTTGCTGATGTGACTAATAATTTGACAACCACATAAGAATTTTTTTAAAAAATAAGTTTTGATTTTCTTTCTTTTATTTTTTTTATTATTTCTCTCTCTTCCTAAGTTCTTCATTCGGTTAAAATCGGAGAAGGCGAGCAGATCTAGATTCCGGCAAGGCTTAGACAGTCGGAGACGGCTAAATCAAACATGAAGCCAACAGGAACAAACCATGAAAAACCCACAAGAAAGTAGAGCAGAACCGCATGGTCAACGCAAAGACCCAAGTGCTGAAAATCATAATAAAAAGGCATCCAAAGCTAAGAGATAACCAACTTTAAGATTTTCAACAAACTAGGACACTCAGCTAAAATCACAGAAAAAAAGAAATCCTAGACTAATTCGGACTAAACCCAAAGCGGATGAAACGAATTGTGACCGCTTCCATCGCACAACCAACACCCTTAAATTGATAACACTCGTGTAAATTTGTGATATTCAAATATGAAATTGGAAACCCTAGAAAATTGCTCTAATCCCAAATGCGGACCACTATATAATTAATTCCTCCATCTTCGGTGAATTAAAGAACCCATCAACCCTATATATGATCAGTGATTTCTTATCCTCAAACATGGTTGTTTCATTAATCTTGATATTATTGATCGATAATTGTGAACTGGAGAGGAAAGAAGTAACGACAAGTGAATGATTGGACAGGAATGTGGGTATTTTGGTGTCGTAAGGTAGGTTTTGAGGGTTTTCATGGAAAGGAGAATAGGTAAAATTTGGTGTTGGAGTTGATTCAGAGAGGATTAGCCGATTGAATGAAGGAAACGTTTGAAGGAGCGAAAACAATTGAAGTTGGGGATTGAGAGAGAAGTGGGGACTGAAATTTGTTAATTTCATTAACAAATATGAAATTGAAAACACAAGAAAATTGCTCCAATCCCAAATCTGCAACCCGTTGCAGACCCACCTATTTGAGACAATCAATTTGGGATTTCTTTGGATGATATTTGAGCATGGAAACTGTTGGATGATTTGTGGAAGAAGAAACCAGATGATGAAGAAGAAGATACATAGAAAAAAAAAAGAATCAGATGAATAAATATGTTCATTTTCTTTTTATTCTTGTTTTTATTTCTCATTTATTTAACCTTCTTTGTAATATTTTTGTTTTAATTTTTATATTAACTTCTTTGAGCATTTTTTAACTTTTTTTATCCACGTAGTCAATAATTTAATTATTTATTTTATTTCCATAGACACGTGGATAATAATTAGATTGTCGTTGTTGATACCGGAAAAATTCTCAATTCCTAGAGTCTGGTTCTTACCCTTTATATGTTCTATGTGGTTTAATTTATCTTGTTTAAAAAGGGTGAGATTTTTAAGAAAAGACCAACATACAATGTTGACAATTTGAAAAGTTTGATTTTTTATTGATTGAGTCAAAAATATACAGAGCCGCTAGTTGGTATGAGTTCAAATGGTTGTACCAACTCAACCGGAGTTTTGAAAAGGTTTATTTGCAAAATGACCCAAATGTGACTTTATTTAATTGGTCTGGAACCCAAGATTCATGGAGTTCGGGGGCTTGCTTAAGCGAGGAGAAAGTGTTAGGCACCCCCCAACTTTCGTGAAACATGGTTACCACTACTTTTTCATTCCCTAAGCATGTGAAGTGTGTGTGTGGATGTGCGTGAGTGTGATACATATAAATGTGCTCAAAGTGTTTTGCTTGAAAGTAGTGTTATGCCTTTTTGAACATATATACGAAGGGATCTGAATTATTGAAAAGTTCATTTTTAAATAGATAAAACATTAATGAAAATGGTGTTTTGAAAAGCTATTTTCAAACCCTTTTGCTCACATAGGAATTGAGACCTTTGATACTTCCATTTTATTCCACATTCGGCTTGATTTGATTTTATTGAGATCTGAAGCATCCTTGAATATATATATATATATATATATATATATATATATATATATATGTATGTGTGTGTGTGTGTGTGTGTGTGTTTGTCGGGTCTCTTATGGGCATAAAAGCCATCTAAGTAATCCGGGCACTACAAACCATGATTTTACTATTTTGAGACCTTAAATTAGGATAACTGTTTTAAGGTCCTTTCATTTACATTTTATAAAGGGTTGCAAGCTAAGTATACAACTCAAACATTGTCCATTATGAGAACCGTATCTAGATCAATAGATTTATTCATAAATCCCGTGGTTCCTAGGCTCACAAGATATTATTTAAAAGCTTGCACAACAAATATATTAAAATGAAATGCATATTTAATTCTAGACGTCGCTAAACAAAGGATTCATCGATTTAAATCCTTAAATGCAGAATCTTGAGCTTCCGCTTCCTCTGGACACAGATCTAGGGTCACGCGGTTGCCAAACATTTAGAAACTAGAAAGAAAACTAGATTTAACTAAATCTTAGCCATTCTAGCTTAATGATTCCAGTTTTAAAACCTTTGAACCGGTTAAAAGCTAGATATGGCTAGATTTAAATAAATCTAGTCAACAAACTTTCAATATTATAGACCTACATAAAATGAATAGTTGGAAACGATATATATACATATATAGATATATTATAAATATGAACAAACTATATTTAATAAAAAAATTAACTAATATATATATATATATATATATATATATATATATATATAAGAATAAGAAAAAAAATGCAAACTTGAAGAAATCTTATAGCCTTGCACGAGAATGGCTATTGAACAACTTTAAACGACCTTAAACTCGATTTCCACTAGTGAAAACTTGATATGTTATAGTATATATGTATATGGAGGCTTAAAAGTGAGATTTATAGGTTTAGAAATAAGATTTGAGCGATTTCTACACTGTAGGCTTGAATTCTCTCTCTTTTCTCTCTTTTTTCTTTTCTTTTTCTTCTTTTTTCTTCTTTTTTTCTTCTTCTACAAGCTGATGGGGAGCTGATATATAAAGACACACCTTCTGCATGCGGATTCTGCAGGTACACCTGTGGAAAAGCCCCCGTTAGTCCCGCCATTCGCGTCTGTAATTTAAGCAAACCGGCAGTTATTCAATAAACGCAGTAACACAATCCAAAATCGATGAAGATGTGCTATACCATTTACGTAAAGCTTTCTCCGAGAACTACTCAATGACATAGGGCTTGTCTTTTTTCGAATCCGGGAAGATGGGTCCATGTACAAATTGGCATCTTCGAGTCTTCACAGGCAGTCCGTTGAGCTGTTTTGCATAGTTTACACTCGGAAGTGCTGCAATGGCTCTTTGAGACCCTATTTGAAACTGTATTGAGGTTATTAACATTAACTTCTCAAAATGACCTTTTTGCCCTCCCACGATTGTCTCCGGGGTTGATGGGGCTTTTGGCTGTCCTTCGGGGTTATCTCCAGGATTTGATTGAAGCTGATTATGTTCTTCCTCAGGGTTGTCTCTGAGGTTTGATTTAATATCCCGAGACTGTCTCCGGGGCTTGATTTTATATAGTCCTCTGGTGTTGTCTCCAGAATAACTGTTTGATTCTCCGAGGTTATCTCCGAAGTCAGAAAAGGTAATTTTTCCCTCCTGCGTGGTTAGTAACATGAAACCAAAATTTCGAGTGTATACAGATGCCCCTCTTTATCATGTTTCTGCAATGCACGACCTTCTTCCTAACGGAATGAATTTGAGATATCGTAGGATCTCTCTGAATGAGTCGTTGATCTTTAGGCTTTTCGGATATAACAACTTTTATATTTTGATTTTGTTGTCTTGGGAATGGTCTTTTGATATGGTTTAGGTTAAGGTAAGGTGTCTAGCTTTTTCTTTTTGAAGGTTTAATCGCACCTAGTATTGTTTGAAACTGGTATTTTGTATAGGGAGTGACGTATTTTGGAGATTTGAAAGGTGTTTATTTTGATTAGCTTGAGAAATGTTTGGATTTTTGGTTTGGTTTGACTGCACCATAGATGACTGCCTATGTACTCCCATGGATGGGGGAGATCAGGTCATTCGTAGTTCAGGCTTTCCTAATCAGACCTGACTTTTGATTTATTTATTTTTTCAAGACTAGCACGGTGGTTTGCAGACAGTTCAGACATAGTACCTTTTCAAGGTGTCTGAATTGATAAGTTGGGGATATTCTTCACCGTCCATTTCTTGCAATCTGAGGGCTCTTCCTGACAATACTTTCTTGACAATGAAAGGGCCTTCCCAATTTGGGGCGAATTTTCCTCTGGCTCCTTCTTGATTTGAGAGGACTTTTTTCAATACCAAGTCAATTTCTTTGAATTGCCGAATACAAACCTTCTTATTGTAAGATAGAGCAATCCTTTGATGATATAACTGACCATGGAAGATGGTTGTAACCCTTTTCTCATCTATCAAAGATAGCTGGCTATACCGCTCTTGTAACCACTAGTCTTTTTCTATCTGAGCGTCCATTAATACTCTTAAGGATTCCGTTTCTACTTCTATGGGGAGTACTGCTTCCGTGCCATAGACCAATGGATAGGGGGTAGCCCCAGTAGAAGTGTACATTGTAGTTTTATATGCTAACATAGTCAGAGATAGTAATTCTGGCCATCCTTTGTGATTAGCAGACATCTTTTGCATGATCTTTTTGATATTTTTGCTAGCTGATTCAATAACACCATTCATCTTGGGTCTGTAAATGACTGAGTTAAGATGCTTGATGTGGAATTTGCTACATAATTCTATCATCATTTAATTATTTAGATTCTTGACATTATCTAATACGATCACCTCAGGTTGTCCGTATCGACAGATTACATTATTTCTGATTACCTCTTTGGTAACTTTGGGGAATGAGGCAGCTTTTATCCACTTGGTAAAATAATCGATCATGGTGAAAATGAACCTATGACCATTACTGGCTTTTGGCTCGATTGGCCCAATCATATCCATCCCCCACATGGAAAAGGGCCACGGTGAACTCATACAATGTAGTTCGTTTGGAGGAGCGTGGACTGCATTTCCATGGACTTGGCATTGGTAACATCTCTTGACATGATCATCACAGTCAGCCTTAAGAGAAATCCAATAATGTCATGTTCTTAATATCTTTTTTAGCAAGTAATGAACCACTCATATGTGGCCCCCATATTCCACCGTGTACTTCATTCAGAAGTCTCTGGGCTTGGTCTTTATCTAGATATATTAGGAGTCCCATTCCTACATCTCTTTTATATAGGTCATCTCCACTCAAGTAGAAACTCATGGCCATTCTATGTATCCTTTTTCTTTCAACTTAACTTGCCTCAGTGGGTGTAGATCCATCCCATAGATATTCTTTGATATTCTGGTACGCATTGTTGCATAGTAGCACACGGTATTATACAATAATTCTAATTATTGATTCTTACGTAAGAAGGCACTACTCAATAATTGTTACAGTAATTACTGTTCAATATTTTATTTTATTGATTCAATAATTGCTATGTTGATATTTTATATTATTGTTGTTTCAATAATTGTCACTACACAGTATTTCCCATTATCAGATCAATAATTTATATTATTTGAATAATATTATTAGATAGCATTATTGACAATGTCTAAGGAGGTTCTATCTAGAAAAGGGGTTTGGTCACCTAATTGCGCGCCAGTAACGAAAAATCCTTATCGGAAAGCCCCTTCTTTTCTGGGAACGACCTGGTTGTCATAATTGTGATTATGTGATATTATTTGTGAATAATTAATTATTGATTTATATGATGAGGAAATATTTATTTTGTGTGGAAATCAATGAAGGAATTAATGCTGAGGTGTTTTATCAGTATTTTGTCGGAATTGAGGTATTAAAAATCGCCCGTATGTGAATTTCGGGCATTTTTTGTTTAGAATTTGAAAAAACTTAAATCTAAAAAGTTGTAGAGAATTGAATTTCCTATAGAATGGACATAAGATTTGAATTTTTCTGAAAAGGACTATTTAATATGAATTATTGAAGTTTCGAAATAATTGATTTTTGGAGTTTAAAATATTTATTTTAAGAAAAATGTTTTTTGCAATTGGGTGGGCCCTATATGTGTTGTAAATGTGCTGAATTCAGATTTCAAGAGGTGGGCGTGAAAAAATTTAATAAATATTATTATTTTATTAAAATTTCTACTTTGGTGTTCTAAGCATTTTCCTATAAATAGGATGCTTAAGTTAAAATTAAAAATCACACCAGAATCTGAAGTTTTCTCTCTCTATATTATCGAGCGTATTTTTGTGAGTATTTTGATACTTTGAGTGTTGTTATACGGTGCAACTTTTCTTCAACGTTATATCTGATATTCTAGTCAGAAGTACTATACTTTTGAGGTAAGTGATGTTATTTTCTTCGTAAATGATATTATTTCTTTCAATATCATTATGCCGAAATATTGGTATGAATTTTATTATGGAATTTCTACCTTTTCGTGTTGGGGTTACTATTCACGTATAAGACACTATTCACGAATACGACACTGTTCACCGAAAAATGAAATTTCCTCTTCTTTGTCCAAGATGTCTATTATGGTTACTATCTTTGATTGTATCCATGTTTTGATCTTCATTCTTGAATTTTACTCCACTATGGTTTATTATGAAGTGTTTTTGAACTTGGATTATCTAAAGTACGAATCCCTAATTTTGTTCTTTTGTCTCACTGGATTTGTTTCTTAAAAATATTTTTCATCATCCTCAGTCCTAAATGATGATATAGCCGAATATCTTTGGCATGTAGTGTAAAGATGAATGATTACCTGATAAATATCATTGGCCCGTAGTGCAATGATGAATATTTGATTCAAGATGTATATTAATTGATTTTACAGGGATACAATAGTGATGATGGACTTTTAAATTCATATATGATAGTAAATTTCATTCTCTACTTAACTCTTCTAATGAATTGTTGTTTTCGCTGCAGTTGTTGATCTAAAACTTGTTGTCTATTATATTCTATTAGATTTTTCCCTGTTAAGAACTAAGGATAATTTGTTGTACATTATCTTAGTTAAAATATTCCTTACTGGGCTAGTTGAGCTCACCCTTTTCCTTTTTGTTCCATTTTTCTTCTCAGGAGGTGAGAATTTAGCAGGAACTAGCCGGGGTATGGAGTGATGATTCAAGATAGTTGTTATAGTAGTCCTCACTATTTTGTAAAATAGTGTATCAATAATTGTAATGAGGACTTATTTGAGTGTGGATATTGTCTAGAAGACAATATTTGTATTTAAACTCATAGTTTATGTGTTGTCGTATTTTGCATGACAATTGTAAGAATGAAGTTTGTAGTTGTTTTCTGTACCATATATTTGGCGACTCAGAATAGGTTGGGTGGATTGGACCTATTTTGGGGGCGTCACAGTTGGAATCAGTGCTTAGGGATATGGTCTCTAGCGGAGATCGGGGAATATAACTAGGAGGGGAGAAACGAGTAAATTTTTCGTTAGTGTGTCATACCTAAGCTTATTTGTTATTTAATTGGTCGGTCAGAATATAGGGATAATATGTGATATATTAATTTATTTTATTAACCCTTTTTTTGTGACAGTATTTGAGAATGGCAGCTGAAAATGTTAACAAGGTAGTGAATTAGACCGTTGAGACACCTCTAATCATCAACCAGGATAATGTGCACCAGGAACACAATATTCCTCCTATAAACAACACCACCAATCAATCAATGAATGATAGGATGTTTAGAAGCTTTTTACAGTTCATACAAAATCAAACGAGGGAGGCTCGTGTACAAAATACGGGTGGAAATGATAGCAACGCGCGATTTATCACAGCCAAGCAGTTTAAAGAGTTGGAACCACCAGAGTTCTAGGGAAAGTCGGATCCAATTAAGGCAGAAACGTGGGTCAAGCAAATTACCAAGATATTCGATGTCTTGGGATGCACAGAGGAGCAGAAGATTCCATTCTCCACCTTTATGTTCCGTGGTGAGGCAGATTAATGGTGGGAATCTGTGAAGCGTACCCAGACAGCCGCACTCAATATGTCTTGGGAAACTTTTCAGAAACTGTTCAATGACAAGTACTTTCCTGAAATTATTCATCATATGAAGGAGGTAGAGTTTATTAGACTAGAATAAAATAACATGACGGTGTCTCAGTATGAGGCTAAGTTCGCGGAGTTATCCAAGTTTGCACCTCATTTGGTAGAGAATGAGGAACGTATGACGCGAATGTTTCTGAGAGGTTTGAAACCCAAAATTCGTCAATACATCAGTTCTCACAAATTTTCTCTGTATTCAAATGTAGTGAATAGGGCTCAGTTATTGGAGCGGGATTATGAGTCAACTCAAGCAAAAGAGAATGACCAACAACACGATAATAATTGTACCGGTGGCAACGACCATCGGGATAATGATAATCATCGTGGAAGAAATTACCATGCCAAAAATGGTAACCACTTCTGTGGTAATCATGGCCAAGATAATAGGAAAGGTGAGTCAAGTGGAAATTTTAGAAAGAGAAGATTCAACAATGATGGGAAGACGTCGACACCAGCACCAGCAACAAATTCTAGGGGAGGAGAAAGACCGCCAGCTAGATGCTACAGATGCGGAGAGGAAGAACACATAAGTCCAAACTATTCATAGCCTTCCAAGGTATGTTTTAGTTACGGAAAAGACGATCATATAGTTTGAGATTTTCCTGTAGCGAAACCAAGTCCAGCGGGGATGGTGACCCCAAAGGCTGTCCCAGAAAAGTCAAAGTCAGCAGTTGTTGGAAGAGCATTTGTCGTGACTATCCAAAACGCGAGGAACCCAAACGAAGTTATCACGGGTTAGGTAATCATAAACTCTTGCGAAGTTTATACCTTACTAGATACCAGTTCTACCCATTCTTTTATCTCTACTACTTGTGCTCAACGTTTGAACTTGACTCGGAGAAATTAGACTTTGACTTATCTGTTGAAACTCTGTTAGTAGAAACTTTCGTTACATCCACTGTTTATAAATTTTGTTTGATTCAGGTTGGCACCATCATATTACCTGTTGATCTTATTCCTTTGAAAATACTTGCATTTGATGTGATTTTAGGGATTGATTGGTTAACCACTCATCATTCTAAAATTGATTGTTTTCGTAAGGTTGTTAGTTTTCATATTCCTAACCAACCTATTATGCGAATTCAAGCAACCAAACCACTAAAGTCAAACACTTTTATATCAAGCCATAAAGTCATTCATTTATTGAAAAACAGATGTCAAGCTTTCTTAGCCCATGTCATGGACTTGAACAAAAATACGTCTGATTTGAATAATGTTTCTGTCGTTAATGAATTTCCTGATGTATTTCCTGGCCTACCCCCAGAGCGTGATATTGAATTTTATATCGACTTTCAACCCGGTACAAAACCCATTTCTAAAATCTCATATCGAATGGCTCCTATTGAACTTCAGGAGTTAAAAACCTAATTACAGGAGTTGGTACCCTAGCCTCTATCTAATGACTTCCTTTGTGGAATGCACCGAAGCCAGACTCTCCATAGGGGACGCCATATTCGTGCAGTGGTAAACTGATAGGTGCCATTGTGACGTGTTATCCATGGTTAGGATATGAGTCACAGTTGAGAGCAACCTAAGTCAGTAATCGAAATACGTAGCTTTCTAGGCTTAGATGGTTATTATCGGAGATTCGTGTAAGAATTTTCTCGAATCGCTACTCCATTAACTTAGCTGACTCGAAAAGATACAAAATTTGAATGGAGCGAGTAATGTGAGAAAGGCTTCCAAGAACTCAAGAGGAGACTCATTTCGGCACCTGTTCTGACCATACCATCCTAGAAAAGAGAACGTGGTAGCTGACGTGTTGAGTAGAAGATCGTATGCGGGTATGGGTACGATATTGTCTAACACAAAGACCCATTTTGTATGATTTATAAATGATAGAGATAGAGTTGAAGACTCTAGGGACCCACGTGATTATATATGAGTAGAATCGACTTTAATCGATAAAGTTAAAACCGCTCAAGCTACACACCAGAGCTGATGAATATAAAGAAGAAGGTGCAAGAAGGCGTTATTCTAGAAGTAAGAGTCAATGAAGAGAAGGAAGCTCAAACCTTCGATTTATTATTACATTTGAAATCCTCGATCGAGTAGGAACTGTGGCCTATAGACTCTCTTTACCGCCAAGTATGTCACGTGTTCATAACATTTTTTGCGTATTGATGTTACGTAAATATGTGAATGACCTGAACCACATTATTGAGTTAGAACCAGACGAGATAGTCGAAGATTTAACGTATGAGGAGGTACATGTCAAGATCTTGGATAGGAAGGAGCATGTCTTACGCATAAAGGTTATACCACAAGTCAAAGTTTTGTGGAGGAACCATGCTATTGAGAAAATGACCTGGGTGTTCGAAATAGAAATGATAGCGAGGTATCCTCACCTTTTTCAAAATATCGGGTACGTACGTCAATTTCGAGGACGAAATTTCATAAGGAGGGGAGGTTGTAAGACCCTAATTTTTTTTTTAATAATAAAATAAAATTTCCTCTATTTATTATTTAGAAATAGTAAGGGGTTGATTTGATTAATATGGTTAGTTATGGGTAAAATGCGCAAATATTTTAAATAAGCAAGTGGTTATAAAATATTCATTGTTGTCGAGGAATATTCGTTTGGTCGTGGAATATTCTTGTCGTCGCGAAATATTCGTACGACGACGCAACTATTTGTGGGCCCTATAACAGAAAACTGTCGGATAAAGAAAATGATAAGTATTAGTTTTTTATAAATAATGACGGATGAAGAAAATGACAAGTATGAATTTTTATAAATAACAACGTAGTTTTTACTGTTAACACTATTGGAATACCCGGTGGGTAAAGTAAAGTAATACGCGTTGTTGCATAGTAGCACACGGTATTACACAATAATTCTAATTATTGATTTTTACGTAAGAAGGCACTACTCAATAACTGTTACAGTAATTACTGTTCAATATTTTATTTTATTGATTCAATAATTGCTACGTTGATATTTTATATTATTGTTATTTCAATAATTGTAACTACACAATATTTTCCATTATCAGATCAATAATTCATATTATTTGAATAATATTATTAGATAGCATTATTGGCAATGTCTAAGGAAGTTCTGTCTAGGAAAGGGGTTTGGTCACCTAATTGCTTGCCAATAAGGAGAAATCCTTATCGGAAAGCCCCCTCTTTCCCGGGAACGACCTGGTTGTTATAATTGTGATTCTGTGATATTATTTGTGAATAATTAATTATTGATTTATATGATAAGGAAATATTTATTTTATGTGGATATCAATGATGGATAGGGAAATATTTATTTTGTGTGGATATAAATGAAGGAATTAATGCTGAGATGTTTTATCAGTATTTTGTCAGAATGGAGGTATTAAAAATTGTCTATATGTGGATTTCGGGCATTTTTTGTTTAGAATTTGGAAAAACTTAAATCTACAAAGTTGTAGAGAATTGAATTTCCTATGGAATGGACATAAGATTCGAATTTTTCTGAAAAGAGCTATTTATTATAAATTATTGAAGTTCCGGAATAATTGATTTTTGGAGTTTAAAATATTTATTTTAAGAAAAACGTTTTTTGCAATTGGGTGGGCCCCACATGTGTTGTAAATGTGCTGAATTCAGATTTCAAGAGGTGGGCGTGAATTTTTTTTAATAAATATTATTATTTTATTAAATTTTCTGCTTTTGCATTCTAAGTATTTTCCTATAAATAGGATGCTGAAGTTAGAATTGAAAATCATACCAGAATCTAAAGTTTTCTCTTTCTATATTATCAAGTGTATTTTTGTGAGTATTTTGATACTTTGAGTGTTGCTATACGGTGCAAGTTTCCTTCAGCGTTATATATGATATTCCAGTTAGAAGTACTGTACTTTTGAGGTAAGGGATGTTATTTTCTTCGTATATGATACTATTTCATTCAATATCATTATGTCGAAATATTGGTATGAATTTTATTGTGGAATTTCAACTTTTTCGTGTCGGGGCTACTATTCACGTATACGACACTATTCACGTATACAACACTATTCACCAAAAAATGAAATTTTCTCTTCTTTGTCTAAGATGTCTATTATGGTTACTATCTTTAATTGTATCCATATTTTGATCTTCATTCTTGAATTTTACTCTACTATGGTTTATTATGGAGTGTTTTTGAACTTGGATTATCTAAAGTATGAATCCCTAATCTTTGTTCTTTTGTCTCACTGGATTCGTTTCTTAAAAATATTTTTCAACATCCTCAGTCCTAAATGATGATATAACTGAATATCTTTGGCATGTAGTGCAAAGATGAATGATTACTTGATGAATATCTTTAGCCTATAGTGCAAAGATGAACAGGTGTTGAGATGAACATAACCAATTGGTGATACAAATGAATATCTTTGGCCTGTAGTGCAAAGATGTATATTTGATTCAAGATGTATATTAATTGATGTTACAGGGAAAAAATATTGATGATGGACTTTTAAATTCATAAATAATAGTAGATTTCATTCTCTACTTAACTATTCTAATAAATTATTTTTTTCGCTGCAGTTATTGATCTAAAACTTGTTGTCTATTATATTCTATTAGATTTTTTCCTGTTGAGGACGAAGGATAATTTGTTGTACATTATCTTAGTCATAATATTCTTTACTGGGCTAGTTGAGCTCACCCACTTTTTTTTCTTTTCTATTTTTCTTCTCAGGAGGTGAGAATTTAGCAGGAACTAGCCGGGGTATGGAGTGATGATTCAAGATAGTTGTTATAACAGTCCTCACTATTTTGTAAAATAGTGTATCAATAATTATAATGAAGACTTATTTGAGTGTGGATATTGTCTAGAAGACAATATTTATATTTAAACTCGCAGTTTATGTGTTGTCGTATTTTGCATGACAATTGTAATAATGAAGTTTGTAGTTATTTTCTGTACCATGTACTTGGCGACTCAAAATAGGTTGGGTGGATTGGACCTATTTTGGGGGCGTCACAGTTGCCATAGTCTTAACCTCATGCTTTACGATATGGCCAACTGTTGTAACAAAGCTACATCTTTTTTTTGGAGTTGTACAACGTATCTACTGTTTGTTTGCGGCTTCTACCAAGCGATGGCAAGTTTTGATAAAATATGGTGCAAATCTCACTGTTAAGTCATTATCACAAACGCGTAGGGAAAGTCATGTTGAAAGTGTTAGAGCAATAAGATACCAAGCTGTAGAAATCAAAGAGGCTTTACTTGAATTGACTGATTCTCGTGAAGATGCTGGTGCAAAGAGTGAAGCAGATGCCTTAGTAAGATATGCAATTAATGATTTTGGATTCTTAGTTAGCATGGTTGTTTGGCATACTATTTTTTTGCAGTTAACGTTGTCAGCAAGATCTTGCAAAAAGAAGATATGCATATTGATGTTGTCATTGATCAGTTAAATGGGATTGTTTCCTTTCTTGAGAAATATAGAGAAAGTGGTTTGGCGGAGGCTATTGATGAAGCTAAGGCAATTACGTCCAAAATGGGAGTTGAACCCATATTTTACGAGAAGCGTGCCATTCATCGAAAGAAACATTTTGATGAGAATGGGAGTGAAGAGGTGACCCTTTCGGCTGAAGACTCATTTAGAGTTAACTATGTGGCAACTCGAGTAAAATTGGATTGTCCGGAAATTAAGTTAAAGAATTAGTTATTAATAAAATGAATTTTTATTAATACTATTCTGTGCTATGTGTTTATTAATCGTTGTAGGATGATTATAAGTCGGGAGGATTCTAGCTACGAGCTAGACTGAACGAGTAAGAATTTTCAAGACAAAAATTAAATTTTTTCGGGAACAAAAATATTTCCAGGGAAAAAGATGAAATAGGCACTATTCACCCGATAAAACCTATGGGTTAGGGTTTGAATAACCTAAGCCTTTTTGAGATTTCGATATGTCGAAATGACATTCCGTCAAAAGATTTGACGATAATATATTGTGACAAGTGAAGTAAGCCGATAAAAGTTTTTCTCGAAAAAACGTGCAGAAATCGGACGAAAGAAAAATGACAAAAAGTATTGTTATGTACTTTTCATTCGTTTAACTATGTTAGGGGAAAACGTGAAGGAAAACGTGAAAGAAAACGCTTAACGTTAAAAAGTGTTTTTTAGATTTTCAGAGTTCCGAAGAATGCGTAAAAGTTAGACTGTAGAGGAAAGATGAATTATCCAAAAATATTTGGATTCTGAGAATCACAATTTTTAAAACTATCAGACGAATTCCGCAAGATGGAAGCACGAAGCTTCCAAGGGAAGCTTCGTGAATAGTAAGGAGGTGGAGTAAGGAGGTGTGAATAGTAAGGAGGTTTGGTGTGAAATGACTATTTTGCCCCTAGCCTTGAAAATCTATAAAAGGAGAGCTTAAGCTCATTTGTTAGTTAATGAAAAATTCTCCAACACTTGAGAGAGAGAGAGAGAGAGAGTTCGGATGAAGAGGAAGAGAAAGAGGAAAAGCTAGCCTGAGTGCACGCTTTGTCCAATGGAGGAAGATTAAAGAAGAAAGGTAATCCCAAACCTAACTTCTAAATAATTTTTTTAAAGTTTTCTATGTTTCAAACATAGCTTAATGAGAATAAGAAGTAAAAGATGTTAAGAATGATATCATATGGATGAAATCATGAAGAAACAAAGAAATAAGAATTAGAAATTTCTTAAAGAAATATAAGTTTCTTAATAAATTTGAACGATCCGAATGAATTATATGAACGATTCGGTGATATTAGTAAGGAATGGTGTTTTATAACATCAAATTCCAAGGAAAAGTGAAATCATAATCAAAGTATGGATTAAAAATGAAGAACGAACAAAGAACGCGAAGAACACGAAGAATGTTGTTGATGGACAAATTTAAAACCATCGTAGTATAAATTGTTATTGATGGACAAGTTTACAACCATCGCGTATAAGTTAGTTGCTTATTTCTTGGTTAGGAATGGTAGAAACATTCATGAAGAATGGATTAAACTTAGCTATAACGAAGTTATGGCAAAAATTTCGTAACGGACGAACGAGAAGTAGAAAGTATATAAATTAAACCGAACTGTAGGGTTTCATAAGAAAGTATGAGAACGTAGGAAACGTGAGTCATGGACTCAAGAACGAACGAGTTCCGAGTTCGGATGGCCGAATTTCGGACGAACGGACGAAGAACGTTAATAACGTAAAACGAACGAGTAATGAAATTTAACTAAGCGAATGGTATGTTAACGGATTCAGAATAAATTTTTGTCCAAGGGAAGTTGAAGTACGTAAGATAAGGAAGAGAATAGCTTTGGAACAACCTCGTTCCGACCTATAACGAGGAAGATGGGAGATTTAAAGTAAGCATCTCAAACAATTTCCAAGACTTAGAAAATTTTTGGAAATTCTAAGCCTGGCGCCGCAGCACCGGCTGTGCCTTGGGAGGCGGTGCCACAACGCCAACCCAGGCCATCAGCTACTACTGAGTGGTGCCGCAGCGTGAGGAAGAAGAAGGGAACCGGCACCGTAGCGTCGGTGCAAGGCAAGGCCTAGAAATGAGCTTTTTATTGCTCAATTATTGGGGGAAATGTACGGATAGATGATGAACGTATAGTTCACATAAAATAACACTTCCACAAGTGATTTAAACCTTTAGTAAAGGTTGAATGGAAAGATTTAACGAGATTAAAAGGCAAAGAATGTAAACGCTAGATTACGTAACCAATATCTGGGGATCATAGTCGCGATAAAATGAACGTGTGAGATTGCTATGATTGTGATTCCTTAGACGTTGAGTGACGAGGATGATGTATAACATTTTGATGTTATGATGTCGTAATAAGAGTTAAGTGTAAAGCGTATAGACGCTGTGAACGCAACGTAGTTGCTATGAACGAATAGTCTTAGCATACACCGAACTGTATGGCTTCGACATTAAGAAAGAATAATGAACGTGAGGTTCATGTATTGGATAACGAATGTAAGCGTTAAACACTTTAGCCGACGTGAGGGTTGAGTGTACGCGAATATTAAACGGGTAGAACCTACACCCCGTGTATGGTTTGATCGTAAGGTAATGAAGAGTAATGATTAACCTATGAACGGTGAAGAAACTGAATTAAAGACAATGATGTATAATGTTAAGAAGCCAAGTTAATAATTATAACTTGGATAACGTTCCAAGTCTAATGAACTAGACGTTGTAAGATATGAATAAGGTAATGTAAGATGTTTAACGCTATGAATGTGTAGAATTAATATGGAATGATCATTCTGAGTATAGAAATGACTGTATGACTTAGACGATAAAGAATTAATCATGAGATACGACATTTAGTTGCCATAAAGCCATAAGGAATACGAAACTGACTTAACGAACATTATAGTTTAATAGTTTGGATAAGTTAGGTTGTGGTGCAATCGTAATCTTTGATGGTTGACATATGAAAGTTGGGCTAAACAGTTCCTTCAAAGAGCGGAGGTATATACGAAACTGACAACCGATCTAACTCACTTTGAAAGACAGTGTAGACGAGACGGGAACTTGTTTGTTGGTTATATTTAGGAAACCACTCAGAGTACCATATGGACTACTAGCAGAGACACGGTTTGTGTTGAGTCCTAGAAGGGTTATAAGAAGAAGATTGTGACAACCGAGATTTTGTAATTTAATTTTAATATTTATTGGACTGAATTTTTTTTTTCGATGAATTAATTATTAGATTAAATAATTAATTGATGAAATTGTGGAAGATTAATTTAATTCTATGTGTTATATTTATTAAATTAATGTGAAGAATTTTTATTAGTCGAAGTATGTAATTATGTGAGCTTATTGTATTAAAAGAAATATTTAATAAGCCTAATAGTATTTTAATTAATTTAATAATTAATTAGAGATTTAATAATTTGACATAGTTAATAAATGAGAAATTTAATTATGTGACTATGTGAATTAATGAGAAATTATTATATTATATTTAAATTAAATTAAACTAGATGTTTGATTTATTATCTAATTGGACATGACATTATTAAACTATATTATAAAGGTTGAATTAAATTAAATGGGTATAAGCCTTTTTAAGGCTAGCCAAACATGGAATTAGTGGAGGTTGAGGGAAGTTAACCCATGATGGGTAACTGACCTCCACAACGCGTCAGTTTACTTTTATTATATACGTCTTATGTCTTTTATTTTCTAAGTCTAGCAAAGCATCACAGAGAGAGATTGAGAAATTGTTGAGGGAGATTGTGAGTTGTGTGATTGAAGAATTAATTGAGAATGGTTTCAAATCTACACTCTACGCTTTGGGTAATTTCTTCAACCTAGTTTATTTACGTTATTAAAGTTTTTATAAATATGGCTTTCAAGTTTTCTGTAAAGTCTCTGTAAATTAGAAAGAGTAAGGATTATGTGTATATATGTGTTAAGATGTTGTTTTAATGTGTTTTCCTATGTATTAGGTGGTTCCATATCATCAGTTTCATAAAAATTATATAGTATATGGTTACAAAGTATATTATATGGCCATATGGTCCTTATATGTGAATTTAATATGTCAAACATAAATTATTTTGTAAAATTCACACACGTATATAATTATGCTTGTTAAAACGAAGGAAATTTGAATGGGTGGATTTGGTGTTATAACGAATCCGTAGTGTTAATATTATGTTTTATGTTCAAAACTTTCAAGAACATCAAGAACAGTGAAAATTTCATGTGTTGATTTCGTAAATTATGTGTTTTAACTTGTTAAAATCATGCTAGAAGGGTTGAGTATTAGTTATTTGTGTATTACAATGTTTGGGTATGTCTAAATTCGTGTAAAAATATGTTAATTGGAGTTTTTTGCTATATGTTCGCAATTTTTGCAGTAATCAGCAGAATCGAAAAATCGGGTTAAGGCCATGACGCCTAACTCTGCCTTTGTCTGTTGGTGTCATAGGCATGCGGTGGCCAATAGACGCTAAGACCTAGTGTACAAATGGCACCAACGCCACTTAGCAGAATGGTCCAGAAATGGATTTTTAAATGCTCAAGTCTAGCAATGTGTTAGTAACTTAATCTAATGAACATAAAAACATGTTAGACATATAATGAGGTGTTAAAATAAATTCTTAACATGTCAATAACACATTTATGTGTGAATTGAGTGATTGAATGCATAGTTAGCTTATTGTTCATGAAGTGTTAATTATGTGACAATGAGTGTAGTAATTTGATTAAGTATAGTCATAAATTCGAGTTAAACAAAAAGAATGAACTTGTGATGATTAGTACGTTATAATTTACTGATATTGTGAACGTAAATGATATGTAGGATTTAAATCAAGGAACGAGTATAATTAACGTGTAATCTACGCACGAGGCAAGTTTCCTAACCCTACTTGTTATCATTATATAAGTTGATAAATTCACCTCTCTACATCGAGTAAATTCTCATTATTTTTAATCAAGTCTGTTTTTCTATATTAAAGTTTATTAATCTTTCAAAGCATGATGCTGTTATACAATACTTATTCTATTGTATACCTCTTGAGATTTTATTCAATTTTAAATTATCAGTTACTGTTAAACCTTGTTAGACTAGTGAACCCTTAATGATTCGACTAGTCCATAGTTGATGAGCGTTCTAAATTTTAGAACCTTTGTTGAATTATCCAAACCAAACTTCCTTTGGTGCGGACTCTAATGTCAAACTGAGATGAACAACCCTGTATAGGGGATTCCATATGCGTTAGCGTTAAGATATTGTGCACAATATGGTACTAAGGGATGATCCCCCTAAGTACGAGAAGAAGAATCCATAGTCTTATGACTGTTAAAGGTTTCAAGTATAAACACTTGACAACCTAGGACATAGTTCAAGGTCTTATGACCCTCAGAAGTTCTTTTATTTCTTGTTATTCATTCTTGATTCAAAAGCAGAGTTTCCTATTTCAAAAGTCATTGATTTATTCGCATGTTATTATTCATATGTTACATTGTTATACTTATGGGCAATCGTGCTCAGTCTTGCGTAATAATAACATTGCAGTTAAGAACGAAAGATCAGACGAGGCTTCCACTAGTAAAGGCAAGGGCAAGGGGCAAGATTAGCAAGTAATGAAGACTGGTTATTTATGTGGTTATGTAATGATATTTAGACTTGATGTTATTTAAAGACTTGTTATTAGTTTATGATTTCGCACAGATGTTTAAGGTTAGAGTGACCTGAGATTGTATTTTTATGTAGATGATGTAACCCCATAAGGGGAGATTTATTTATTTAATTCTATCTATTGCATGGTTTGCATTTATTTATGGGTAGATAGATAGATGATATTTGTACAGTGAACACCAAATCCTGCAAAAATGGAAGTACCCGGATTTGGGGGTGTCACAAAGATAAGAATGTAAATCATCAAAGATGATGATCGTATGAGTAAGACATCTCCGTATGTCATGAAGCCGTAAATCAGTAAATAAAGTTAGTCGCGTAAACTTAGATTACAAGAACGCGAATCCTAAGAAGTAAAGTTAAGTAAACCAATGTGTAAGTCAAGTATATGACTAATTGGTGTATGTGTTATTTTCCTTATGTGATATATAGGGATTGGCAGTTCAGCGTAAGTTGTAGCTGTGCGTAAGGCAAGTTTCCTAACTTCATTCATATTACACGAATGCTAGTTTCTTAAACTTCACAAATGTTGAACTTGAGAAGTTTTGTCTATGTGCATATGTGCGATATATGAACAAGGTGGTAGTATGTATGAGGCCTTCTGCCATAATTTATACACTTTGATGTCTATTTGAGATGAACTATTTTGTGATTGAACTGTTCAATATGAGTATGTTCTGTTTATACATGAACCGTTATTGTTAAGTCTGTGCTAATGATTCTAGCCAGACAGGATGTGTATGGAAAAAGGTAGAAGAATGAAAGTATTTCAAAGAGTATGTGACTAATGTTTTAAGATGATAGGAATCAGAGATTATTCCTATTGTTCAACCTTCATAACCTTTGTTCGGTTATTGAAGTCTTAAAAGAATGTTTAAATTCTTGAAGTTGTTTGTTCAACTGCTATGACTTGCTGAACAATTGAATGCTCACACTTGCTTTAAATAAAAACATTTTCAGCGAACGATGTTAGAAAGAACTTAAAGATCTCGTAAAGATTAAGATGATCGGTATCCAAATGAAGTTCCATTCAGTATGTGAATGTGCTTAGAGATCAAACGAAAACTTGTAATGTAGAATAGTTTAATGAACTCATATGTATCCTTGGTGGCGGATAAAAGTCACTCTTGTAAGATGTAAAGAATAATGTAATTATCATTATTTGTAATGAAAGAGGTTATAAGGTCTTAGAATCTGGGATTTGAGAATGTATGTTGTTATATTTATCTATATAATGATGTATGTTTGGAAGAAGATGGAATCGTGACGTACAGAATCCGGGTGTGAAAATAGACAGGATTGCGGGGCGCTACAAACTACTTCTTATCTATAGTAGATCAAGCTTTTTCATCACTTAAGAGCCGGTTTGAACATTTTGAGAAATATGAGGAAATTTGGAGTTTTTTGTTTGATGTGAACAAGTTAAAGTCTACAACCGATGAACGTTTGAAGATGTATTGCTCCAAGTTAGAAGATGCTTTGAAACATGAAAGAACTTCCGATATCAACAGAAATGAGTTGTTTTCGAAATTGAAAGTCTTCAGAGAAGGTTTACTAAAAGAGATGATGAAACCAATTGAAGTGCTCAATCAATTGAAATTGATGGAGGATTGTTATCCAAATGTGTGGATTGCATATCGGATATTATTGACTATTCATGTTACTGTTGCTTCCGGAGAAAGAAGTTTTTCGAAGTTGAAGCTAATTAAGAACTACCTCCGCTCAACTATGTCACGAGAAAAGTTGAATGGATTATCCATCCTATCCATTGAACATGAGATGGCAGATAAGATTGATTGTGCGGATATTATTGATACTTTTGCTGCTAAAACTGCAAGAAGGATGATATTCAAGTGATGTATTTGAACTGATTACTTTTTTGACTTAATGATAATGTGATATCTAAATGATGATTTGGAAATATTGAAATAGTCGGTTATTATATTTGGTATTCTTTCGTATTGATACTCTTTTGTTCAGAAAAAGTTCTTAGTTTTTTTTATGTCTATCTTAATAGTAATTCACAGAAGATTTATTTTTTTGTTATCGCTTTAGACCCTTAAAAACTCAAGATCGTCCTGTCCCTAAAATAAAATAAAATAAATAATTAATCACTATCGATCGAGAAACATTGGGTTGTTGGACCAATTCTCCCTTTTTAGCCAAAAGGTCAGATACAATTCGTACTTAGAAATTAGAATATGCCATTTTCTAGTTGTTAATAGAGGTCATAATTAAATTTTAGAATAGAGTTTTCTGTCCCCTCACTTCTAAGGAAAAAAGTATGATGTATGACAAGAATTCTACGAATGTATGAATTTCTTTATATTTAAGGATTTATAGAAATTTTATTTATTTTTATTAATTATTTAAAAAATCAGTAGTTTATTGTTTTTGCCAGTTTGTTTATTGAATACAAAATACAAAATACAAACCCTAAGAAAGCATATAAATAGTCTTAAGAACTTACCTTTGTAAATGAATATGGGAAATAAAATAATAAAATTATTATAAAATTATAAAAATAAGTCCAAAATATAAAAGACGAAAAATAAATTAAACTACTAAATTTCTTTGGATAACAAATAAAAATGCATATAATAAATTAAATTTCCATAACTTTTAAAGATAAAAATCCAGATCTTCATGAATGACAATATTATTTTCATATATATTATTTATATCATACATATGAAACTAAATGAAACCCTAGTAATCATTAAATTGCAACCAACGAGGCTTTTTTCTTTTTCATTTTTTATCGAAAAATAAAATTTTATTACAAAACTCAAGCAATTAGTATATAAATGACAAAAGCAAAATATATAAATATTTGCAATTATAAAATTATAAAACAAAATAACATTGATCTTAAATGATTAAAACCAAAGCATGAAACAAAAGCCCTACAACATATAAATATTTCACAGCAAATAGCAACACACGAAAACTCAGCTAATAAACATTGCATTGTGGAGTATAATTATGATAAAACTCATCTAAGAATTCAATGAACATAGTTTTACTTAGTTTATGTAATTAATTTATATTGTACTAAGAATTCAATAAATATTTTTACTTAGTTTAAGTAATTAATTTATATTGGTCTAAGAATTCAATGAATATATTTTTACTTAATTTACGTATTTAATTTATATTGTACACGAAAACAAAGATAGAATTCCATTTGATTCACATGTGTATTTTTAGTATAGTTTTAAGCGTTTTGAAATTACAAGTCCACCAATTCCTATGTGCAATTTTTTGGGTTAATTATTGAGATAAGTAATTAAATGGCAAAATGAATCATTTTCTTACTAGGCACCTTACTTATTACACCACTAAATTTTTAATTTACTCAATTATCACATTCAACTATTTTAAATAACGAAACTGAATCACTCTGTTACAAAAATTAGATGGACGTTAAATTTTTTCCAACATGACCATGTAAAATAAAATAAAAAACTAAAGAAATGACATGGAGAAAAAAACAAACATGTGAGGAAAAAAAATAAAAGGTGGTTGCCACATCAAATGATCAAATTTAAAAAGAAAATAAAGAACTTTGGATGTCCCAAAAAAGCTGTCATCCTCTACCTCCAATCGGGTAAAACCCGAACCACATACCTGTAAACGGGTCAAAAACTGTAATATCCCCAAATCCGGGTCCCAAATCACCACGGATCTGGTATACTAATTCTATAACTATTGCGGAAGATATAAATATAAATTGTTTATACATTAAACTTTATACATTACCCCAAGGTCGAAAACCTTCACTTAATACACAATTCATAACTTATTTGACTTACAATAATATTAATATACAATACTGTTTCAAACTTTATCTGCACATATAAACTAAAGTTGGAACTGTCTTTGTCTTGTCTTGTATCCGACGTATTCGTCTTAATCTGCAATGTTTATCATGATATAACAAGGGTGAGCAATAAGTTTGCCCAGCAAGTTTAAGTTCAATAAATTAAGGATATATCACGATAGAAAGAATTGAACAATAAGCTGGCTAAAGTTCTACAATATAATTGTGAACTAGCATGAACAAATTTTTATAACTGAACGACCAAATCAATAGGAATTGAATGGTCAAAAAAGAACATGAACAATTTATAATTGGACTAGATGGTAATGAAGGTGATCAACCTTTCATATCTGATGAACACATGCATTATTTGCACATAAAGCTATTCAACAATTCATAGACATGGTAATCAGCAATGACTAGCCATAAGCATAATTGAAAGAACAACTCGAGGTCGAGTTTAGAGAAAACTTACACAACAATTAGAAGTTCAAGGTTAGGAACTTGCCTGTATCACCGACTACTGCTACACAGTTTATATCGCTTTATCCGAAGACCTATTGTTGATAATATAGATCTCCAATATTAGAATAATATCATCAAAGTATAATATTGTTATATATAATTATAAAATTATTCTAAACACATAACACATAACCCTATCAGTCCACAAACTAACTAAGACTCGATATCAAGTCAAACTATTTCAATTTGAGTTGAATCCGACATAATTCTAACATCCCGACGGTCTAGTCGGATAATTCTCGAGCTTAATATTACTAAGACTCGGTCTAAACTGGTTCACAAATATCATAGATAATTAATTAGCAGTTAAAATAATTTTCATAAGATCGTAATAATTTTTAGATAATTATTACTATTTATCATGATTTTTCAATCATTAATATCATATTTATATAATATAAATACCACCTTATTCTCTTATCAGTAATATATATTTAATATTAAATATTAATGAAAATCATAAGATAATATTATAATATATTTATAATATTACAAAGTATTTTTTAATACCATAAAATCACAATTATATGATTTTAAACATTTAAATCCATTATCGATAATTGAAATTAATATTAAAATATTAATATTTTCATAAAAAATATCAAAAGTTATATTTTATAACTTAAAATATTTTTATAATACTTCAATCATTTTTATATGATTTTTAAATCATTAATTCTATTTTTCCATAATTTATTTAATATATTCATTAAATAAATCAATTACTATTAATATTAATTTATTAATGAAATTCATCACAAAATATCAAAAGTTATTAAAAATAACTTAAAATATTTTCTAACACCATAATATAATTTTTCATGTTTTTTCATGTATTAAAATTATTTTAAATAATTTATTTAGTATTATAATTAAATAAATTAAATACCATTATTATTCCAAAAATATTAAATATTTATGAAATATACTCAAAATTATTAAAAACCCATTTTTAGGCTTTAAAATAATTTTTTAGGAATTTATTTTGTATTTTTAATAATTAAAAATTATTTATTTATTTAAATAATTAATTTTCCAAAATTAAGTGTCACTAAAGGGCCCTATAGTGACAGAACCGTCGGTATAGGTGTTCTTCATCAAACCCAGACATTCAAACCAAGTTAACAGGTTGTCTAGTTTGACCTAAATTAAATAAGTGTTCTTGTTAATTTCTGGGCAGCTAATGGTGTTAGGATTGTAGTACTGATGTAATACTACAACCACAAACTAAATTCATGGTCATTAATCAACATATCAGAGAGTTATGAACCCTCAAAGATCATGTCAGAAGCTGTTCTTCATTTCTGGGTAACCCAGAAATGAAGAACAGTTCGGATAGGCTACTTTCGATCTTCATATCTTTCATTCTGGGTTCACTTTGTATGATCTAATGGTCAAATATTGTAGCTTACATGTCAGGTTACATGTCAATAACCTTACATCTACCTAATAACATCACTGGTGAGAAATCAAGGCCGGTCAAACTGCTGTCAGAATCGTGTTCTTGAGAAATCTGGGTTTTCCAGATTTCTTCATAAGTTGGTGGTCAACTCAAGTTTGACCACTCCTATCTTTGATCCTGTAATGGTTCTGGGTAAACTAGAGACATGGATATGTAGTACTTATACCAGTCTACAAGATCAAAACAATAACTTGGCCAAACTAATAAACAACAGCAAGATCGGAGCTCTGAAAAAACGTTGTCAGGCTTTCTGGGCAAATCTGGGCTGCCCAGAAATCAGACTTCGTGATCGGTCAACGAGGTTTGACTGCCTATATCTTGAAATCTACACATGATCTGACCCTGTTTCCTGTTCCAGATCATAGTCCACATGGCATACTACAGATCTATAACTTAAAACACCATACACATCTAACACAAAAGAATCTAAAGGCCCTGACATATGGCTGTCAGACCTTAACATTAGGGTTCTTGGTCAGTTTGAAAAACTTAGTTTTTGGCTTCTAGATGTTATGGATCCTTGATATAACATCTTGGATCAGTTAATAACATCCCTTAACACAACTTTAAACAACAACTAACAACATCTAACATCAAAATACATAGATTGTAAGACCCCAACTTATTATAAATAAAATTTAATTTTTCTATTCATTATTCTAAGTTAATAAGGTGTTAATTTGATAGCTTTGGTTATGGGTGAAATGTGCAAATTTTACAAAATAAGCAAGTGGTTATAAAATATTCATTTTTGTCGGGGAATATTCGTTTTGTCGTGGAATATTCTTATTGTCGGGGAATATTTATGCGATTTGGTATGACCATTCGTGGGCCTCATAATGTAATAAGCATCGGATGAAAGAAAACAACAAAGTATGAGTTTTTATAAATAATCGGCGTAGTTGTTACAGAATTAACATTGTTGGATTACGGTGGTTAAAATCTGATGTCTACGCGTGGTGGTGTACGATAGCACACGCGGTATTACATAAAGATTGTTGAATTATTGATTCGTATGTAAGAAGGCACTACTCAATAATTGTTACGGTGAGTTCTTATTCAATATTTTATTTTATTGATTCAATAATTCTTTGCGTTGATATTTTATATTATTGTTGTTTCAATAATTGTCATCGCATACGATATTTTCCATTATCGGATCAATAATTCATATTATTTGAATAATATTATTAGATAACATTATTGACAATGTCTAGAAAGTTACATCTAAAAAGAGGTTTGGTCACCTAATTCAAGGTGCCAAGAAGGAAAAATCCTTATTGGAAAGCCCCCTCTTTCTTGGGAACTGCCTGGTTGTCATAATTGTAATTCTATAATATTATTTGTGAATAATTAATTATTGATTTATATGATAAGGAAATATTTATTTGATGTGGATATAAATGATGGATTTATTTATGTGGTTATTAATGAAGGAATTAATGCTGAGGTATTTTATCAGTATTTTGTCAGAGTAGAGGTATTAAAAATCATCCATTTGTGGATTTCAGATATTTTCTGTTTAGAATTTGGAAAAACTCAAAGCTACAAAGTTGTAGAGAATTCGATTTCGTGTGGAATGGATAGAAAATTCGTATTTTTCTGATAAACGGGCTATTTTCTATGAATTGTTGAAGTTTCGAAAATTAAAATATTTTTATTAAAACATGGGGGGCCCACTTTTGTTTTTTTGTGGAAAATCTGAATTGGTTGGCTGCAAATTCAAAGTGGAATTCTAATTTTTCAAAGAGGCGTGCTTGAAATAATATATTAATATTTTATTATTTAGTCTGCTTTGGCGTTCTAGCATTTTCCTATAAATAGACGCTTAGGTTAGAATTAAAAATCACACCAGAAACAAGTTTTCTTTCTCTCAAGATTATCGAGCGTATTTTTGTGAGTATTTATATACTTTGAGAGTTGCTGTTCGGTACAAGCTTCCTTCGGTTTTATATCAGATATTCCGATCAGAAGTACCATTATTTTGAGGTAAGGGATGTTATTTTCTTCTTAAATGATATTATTTTCTTCAATATCATTATGCTGAAATATTGGTGAACGTTTTAATCTAATTTGGAACTTTTTGTGTCAGAGTTACTATTCACGTATACGACACTATTCACGTATACAACACTATTCACGAATACTGCATTATTCACCGAAAAATAAAAATTTTCCTTTGTGGATGTCTATTTTGGCTACTATCTTTGATTGTATCCATGTTTTGATCGTTACCTTTGAATTCTGCTTCACAATTGGATATTATGAAGTATTATTGATCTTGGATAAACTGTTATACGAATCCCTAATATTGTCCTTCTGTCTCACTGGATTCGTTTTCTTTAAAATATTTTTCATCATCCTCAGTCATAAATGATGATATCACTGAATATCTTTGGTCTGTAGTGCAAAGATGAATGATTGATTAACTGATGAATATCTTTGGCCCGTAGTGCAAAGATGAACAGGAGATGAACATGACCAACTGGAGATACAATTGAATATCTTTGGCCTGTAGTGCAAAGATGAATATTTGATTAAAGATGTATATTGATTGTTGTTACAGGGATAAAATATTGATAATGAACTTTTAAATCTTAGAAGATAGTAGACTTCATTCTCTACGTGACTCTTCTAATGGATTGTTATTTCCGCTGCAGAATATTGATCTAAAACTTATTGTCTATTATATTCTATCAGATTTTTCCCTGTTGAAGACTAATGATAATTTGTTGTATATTATCTTAGTCATAATATTCTTTACTGGGCTAGTTGAGCTCACCCTTTTCCTTTTTGTTCCATTTTTCTTCTCAGGAGGTGAGAACATAGCAGGATCGAGTTGGGGTATGGAGTGATGGTTCTGGAAAGATGTTTTAGCAGTCCTCACTATTTTTGTAAAATAGTGTATGAATAATTGTAATAAGGATTTATTTGAGTGTTGATATTGTCTAAAAGACAATATTTGTATTTAAACTCACAGTATGTGTTGTCGTATTTTGCACGACAATTGTATTATTGAAGTTGTAGTTTGCTTTCTGTACCATGTATTTGGCGACTCAGAATGGGTGTTGTATACCTATTTTGGGGGTGTCACAGTTGGTATCAAAGCTTAAGGATATGGTCTCTGGCGGAGATCGGGGAATAAAACTAGGAGGGGAGAGATGAATAAATCCTTCACTAGTGTGTCCTATCTAAGCTTATTTGTTGGTTGATCATAATATAGGGATATTATGTGATATGTTAATTTGTTTAATTAACCCTTGTTTTATGGAAGTATTTAAAAATGGCTGCTGAGAACGTTAACAATGGAGTGTATGAGACTATGGAACAACCTTTAGTCACAAACCAGGAGAACGTGCAACATGAAGACAATATTCCTCCTGTAAACAACACTACCGAGCAAACGATGAATAATGGAATGTTTAGGAGATTTTTGTAGTTCATGCAAAATCAGACGAGGGAGACTAGTGTACAAAATACGGGTGGAAGTGAAAGCAACGCGCGGTATGTCATAGTCAAGCAGTTCAAAGAGTTAGGACCACCAGATTTCTGGGAAAAGCTTGATCCGATTAAGGCTGAAACGTGGGTTAAACAAATTACCAAGATTTTCGATGTCTTGGGATGCACGGAGGAACAAAAGGTTCCATTCGCCACCTTTATGTTCCGTAGAGAGGCAGATTACTGGTGGAAATCTGTGAAGCGTACCCAGCCAGCTACACTCAACATATCTTGGGAAAGATTTCAGAAACTGTTCAATGACAAGTACTTTCCTGAAAGTATTCGTCATATGAATGAGGTAGAGTTTATTAGATCGGAGCGAACAACACGGCGGTGTCTCAAAGACGAGGCGAAGTTCGTGGAGTTATCCAGTTTGCACCTCATTTGGTAGAGAATGAGGAACGTATGACGCGGATGTTTTCGAGAGGTCTAAAACCCGAGATTCGTCAATACCTTATCTCTCATAAATTTTCTCCGTATTCAGATGTTGTCAACAGGGCTCAATTATTAGAGCGAGATAATGAGTATACTCAACGAGGACCACAACTGTGGTCATCTGGGATTCATGAAGTCATCAGAACGATGATAACCAGCGAGGAGGGAAAAATACGGACAAAGATGGTAACCACTCGGGTGGTAATCGTGGCCATGATAATAGAAGAGGTGAGTCAAGTGGAAATTTCAAAAAGAGGAGATTCAACAATGACGGGAAGACATTAGCAGCTGCACCAGCACCAACAACAAATTCTAGGGGAGGAGAACGACCGCCAGTTAGATGTTACAAATGCGGGAAAGAGGGACATATCAGCCCAAACTGCCCACAACAATCCAAGGTATGTTATAATTTTGGAAAGGAAGGACATATAGCTCGGGATTATTTTGTAGTAAAACCAAGTTCAGGGGGGGTGGTGACTCCAAAGGCTGTCCCGGATAAGTTGAAATCAGCGGTTCTTGGAAGAGCGTTTGTCGTGACTGGCCAAAACGTGAGGAACCCGAATGAGGTGATCGCGGGTAAGCTAATCTTGAATTCTTGCAAAGTTTATACCTTACTAGATACCTGTTCTACCCATTCTTTTATCTCTCCTGCTTGTGCTCAACGTTTAAACTTGACTCCGGAGAAATTGGATTTTAACTTATCTGTTAAAACTCCGTTGGGTGAAACCTTCGTTACATCTACAGTTTATAAATCTTGCTTAATCCAAGTTGGAAATATCACATTACCTGTTGATCTTATCTCTTTAAAGATACTTGCTTTTGATGTGATTTTAGGAATTGATTGGTTAACCACTCATCATGCCAAAATTGATTATTTTCATAAGGTTGTTAGTTTTCATATTCTTAACCAACCTGTCATACGAATTCAAACAACTAAACCACTAAAATCAGTCACTGTCATATCAAGCCACAAAGCTATTCGTTTATTGAAAAACGGATGTCAAGCTTTCTTAGCCCATGTTATGGATTTGAATAAATACAAGTTAGATTTGGATAATATTTCTGTTGTTACTGAATTTCCTGATGTATTTCCTGAAAAACTTCCTGGTCTACCCCCAGAATGTGATGTTGAATTCTTTATTGACCTTGAACTGGGTACAAAACCCATTTCTAAAACCCCATATTGAATGGCTCCTATTGAACTTCAGGAGTTAAAAGTTCAACTACAAGAGTTATAGACATCGGTTTCATTCGTCCTAGTACATCTCCTTGGGGTGCTCCTGTTTTATTCGTAAAGAAGAAAGACGGGAGTATGCGACTTTGTATTGACTACCGAGAATTGAACCATGTCACCATCAAGAATAGGTATCTGTTACCTCGCATTAATGACCTGTTTGACCAGTTACAAGGAGCACAATTCTTTTCAAAGATCGACCTTTGTTCTGGATATCATCAGTTAAAGATTAAAACTGAGGATATTCCAAAGAGCGCCTTGTAACTCCTCAGATGACATTATGAATTCTTAGTCATGTCTTTTGGATTGACTAATGCTCCTGCTTTGCTTTCATGGATATGATGAACCGTGGTATTCAAGGAATATTGGATCGTTCATTGTTGTCTTTATTGATGACATCCTCATCTATTCCAAAAGCCGTGAAAATCATGAGCACTATTTGAAAGTCGATACTTGAAAGGCTTCGTGAAAACAAGCTTTATGCTAAAAAGTGAAGAAATGTGAGTTCGGCTTGAGGAAGTAGCATTCCTTGGACACGTGGTGTCAAAACATGGAGTATCTGTGACCCGTGCCAAGATTGAAGCAATACAAAGTTAGGAGTAAAATCAAGTCGGTGGCCAAGTGCATAGCTTTACGGGCTTAATGGTTATTATCGGAGATTCGTGGAAGGATTTTCTCGAATCGCTACTCCGTTAACTCAGCTGACTCGGAAAGATACAAAATTCGTATGGAGCGAGGAATGCGAGAAGAGTTTCTAAGAGCTCAAGAGGAGACTCATTTCGACACCTGTTCTGGCAATACCATCTGGTTCGGATGGATTTGTTATCTACAACGATGCTTCAGGCAAAGGGTTAGGATGTGTTCTCATTCAACATGAGAAAGTCATAGCCTATGCCTCGCGACAACTCAAAGAATATGAGAGGAATTATCCTACTCATGATCTAGAGTTGGCAGCAGTCATTTTCGCGTTGAAGATATGGAGACACTACTTGTATGGAGAGAAAGTGGAGATTTATACGGACCATAAAATCCTCAAATATTTCTTCACCCAAAAAGAACTCAATATGCGGCAACGACGTTGGCTTGAACTGTTGAAAGATTACGATCACACTATTCAATATCATCCTAGAAAAGCGAACGTAGTAGCTAACGCATTGAGTAGAAGATCATATACGAGTACGAGTGCGATATTGTCAACGCAAAGGCCCATTTTGCATGACTTGCAAAGGATGGAGGTTGAATTAAAGACTCCAGGGACCCACGTGATGATGGCGAATATACGAGTAGAACCGACTTTAATCAATAAAGTTAAAGCTGCTAAAGCTACGAACCTGGGGCTGATGCGTATGAAGAAGAAAGTGCAAGATGGTGCTATTCCAGAAGCAAGAATCGATGAAGAAGGAATACTTTGAGTCAACTCTAGACTTTGCGTTCCTAACGATTCTGACTTGAAGCATAAAATCATGATGGAGGCACATAACACCCCATTTGCAATCCATCCTGGGAGTACCAAAATGTATCATGATATTAGACACACATTTTGGTGGAACAATATGAAGAGAGAGATCGCGGAGTTTATCTCGAGATGTTTAACCTGTCAACGTGTAAAGGTGGAGCATCAAGTGCCAAAGGGTCCATTGCAACCACTTGAGATTCCAAAATGGAAGTGGGAACACATTACCATGGATTTTGTTACAGGTCTTCCCAAAGTTTCTCAAGGCATAGATGCGATTTGGGTTATTGTTGATAGATTAACCAAGTCTGCTCATTTCTTGCCTATACGTGAGACTTATTCCCTTGAACGTCTTGCTCGTATGTACTTGAATGAGATTGTGAGATTGCATGGCATGCCAATATCCATAGTTTCGGATCGTGACCCAAGATTCACTTCATAATTTTGGGTTAGCTTGCAGAAAGCTATGGGAACGGATTTACGATTCAGTTCGGCATACCATCCTCAAACGGATGGACAATTAAAGAGGACTATTTAAACTCTTGAAGATCTATTAAGACTCTGTGTTCTAGACTTCAAAGGGAGTTGGGATAAGTATTTACCATTGGTAGAATTCTCCTATAACAACAGTTATCAGGCAAGTATAGGTATGGCTCCATTCGAGGCGTTGTATGGACGAAAGTGTCATTCTCCAGTATGCTGGGACGAGGTGGGTGAAGCAACTTTGTTGGGACCAGAATTAGTACGCATGACTACAGAAAAGATCCAAATGATTCGACAACGTATTCAAACCTCACATGATCGACAAAAGAGTTATGCTGATCTTCATCGAAAGGATGTGGAATTTAATATTGGAGATCATGTATTGTTACGTATTGCTCCATGGAAGGGAGTTACAAGATTTGGGAAGAGAGGAAAGCTCAATCCAAGATTTGTTGGTCCATTTGAGATTCTTGACCGAATAGGAAAGGTGGCCTATAGACTCGCATTACCTCTAAGCATGTCTCGTGTTCATAATGTTTTTCACATATCTATGCTTCGTAAATATATAAAAGACCCAAACCACATTATTGCATTAGAACCAGACGAGATAACCGAAGATTTAACATACGAGGAGGTATCTGTTAAGATCTTGGATAGGAAAGAGTATGTCCTATGCACTAAGGTTATACCACAAGTTAAGGTTTTGTGGAGGAACCATCCTATTGAGGAAATGACCCAGGAGTTGGAATCAGAAATGAAAGCGAGGTACCCTCACCTTTTCGAAACACCAAGTACGTACGTCAATTTCGAGGACGAAATTTTATAAGGAGGGGAGGTTGTAAGACCCCAACTTATTATAAATAAAATTGAATTTTTCTATTCATTATTCTAAGTTAATAAGGTGTTAATTTGATATAATGCTTTGGTTATGGGTGAAATGTGCAAATTTTACAAAATAAGCAAGTGGTTATAAAATATTCATTTCTGTCAGGGAATATTTGTTTTGTCGTGGAATATTCTTATTGTCGGGGAATATTAAATATTTACGGCCATACCATTCGTGGGCCTCATAATGAGAATAAGCGCTCGGATGAAGAAAATGACAAAGTATGAGTTTTTATAAATAACGGCGTAGTTGTTACCAAGTAATTAACATTGTTGGATTACTCGGTGGTTAAAATACTAATGAATACGCGTGGTGGCACAAAGTAGACACCAGTATTATTGCAAGATTGTTGAATTATTAATTGCACGTGAAGGCACTACTCAATAATTATTACTGTGAGTTCTTTGCTCAATATTTTATTTTATTAATTCAATAATTCTTTGCGTTGATATTTTATATTATTGTTGTTTCAATAATTGTCACCGCACAAGATTTCCCATTATCGGATCAATAATTCAAATTATTTGAATAATATTATTAGATAACATTATTGGCAATGTCTAAAAAGTTCATCTAAGGAGAGGTTTGGTCACCTAATTGCATGGCTATGATGAAGGAAAATCCTTATTGGAAAGCCCCTCTTTCCTGAAGCTGCTGGTTGTCATAATTATAATTACGTAATATTATTTGTGAATAATTAATTATTGATTTATATGATAAGGAAATATTTATTTGATGTGGATATAAATGATGGATTTATTTATGTGGTTATTAATGAAGGAATTAATGCTGAGGTGTTTTATCAATATTTTGTCAGAGTGGAGGTATTAAAAATCATCCGTTTGTGGATTTCGGATATTTTCTGTTTGGAATTTGGAAAAAGTCAAAGCTACAAAGTTGTAGAGAATTCGATTTCGTGTGGAATGGATATAAAATTCGTATTTTTCTGATAAACTGGCTATTTTCTATGAATTGTTGAAGTTTCGAAAATTAAAATATTTTTATTAAAACAAGGGGGGCCCACTTTTGTTTTTTTTGTGGAAAATTTGAATTGGTTGGGTGCAAATTCAAAGTGGAATTCTGATTTTTCAAAGAGGCGTGCTTGAAATAATATATTAATATTTTATTATTTAGTCTACTTTGGCGTTCTAGCATTTTCCTATAAATAGGCGCTTAGGTTAGAATTGAAAATCACACCAGAAACAAGTTTTCTTTCCCTCTAGATTATCGGCGTATTTTTGTGAGTATTTATATACTTTGAGAGTCATTTGTTAAGATAAACTTCCTTCGGCTTTATATCCGATATTCTGATCAAAAGTACCGTTATTTTGAGGTAAGGGATGTTATTTTCTTCTTAAATGATATTATTTTCTTCAATATCATTATGCCAAAATATTGGTGAACGTTTTACTCAAATTTGAAACTTTTTGTGTCGGGGTTACTATTCACGTATACGACACTATTCACCGAAAAATAAAAATTTTCCTTTTTGTCCAAGATGTCTATTTTGGCTACTATCTTTGATTGTATCCATGTTTTGATTGTTATCTTTGAATTCTGCTTCATAATTGGTTATTATGAAGTATTATTGATCTTGGATAAACTGTTATACGAATCCCTAATATTGTCTTCTTCCATCTCTTTGGATTCGCTTTTCTTTAAAATATTTTTTATCATCCTCGGTCATAAATGATGATATTATCGAATATCTTTGGTCTCAGTAGTGCAAAAGATGAATGATTAATCGATGAATATCTTTGGCCCGTAGTGTAAAGATGAACAGTGTTGAGTTGAATGAACATACCAACTTGTGATACAAATGAATATCTTTTGGCCCTGTAGTGAAAAGATGAATATTTGATTAAAGATGTATATTGATTGTTATTCTGAGGATAAAATATTGATGATGAACTTTTAAATCTTAGAAGATAGTAGAATTTATTCTCTACGTGACTCTTCTAATGGATTATTGTTTCATTGCAGTAATATTGATCTAAAAACTTGTTGTCATTATATTCTATCGATTTTTCCTCGTTGAAGACTAATGATAATTTGTTGTATATTATCTTAGTCATAATATTCTTTATCGGGCTAGTTGAGCTCACCCTTTTCCTTTTTGTTCCATTTTTCTTCTTCTCGGGAGGTGAGAACATAGCAGGATCGAAGTCTGGGTATGGAGTGATGGTTACGGAAAGATGTTTTAGCAAATTCCTCACTATTTTGTAAAATAGTGTATGAATAATTGTAATGAGGACTTATTTGAGTGTTGATATTGTCTAGAAGACAATATTTGTATTTAAACTCACAGTATGTGTTGTCGTATTTTTTATGACAATTATATTATTGAAGTTGTAGTTTGCTTTCTGTACCATGTATTTGGCGACTCAGAATGGGTGTTGAATACCTATTTTGGGGGCGTCACATAGATTTACAAGGTTAGGGTTTTTATACCTTTTATGCTTTAATCTTGATTTCTGATCTTTGAATCCTGTTCTTGAAAGGCTAAAGCTTGATCATGGCTTGGTTTCTTACTCTCTCTCACTCTTGATTTCGAAAGTGAAGAGAGAGAAGGGACTTGGAGCAAATGAGAAGTAAAGTAAGATTTTTACATACTTAAATCTTTGATTTTTTGATTCATGCATCTAAATGTGCAAGGTGGCACTTGATATCTGATCTTAGGAGATTTTAAGGCACGTGGGATAAACAAGTGGTCAGTCACCAAGATTTGCCATATCTTTTGCTTAAATTTTAAGAAAAGGGTATTTTGGTCATTTCGCACCTATTAAGGGTAATTTGATCTTTTCCCCTATAATTTGAAGGGCATTTTGAACACTTCAAATATATCCCACATATCTAAACACTTATCTATTTATACTTAGCTTTTGAATTCCCAAATTAGGGTTTTCAAATTTCAAATTAGGGTTTTGGATTCCCGAAACTAAAATTAGGGTTTCCGAGCATATCGTTAAGGTTTTTAACAGTTCGTTAGAGTTTTCTAACTTAATCACCATATTCTTATCATAAATTTAGGGTTTGTCACGAACGTAACTTATCTGGTCAATATCTGATCCATAAACCAGAAACTATACACATAACAATTTACTGTTCACATATATGATCACATATACCAACTCATATTCACTTAGATACTTAACCCTGGCAATTCTCTACCAAAAGATTTTACATCCACCAAAATCCTTCACAGATTTTTAAAATCCTTAAAATTCTTTTACAGAACTGTCAATTCCATACATTTATTTTCAGTCTAGGTCGTAATATTGAACCTTAAATCAATCACTTATGATTTTAAAAATTTTCTAAATTCTCGGGTTGTGACAAAAACTCTGTCTTAATCTCCTTTATCTCATTTCTCACTTGTATCACTTAGATCTTATTCAGACCCTGTTTGCACATCGAAAACATATCCTTAACTCAAAATCTATGAAACCTATTATTGACGCCAAGAATTTATGTTCCTAAATATTTCTACCCTTTGTATTTCGCTATGTCGATTTATTCTTGTTTAAAGGGTGAGTTTTAGGAAAGGACGTATGTCGACGATTTTTAAAAAAAATAATTTTAATGATTGGGTTGAATTAGACAAAATTGCCAGTTGATATAAGTTTAAATGGATGTATCAACTCATCTACGTTTTGAATGTTTTTAGCAATATGTCCCAATATGTGACTCAGTTTAATTAGCCTGGAACCCGAGATTTATAGATTTTGGACGCTTGCTTAAGCGAGGGGAAGGTGTTAGTAACGGACTCTACAACACGTTTGCGTGAGGTGGTTGTTGCTGGATCGTTTCTGGCACAGTTGATAGAGTGAAACTCTCTCGACACCTCAACTCAATTGTTGGTTATATATTTTATGATTTTAATGATAACAATATTATTGGGTTTATGAATTTGATTTAAATTGTTTGGGCTGATTTAAATTTATTATATGTTGATTTTTTTGTGGCCCAAGATTGGAATTATGGCCCATTAGTATATTCCTTCTATATTTAAGTTTGCATGTTGCATGTTGCTGAAAAGATCTTTAATATAACTTAGTAATGATATGCAATTCAATTTGAAAAGGAAACTAAATAAGGTACCTGTTATCTAGTAATTGGCTAGTAACAAACTTTATCAAATATCTCCTTGTTCCTTTATTTAAGGTGTTTTGGTTTGACTTGAAAACATATCCTTGATTTACCAAATTTGTTGGACTCTTTAATTGCTAATATCATGGGGTATACCAACTTTGATATGAGTTTCCTATTCTATCTTATGTTCATAACCGTTGGTCAATATTAGTAGCTAATATTATGGGATTTAAATGATCTGATTTCTTGCTATGGGATTTAAATCATCTAATTTATTGCTAACAATTATTTTATAGCCGTTGGGTCTCTTGTTATATAGTGTTATTTTCACGGCTAAGGACAGGAGGATACAAGAAGCTAATTCACGTTGCTATACAGAGAAGAATCCTATTGAGAGCTTTTATTGTTTATTTCACTATTCATCAGATCTTGCCTATAATTCTTTTAATTTGGAAAATAAGAAGTCTATTGTAATTTCTTTTATTATATTCAAAGTTCAAGTCTTGTTTGGCTTGGTCTATCTAGCAGTAGATATGATCTGTTCAAAGAGAGCTTTCAAGGTTGCAGAGGTGCAAAGTTCTCAGAGGTGAGAAAGGTTGTAGAGGTGCATAGGGGGCAGAGGTGTCCATCAGTGGAAAGCTTCTTTTTAACAGGGAGTTCTTTTTATTGTATTTAATTGGATATTAAGTTTAATAAAAGGAGTCTCCAATCCTAGTTGGGATTGGACGTGGATTAGGCCACTAGATAGAGGATAGGGGTCGAACCATGTAAAAATCTCGGTGCCTTTTCGTTTCTGCACTTTACCTTTCTGTTTGTTTAATTTCTGGGTATTCTGCTTTATTAGTTTGTAGTTACACGAATCTAGACACTAAAACAGACACGTCTAGCTATCTGATAATATTAAGAAGAACATAAGTTAAAGTAGACACTAAAGGCATGTGTAGTCATTCAATTATACCGTAGAAAGTAAAATTTCAAAAAGATTTCACTGTTTATCACTTCAAGCATAAACACCTATTCACCCCCCCTCTAGGTTTGCACATACATAGAATTACATTTGGTATCAAAGTAAGGCTCTACTAATATTGATCTTTGCAGGTCGTAGGGGAAGATCTTATGGCACACCTAAACTTTCAAGAAGGTCAGTCTACAAGTAGGCCACCGCTGTTGTTCGGAAGTGAAAACTTCAACTTTTGGAAGTTCAGTATGGGGATTTTTCTTAAAAGAGACCCATGGGGATGGTGGGTTGTTGAAAATGGACCTATCATTCCTAGACATGATGATGGCAAACCAAAGGCTCTCATGGAGATGGATGCAAACGAAAGCTATATGTTTTCCTACAACTCAAGAGCCATGAACACCTTGCTAAGCGGAATGGTCCAAGCTAAAATTGATAAAGTATCATCATGCAACACAACAAAAGAAATGTGGGATACAATCTTCATGAGCCACGAGGGAACTACTAAGGTGAAGGAAGTCAAGCTAAGTATGTTGATGCAAGAATATGAACTCTTCAAATTAGAAAAAGATGAATCAATTAATGAAGCTCAAGGGAGATTTCTTACTCTAATGAACTCTCTAAGTATGCTGGGACGGAAAATTGATCAGAGGGAGATTAATAGAAAGCTAATAAGAGTCATGCCCAAACGGTTTGCTCCAAAAGTCACAACTCTCCAAGACTCACCAACAATTAGTACCATGGAAACTCTTACCTTGTTTGGAGAGCTTGAAAAATTTGAAAATCAACTCAAGAGGTATGATGAAGATGATGAAGCATCAATAAAGAAAACATTGGCACTTCAAATCGAGAACAACAATGAAAGTGATCACGAAGATTTTGATGAGGAAATTGAAATGCTCTCAAGAAAACTCGAGAGACTACTTCAAAGAAAGAAACAAAGGAAAAATCAAAAAGGTAGCTCAACTCCAGTGAGTAAGTCCAAAGAGGAACAAGAAGAAGAAACTGTCCAACTCTGTTTCATGGGATTAGAAGATGATGATCAACTTGAGGTAACAAATTTTCATGAAGCTTTTGAAATATCTATGCCTGATTATATTGCTTTATAAAATGAAAATCAACAGCTCAAAAAAGAAAACTGCCTATTTTAAGAATTGTGTAAATGAGCTAATGAATGAAGTTAAGTCGCTTATTAAAGAGAGAAAAGAAAATGAATATCTTAAAAATGAAAATGAAGTGTTAAAAGAAAATTTGAAAATGAGAGATGTATGCATAGATGCTTTTAATGATGGAAAAATGATGAATGTTCAACATGATGATAATATAACAAATGCAGAAATAACATCTTTATAAATTGATCTTGCTAAATTTGTGCAAGGAGAAGAGAACCTAAATGTTATATTAGGGGCACAAAGGTCTAGTCTTGATAAACAAGGAATTGGGTATAATCCTACTAATAATAATATTAGAATGATTAATAGTAAATCAAGGCATAAACCACTTTATTGTTCACCATTTGTTACTTGTAAAAAATATGGTTTTAAAGGTCATTTTGATTCTAATAGTAATAAAATTAGAATAAAACAAATTTGGGTAAAGAAAAGTGATTTATATGCTACTAACCCAAAAGGACCCAAGAAGATTTGGATACCAAAAAGATAGAGACTATTTGTTTGTAGGTGTCTCAAGATCAAAAAAGAGATGGATGATTCTTTACTTTAAGAGAATAAGTTACCTATAAATTATTTGGTGGAATTATAAGTACCTCATATTGTTGTTTTTTTAAATAGAGTTTTAATTAGATACATTATTATAATAACTCTATGGATTTCGTATTACAATGATTAATAACATCATTTATTATGTCAAATGCTCCATATTTAATAAACATTATAATCTTGATAAAAGGTTGAGGAATATGTTCGTATTTTATTTGATAATTTTGACCCTGATCTGTCAAAAGAAGAGGATGGAGACTTTGCAGGAAAAAAATTAAAGGATCTGGAATTTGGAAATCAAACAACTCAATCCGGACAGTCTGAGCCATCTGCATTACAAGGAATAATAGATGAACCAAGAAAACATGCAGACACCTAAATCCAAACAGCTCGATCCGTCTGTTTTTGAAGGCAAATCAGATGATTATTCTGATGCAAAATCTGATATTCCAGAAACTTAATCAGATGAACAAATGACCAATGGCAGTCTTCCAAGAACAACCATAACAGTGAAAAATTATCCTCCTAACCTGAGATTTAAAGACCTCAACATTGGGATGATCAAAAGAAGTGCTATTGAAGAGATTTTTAATTTTGAAAATACAAAATTTAAATCTACATTAAGGAGCACAACTATCAAGCTTTTTACTGGTTATAAAATGTTGTTATATAGGTAAGAAATCACAAAGGTTCGTATTGTCTACTTGCTATATTTGGTTTTGTTATAAACTTGCTCCAATAATATTCTTTATCTTTGTACTTATTCTTTTAATGTTGGCAAATGGGGAGAGATAACTATTTAGCTAAATTGATATACATTACTTTTTGTTGATGACAAAGGGGGAGAGATACTTGTGCTTAATGATTAATATGTGGTTTCTTTTTGATAATGACAAAGGGGGAGATATATATATGGTACTGAGATACTATATTGTGCTTGAATATGCAAATGATGGTAATTTAGAATTTGTTTCCTTAATATGCATAAATTAAGGGGGAGCCATATACTTAGGGGGAGCATATTAATTAAATGGCATTATGTATTGTCATCATCAAAAAGGGGGAGAATGTTGGTTATATATTTTATGATTTTAATGATGACAATATTATTGGGTTTATGAATTTGATTTAAATTGTTTGGGCTGATTTAAATTTATTATATGTTGATTTTTTTGTGGCCCAAGATTGGAATTATGGTCCATTAGTATATTCCTTCTATATTTAAGTTTGCATGTTGCATGTTGCTGAAAAGATCTTTAATATAACTTAGTAATGATATGCACTTCAATTTGAAAAGGAAACTAAATAAGGTACCTGTTATCTAGTGATTGGCTAGTAACAAACTTTATCAAATATCTCCTTGTTCCTTTATTTAAGGTGTTTTGGTTTAACTTGAAAACATATCATTGATTTACCAAATTTGTTGGACTCTTTAATTGCTAATATCATGGGGTATACCAACTTTGATATGAGTTTCCTATTCTATCTTATGTTCATAACCGTTGGTCAATATTAGTAGCTAATATTATGGGATTTAAATCATCTGATTTCTTGCTATGGGATTTAAATCATCTAATTTATTGGTAACAATTATTTTATAGCCGTTGGGTCTCTCTTTATATATAGTATTATTTTCACGGCTAAGGACAGGAGGATACAAGAAGCTAATTCACGTTGCTATACAGAGAAGAATCCTATTGAGAGCTTTTATTGTTTATTTCCAGCTATTCATTGTACTGTCTATAATTCTTTGTGGCTGGAAAATAAGAAGTCTATTGTAATTTCTTATATTATATTCAAAGTTCAAGTCTTGTTTGGCTTGGTCTATCTAGCAGTAGATATGATCTGTTCAAAGAGAGCTTTCAAGTTTGCAGAGGTGCAAAGGTCTCAGTGGTGAGAAAGGTTGCAGAGGTGCATAGGGGCAGAGGTGTCCATCAGTGGAAAGCTTCTTTTTAACAGGGAGTCCTTTTTATTGTATTTAATTGAATATTAAGTTTAATAAAAGGAGTCTCTAATCCTAGTTGGGATTGGACGTGGATTAGGCCACTAGATAGAGGATAGGGACCGAACCACGTAAAAATCTCGGTGCCTTTTCGTTTCTGCACTTTACCTTTCTGTTTGTTTAATTTCTGGGTATTCTGCTTTATTAGTTTGTAGTTACATGAATCCAGACACTAAAACAGACACGTCTAGCTGTCTGATAATATTAAACGAAGAACATAAGTTAAAGTAGACACTAAAGCAGACATGTGTAGCTGTCTGAATTATACCTGTAGCAGAAAATTTCAAAAAGATTTCACTGTTTATCACTTCAAGCATAAACACCTATTCACCCCCCCTCTAGGTGTGCACATACATAGAATTTCATCAATGTCTATATTGAGACGAGAACCTTGGTAAAATTGATCAAGCAATGAAATCTGCATTGAATGGAACACCAACGATGCCTAAACCCCGTGTTTATATTGAAACAAGAACCTCGACACAATCGATGATTGATGCGGTAGAAAATGCCACACACAACTATATACTATTGTATGATAAGTCAAATTGAATCTCAAAGAATTAATTAACTAAGGAATTATCTTAGGAATTCTTCAAAGAACCAAAAGTAGAGAATAATCTGACAAATAATTAAATCTGAATATTATTGAATGTATGAATAATGAATTACATCCATGAATCTTATAATAGAAATTGAAACCCTAAGTATCCTAAAAGGAATCAACAATCAAGTATGGAATCAAAATCTACCCTAATAGCCTAATTACAATAGAATACTAATAATAAACTGGAAATATAGAGTTTTGGAAACAAATCCACGCTCAAAAATCACCAAAACGCATTTGCCTCAAAAAAAGGCGCCAACTAAATCTGGGCATGCCCGCCGGGGTAGGTGCTGACAGAGAACTTGATGCCAAGGCGAATTCAGAGCGCGCTAGGGCGGCTTTGGATAGAGAACTTGTTGCCGGGGAGGCATTTTTGGCTTGTAAATCCCGTCAGGGCGGGCATGCTAATTTCCCAAACTTGCAGCCTCTTTTCCAAGCTTGCAGTGGATTGTTTTGGAACACCACCTTGGACCATATTGATGTACTTGGGCATATCATCATCCTCTCTGGACTAAGTTGACATGTTATATTTAATCCATATTGCTTGAACCAAAGCCATAAGTCCTTCCTTGAACCTTCTAGCTCGTCCTTTCGTTACGGGCCTAACTGGTACTTGCACCGGGTCCGATTCAAGCTAGTCATGTCCTCATCATTCCTCTCCTCTTGAAAAGGATTTGTCCTCAAATTGTCACCTACATTAAACAGACTTAGATCAGAAACATTTAAAGGTACATTAACATTATACTCACTCGATAAATTCAGTTTATAAGCATTGTCATTAATGAGTTATAGCACTTGAAATGGACCATCTCCTCGCAGAAGCAATTTAGAACATCTTTGAGCCGGGAATCATTCTTTCTGCATATGTAGCCATACCCAATCTCCCGGTTCAAAGATAACTTGACGTCGACCATTGTTAACCTGTTTTGCATATTATTTTGTCCTCCTCTCAATGTTGAGCCTCTCCTTCTCATGTATTTGCTTAACAAATTCGGACTTTTTCTTCCCATCCATGTTAGTAAATTCAAACACAAGTAATGGTGATAAATTCAATGGAGTTAAAGAATTAAACCCATAAATAATCTTAAATGGTGAAAATTTAGTAACAAAATGAACTGAACGATTATAAACAAACTCAACATGTGATAAACATTCTTCCCAATGGTTGATATTCTTTTTAATGATAGCCTTTAACAACGCAGACAAAGTTCTATTTACTAGTTCAGTTTGACCATCGATTTATGGGTAACAAGTAGTAAAAAATAATAGTTTAGTTCCCAATTTATACCACAAGGTCTTCCAAAAATAGCTTAAAAACTTAGTATCTCAATCAGAAACAATGGTTCTAGGCATACCATGCAATCTAATAATTTCCCTAAAAAATAAATCACTGATATATGATGCATCATCAGTTTTGTGACATGGAATAAAATGTGCCATTTTTGAAAATCTATCCACAATCATAAATATAGAATCATTACCATATTTAGACCTAAGTAAACCTAACATAAAGTCCATTGATATGTCAATCCAATGTTCATTAGGTATAGGCAATGGTGTATATAATCCATGGGGTTGAACATGAGATTTAGACTGACGACAAGTAATGCATCTATCACAAATTCTTTTCGCATCTCGTTTTATATGAGGTAAATAAAAATGTTCTTTTAAAACAACCAAAGTTTTACCAATAACAAGTGTCCCATCAAACCACCCCCATGTGATTCTCGAACCAACAACTCACGCAAAGAATATGCAGGTATACACAGTTTATTCTCACAAAACAGAAATCCATCCATTTTAAAGTATTTACCTACATCATTCTTTTCACAAGTTTTATACTTTTCATCGAAATCAAGGTCATTAGCATATAATTCTTTAATTCGCTCAAAACCAAGTAATTTCAAATCAAGAGTATTTATCAAAACATACCGTCGAGACAAAGCATCCACAATAACATTTTCCTTTCCCAGCTTGTATCGAATGTCATATGGAAATGTCTCGATAAACTTCATCCATCGCGCATATCTTTTGTTCAAATTGTGTTGTCCCTTCAAGTATTTCAATGACTCATGATCGGTATGTATCACGAACTCCTTGGGCCACAAGTAGTGTTGCCATGTCTCTAATGCTCTAACTAATACGTACAACTCCTTGTCATAAGTAGGATAGTTAAAGGCTGCCCCACTCAACTTCTTGCTGAAATACACCACTGGTTTTCCTTCTTGAATCAAAACAGCTCCAATCCCTAAACCTGAAACAACACACTCATTCTCAAAAGTTTTAGTAAAGTTAGGCAAAATAAGTAAAGGAGCATTTGTCAACTTATCCCTGATCAAATTAAATACTTTTTCATGTTCATCACCCCACTTAAAGCCCACATTTTTCTTGATGACCTCAGTCAATGGTGTTGTAATCTCATTAAAATTCTGAACAAAGTGTCGGTAGAAACTTGTGAGTCCATGTAAGCTTCGTACTTGACTCATATTTGTAGGAGTCGATAAATCTCGGATTGCACATATCTTTTCCCCATCAACTTGGACTCCATGTGAACTCACAACAAAGCCAAGAAAAATAATTCTATCCAAACAAAACGTGCATTTTTTCATGTTAGCAAATAACTTTTCTTTCCTAAGTACATCTAAAATAGATTTTAAATGTAATGCATGATCTTCGAAGTTTTTACTATAAATTAAGATATCATCAAAATAAACTACGACAAATTTTCCAATGAATGGGCGAAAAACATGGTTCATTAATCTCATAAAAGTGTTGGGTGCATTAGTTAAACCAAAAGGTAATACTAACCACTCATAAAGACCATATTTAGTTTTAAAAGTTGTTTTCCATTCATCACCCTCTTTCATTCTAATTTGATGATAACCACTTTTTAAATCAATTTTTGAAAATATGCAAGACCCATTCAATTCATCTAACATGTCATCTAAACGAGGAATAGGGTGTCGATATTTTACCGTGATATTATTTATCGCTCGACAATCGATGCACATCGTCCACTTTCTATCTTTTCTTGGCACTAGGATCACCAGAACGGCACACACAGTCATACTTTATCTAACGAACCCTTTTCCCATCAGCTCATTAATTTGTCTTTGTAACTCCTTCGTCTCCTCTGAATTACTCCGACAAGTCAGACGATTTGGAATGATCACATCGAGAACAAAATCAATTTGATGATCAATTCCCCGAATAGGTGGTAGTCCTTGAGAAAGCTCCTCGGGAAATACATCTTTGAAATCCTGTAAAAGAGAAGAAACAACATGAGGCAACAAATCATTAGCGTTAGTATTCAAAAGCACCTCTTTATACCGAAGTAAAATCATAGGCTGTTTAGAAATCAAAGCTCGCCTTACATCACTTCTTTTTGCAAATATATTTGTTTTTTTCGCTTTTGTTTTTTTTCTTTATTTTTTTTTTCTCACATTTTTTTATCATGGTCTTTTTGTAAATAAATTTGATCCTCATGCACCTGTTGTGGTGATAAAGGACACAATGTGACTTTTCTTTTATTGTGTACAAAAGAGTAATCATTGGTGAAGTTATTATGCTTCACACGCCTATCAAAATGCCACGGTCTACCGAGTACTAAATGGCCAACTTGCATCAAAACCACATCACATAACACCTCATCTACATATCTTCCAATGGTGATTGGTACCAACACCTGCTTTGTCACTCTCACATCTCCACTGCCATTAAGCCATATAAATCTATATGGTTGAGGATGTTTGTTGTTGACAATCCTAGTTTCTCCACTATAGTTGTACTCGCCATATTGGTGCAACTTCCACCATCAATTAGCATGCAGTAAATTTTCCCTTGCATAAGACACCTAGTGTGAAACAAATTCTCACGTTAGTCCAAGCTTTCCTCCTTCACTTGCGCGTTAAGCGCTCTCCTCCTAACCAACATCTCACCATGTATAGCAACCTCCCCCGATCATCAATCTCCTCTAATGGTGGCATAAAATCAGTGTCACTATCTTCTCCCTCGGTTTCCAACTCTCCATTGTCAAGCAACAACATAGTTCTCTGATTTGGATATTGACTAGAAATATGTCCTCTACCTTGACATTTAAAGAAAACAATATCTTGATTGCGACTAAAAGAAGAAGAAGGTTCAGATATACCTTATTTTCCACGATTAGTCAAATTCAGTTTAAACTCCACTTTTGGCTTATTAACAACTGGCTTCTCCTCCCGTTTTGCAGTATTAGATTTATATGATGACTCCGTGTTAGTATTTGTGAGACCCCAAATTTTATAAATAAGGATTTAAATTTCTCAAAATATTTTTTTGAATATTATGGTGTGGATTTGATATAATGTTATAGTTGTGGGTAATATTTATAAATTTTGCAAAGTAAGCAAGTTGTTATATAATATTCTTTTTGTCGGGGAATATCCGTACGACGACACAATCATTGGTGAACCCCACAATGGAAGTATTGTCGTAGTTAGAAAATGACAGGAATTATCTTTTTATAAAAATAATGGTGAAAGTGTTACCGTTAAAACTGTTGAACTACTCGGTAGTAAAAGTACAGTAATACGCGTGGTTGCATAGTAGCACACGGTATTGATTATTGATACTTACGTAAGAAGTCACTCAGTTATACTCAATTATTGCTACAGTAATTGCTGCATCATATCTCTTATATTAATGACTCAATTATTGTCACAGTATCATCTGTATAATATGTTATATTATTAAATCAATAATTGAGACGACAAAGTTATTCATATTATTATTTGCAATATTGACAATGTCTAGAAGTTATGTCAAGGAGAGGTTTGGTCACCTAATTGCGCGTCAATAAGGAGAAATCCTTATCGGAAAGCCCCTCTTTCCTGGGAACGACCTGATTGATAAATATTGTGAATTATAATATTAATGATGAATAAGTTCGTGTTGATTAAAGATGAAATTGATAGTTCCATTATGTTAGAATTATTAGTGTTAGTGAAAATTGACATTTATTTCGATAATAATTGATGTCTGGAGGTTATATTGAATTAATCGGGTACTTAACTTAGAATAAATGAGCAATTAATTGCTATTAATTCACATGATTATAACTATTTGTTCACATGTGTGTACTATTGATTCACATTCATTAACTATTAGGGGAGTTGGTGTAAGATTGATAATACTTGCATGACTAAGTTAAAAATGGAGGTATAGATGGAGGTACTATACTGTTATTCGTATTTTCACATGTCTAGAACTATTGATTCACATGATTTACTATTAGGGGAGGTGGTGCAAGTTTGATAATACTTGCAGGACTAAATTCAAAATGAAGGAAAAGAGGAAGGTATTATACTATAATATTTCGAGCCCCAAAACGTGCAATTATCAAAACTATATTTTCCTATAAATAGAAGCTCATTCTTCCTTCATTTCTCACCAATTCACTAAAGCTATAGAGCAATTATTATAGAGAAAAAGAAGAAGAGAAGTCTGCTACCTCACTATTCCAGTATCCAGTTTTCTTCTAAGGTAAGGGGTATTATTTTTTGGTATTTATGAAGAGAGTTATTTTCTTTCAATACTCATAAGGGTTGTTATTCCTTTATTTATTATTATGTTAGAATAACCTGTCTATGCGAAGTACCGCATACATGGTGAAATTCTTCTGTTATTCCATTCTTTATTATTCTGTTAGAATAACATGTCTGTGCGGTCTATCGCATGCTTGATGAATTCTGTTGTTATTCCATTCTTTATTATTCAGTTGGAATATCACATTCATGCGGATTACGTATGACTGGTTTTGTTCTTTATTATTCATTGGAATATCCATGCATGCGATTACGCATGATCTGGTTCCATTCTTTATTATTCTCGTTGGAATATCACATGCGGTGCGGATTACATTGACACGGTTCCATTCTTTATTATTCTCGTTGGAATAACCTATCAGGCGGTCTATCGCATGCACGATGAATTATGTTGTTATTCCATTCTTTATTATTCATTGGAATAACTTTTGTCTATGTGGATTATGCAGATGCATGGTGAATGATCCTTCGTATTCATTCTTTATTAAATTGTGGAAATGATCTCATCTCACGTGGATTCTGCATGGCGGGTGAAAATCCATTCATAGCTTTCAGTATATTCTATTATACTAAATCGAGATATAATTTCTTTTGTACTAAATCATGAAATATCATTTTCTTTGGTATTTTTCTTTTACGAGTTATTATTCACGGGTTACTATTCACCCGATTACTATTCACTCTAGTATTATTCACTCGGGTATTCAGGACACTTTTCATGCCAGAGTACTATTCACGAGTTACTATTCACAGGTTACTATTCACCCAATTACTATTCACCCAAATATTATTCACTTGGGTATTTGGAGTACTTTTCGTGTCGTGGTACTATTCAAGAGGTACTATTTCAAGTCATCGTTTCATTGTGGTACTATTCACGGGTACTATTTGCGAAAAATATATTCTTTTCATTCAAATTATTTTTGGTACCTGAATATTATTCTTGAACTTTACTCTACAAAGCAGTATCATGTTGACAATTTGGATATCTTTAAACTCTAGATAAATTTAAAGTCTTTAATATTTATCCTTGCTTTTGTTTGATTTGATTTTGGTTGATTATTGCTTATATCATTGTCATCATCCTCATGCTTATATTGCGATGAAAGTCATCTTTGGCTTACGTGCATAGATGGACTTGGTATGATTATGACCAGGGATTATTCGGTATAATCATGACCGTAATGTGACGAATGATGTCGTAAAAGTCCTCATTGGCCTGTAGTTCATTGATGGACAATTGTTGGTATGATTATGACCAGGGATTATTCGGTATAATCATAACCATTGATGATTACATGAATATCCTTGGCCGCGGTGCAGGGATGATTTAATTTTATTTATTAAGCTGAGTCTCAACGATAAAGTTGATGAAAAACTTTTTAAATCATAGAAGATAGCAGATTTTATGCTCTACTTTTCTCTTCTAATGGATTGCTTATTTCTGCTGTAGTTGTTGATCTAAAACTTGTTGTCTATTGTATTCTATCAGTTGTTATACTGTTGAAGGATAAGGATAATTTATTCTGCATTATCTTAGTCATAATATTTCTTACTGGGCTAGTTGAGCTCACCCTTTCTTTCATTGTTCTCTTCAGGAAATGAGAATATATTGGGGACTTAGTCTGGGAATGGAGTGATGGTCCAGGATAAATGGCTTTAGTAATCCTCACTATTCTACGGAATAATGTGATAATAATTGTAATAAGGACACCATTGAGTGTGGATATTGTCTAGATGACAATATACTTGTTTAAACTCTCAGCTATGTTTTGTCGTATTTTACACGACTGTTGTATAATTAAGTTGTATTTGAATTTATGTACCATGTATCTGGCAACTCAAGATGGGTGATGTGTACCTGTTTTGGGGGCGTCACAGTATTGGAACGTTGGCAACCTATCCTCTTAACCTGTTTCTCAATCTTGATAGCCATGTGTACCATATCCCGCAATTCCACATAATGTTGTTGTTTGACTAAGTCTGCTATATCCCAATTTAGCCGTGCTAAAAATTGCGCCGTTGTTGCTTCTCTATCTTCATCCATAATAGCTCTAGCCATCAACGTCTCCATCTTCTTGAAGTATTCATCCACACTTCTACTCCTTTGTTTCAAATTTTACAAATTTTGAAACAAATTCTGATGGTAGTGACTCGACACGAATCTCTTTTTCATCTCCGCCGAAGTCTCAATTGGATGTTCCCCACATCTTCTCTTTCTAGTAATCAACTGATCCCACCAAGTGACTGCATAATTTGAAAATTCAGTAACGGCTAATCTAACTTTCATGAGATTTGAATAGTTGTGACAGTTAAATACCCATTCTATCTTATTTTTCCATTCTATGTATGCCTCCGGATCATTCCTCTCTTGGAAAGCTAAGATTTTCATTTTAATACTATTCACGTTATCATCTGTCCTATTTCGACCTTCCCTCTCTCTAAGACTTCTTGGCCTTTAATGTAGGAAACCAGATTCATGATCTTCTTCCTCGTTAAATTCCCCCTCGAAGTGATTTTCCTCTATTTTAGTTTCCCGTTGATGTGTTCTCCTCTTTTACTGTGTACCATAAGGTTTTTGGGATGATCCTCTTCGGGTCTCATTGATATGATGATCAAGTAGTTTATTCATCATTGTAAGACCCCAACTTTTTATTAATAAAGATTTAATTTTCTTTAAATATTATTTTTGAATAATAAGGTGTTTATTTGATATAATGCTTTAGTTATGGGTGAAATGTGCAAATTTTGCAAAGTAAGCAAGTGGTCATAAAATATTCGTTTTGTTGGGGAATATTCATTTTGGTCGGGGGATATTCTTTTTGTCGGGAATATCTGTATGATGGCGCAATCATTGGTGGATCACATAACGGAATAACTGTCGGATATAGAAAATGACAAAAATAACCTTTTTATAAAAATAACGACAAAACTTTTACTGTAAAAAATGTTAAAATACCCGGTGATAAAAGTACGAATGTCTGGCGGTGGTGTAAAGTGGCACACGATATATCAAGACAAATATCTCTGATTATTGATTCTTATGTAAGAAGTCACTCAATAATTGATACAGTAAAAATTTCATAGCCTTTCATATAATTGGTGCAATAATTGCTATAGTGATAATTGAATAGTATTTTACATTATTGATTCAATAATAGTCACGACACAGTAACTCATATTATTGAAATGATATTATTAGATAGCATTATTGATAATGTCTAGAAAGTTCTGTCAAGGAAAGGGGTTAGGTTATATAATTGCGCGCCAGTAAGGAGAAATCCTTATCGAAAAGCCCCATCTTTCTTGGGAATGATCTGATTGTCAATATTGTGATTTTATAATATTAATTAGGAATAATTATTGAAAGATTGAAGAGTTGTAAATAATTGATGAATAAATTAAAATTATTGATAAATATGATAAGTAAATATTTGTTTAGTTTGATATAAATTGAGGAATTTTAGCATGAGATATTTTTTGAAAGTTTGGCATATTAATTTTTCTATGGAACCATAATTATATTCTCTGATAAAATATTCATTAAGATATATTATTATAATATATTATAATAGTATAATTTTATAAATTATAATTGTTGAAATAGTAAAACATGTGAAAAATGGTGGAAGTGAGAAGCTTTGTTTTGAAAACCTTATTTTCAAAACAAGTAGGCTGCAAAAATCCTTCGTATGCAAAATCAATCAGAAGTGGTGTGCTAGTATTTTCCTATAAATAGGTTGCTTAGTTAAACAATGAAACTCACATCTGAATCAAAAAATTCTCTCTCTATAATATTGAGCATATTTCTTATGACTATAAGGATATTTTGAGTGTTGATAGCAGTGAAAGATTCCATCAACATAATATCTGTTATTCCAATCAGAACTACTTTCCTACTAAGGTAAAGGATATTGTTTTTTTTCGTAAAGGATGTTATTTTCTTTCAATACTCGTAAATAATATTATTTCCTTCAATACTCGTAAGGGATATCATTTTCTTTCATACTACATATTAGGTAAGTGATATTATTTCATCTCGTATTCCTAAATTTAAACTTACTATGGTAAGTATTTCTTCTATAATTCCTGAAATGATTAGAAATTTCTTAAGGATTGTGCTTCATCTAATATCATTTCACTGGAATATTGGTCTGAACTTTCTTATTAAATTTTAAACTTTTCATGTCTGGGTACTATTTATACGGTACTATTCATGGGCACTATTCATATGGTACTATTCATACATACGGTACTATTCATACAGTACTATTCATAAGTACTGTTCATAACAAAATTTAATTTTTTTTCTTTGTCCAAGTTATCTTTTATGAATCTTATTCTTGAAATTAAATCCATGTTATGATCTCACTTGATTCATTCTTTATGTCATTATCATAATTCTCATACTTAAATTATGTTGAAAGTTATCTTTGGCCCGTAGTGCATAGATGAACTGTTGATTGATGAATATCTTTGGCCCGTAGTGCAAAAATTAATTGTTGATTGATATCTTTGGCCATTAGTGCAAAGATGGACAGCTGTTTGGCATGATCATGACCACTGGTGATACAAACGATTATCTTTGGCCCATAGTGCATATATAATTCGTTGATTGGAAATAATTATTGATTGATGTTACAGGGATAAAATATTGATGATGGACTTTTAAATCATGGAAGATAGTAGACATCATGCTCTACTTGACTCTTCTAATGGATTGTTGTTTCCGCTGCATTTGTTGATCTAAAACTTGTTGTCTATTGTATTCTACCAGATTTTTTCCCTATTGAGGACTAAGGATAATTTGTTCTACATTATCTTAGTTATAATATTCTTTATTGGGCTAGTTGAGCTCATCCTTTTTCTTTTTGTTCCATTGTTCTTCTCAGGAGGCGAGAATATAGCTGAGACTAGTCGGGGTGTGGAGTGATGGTTCAAGACAGTTATTATAGCAGTCATCACTATTTTGTAAAATAGTATATCAATAATTATAATGAGAACTTTATTTGAGTTTGGATATTGTCTATAAGACAATATTTGTATTAAAACTCACAACATATGTGTTGTCGTATTTTGCACAACAGTTGTATTAATGAAGTTTGTATTTGAATTTTATACCATGTATTTGGCGACTCGGAATGGGTTGTGTGGACCTATTTTGGGGGCATCACAATCATCTCCCACCTTTGATTCCACTCCTTATTCATGGCTTACATAAACTTCATGTCAAAAGTTGTGGAAGATTGCTCTTCAAAAGTCCCTTTATCCTTAGAGTTAGACATATTTTCTGCAAAAACAAGGGTTAGTAGAAAATATTTTCCACACCACTCCCTTACGTGTTTCGTTCAAATCAATGATTTCACTCGTGTATTCACTCAATTAATAGCTTTTACCCTCAATTAATCTCACTACTGAGCCTCTTACCTCTAAATATTCTCTCTAACAGGTTCTTTTCTAATTCACCTAGCAAAATTCTCAATTTACCAACCAATTCAAAAATAACTTATCATGAAACAAAATATAGAAGATATGAAATCTCACAATAGCATGCAATAGACAATTATTTAAAATTTTAAAAAAAAAATTCTATATTTTTTTACTCAACAATTTCAACATGAACTTAATTAAATGATAAGTAGCTCGCTAGAAAGGCTTATCTTTGATACTAAATGATGGACTCCACGGCACGCTTGCATGAGGTAGTCGTCGCCTAGATTGTTTCTAGCACAGTTTATAGAGTAAAACATTCTCTACACCTCAACCCAACGTCTATATTGAGACGAGAACCTTGGTACAATCAATCAAGCAACGAAATATGCGTTGAATGGAACACCAACGACGCATAAACCCGTGTTTATATTGAAACAGGAACCTAGGCACAATCGACAATTGACGCGGTAGAAGATGCCACACACAACTATATATTGTTGTATGATAAGTCTAATTGAATCTCAAAGAATTAACTAAGAAATTAGCTTAGGAATTGTTCAAAGAAACAAAAGTAGAGAATAATCTCACAAATAATTAAATTTGAATATTATTGAATGTATGAATAATGAATTACATCCATGAATCTTAAATAATAGAAATTGAAACCCCAGGAATCCTAAAAGGAATCAACAATAAAATACAGAATCAAAATCTACCCTAATATCCTAATTATAATAGAATACTAATAACAAACTAGAAATATAGAGTTTTGGAAACAAATCCACACTCAAAAACTACTAAAATGTGTCTGCCTCAAAAAGCGCACCAACTAAATCTGGGCATGCCCACTGGGGTGGCAAATTAGGCCTACAAAGCCCGTCGAGGTGGGTATTGACAAAGGACTTGGCGCTGGGGCATCTTTGGACAGAGAAATGCCGCCAAGGCGACATTTTTGGCTTGTAAATCCCGTCGGGGCGGGCGTGCTGATTTCCCAAACTTGAAGTCTTATTTTCGGGCTTGCATTGGATTGTTTTGGAACGCTATCTTGGAGCATATTGATATACTTGGGCATATCCTCATCCTCATTGGACCTAGTTGACATGTTATTTTTAATCCACATTACTTGAACCAAAGCCATAAGTCTTTCCTTAAACCTTTTAGCTCATCCTCTCGTCACGGTTCCAACTGGTACTTGCATCGGGTTTGATTCACGACCTTCATTTGATTCTAAGCTAGTCATGTCCTCATCAGTTAGGCATCCTCGACTTCTTTAAAACACGATTACTATGACTTTTTCATTCCCTATGCATGAAATGTGTGTGTGTGTGTGTGTGTGTGTGTGTGTGTGTGATTTTAATTGTGAAGGTGATTGAGTGCTTTATCTTGAAAGTAGTGTTGTGCCTCTTTGGACCTATGTACAAAGTGTTTAATTTAAAGAAAAGTTTATTTTTAAACAAACCATATAAAAGTGACATTTTGGAAAGATGATTATCAAATCCTTCGTCAAATAGGAATTGAGACCCTTCGATACTTCTAATTTTAACTTGGACTAAGCCTTATTATCCTATCCTAGCAGTGACTTTATTTGATTTTTATTGAGATGCGAGGCATCTTTCTTGGCAACAAAATTGAAACTATTAACTACAAGGGTCAGGCTTTTTGTGGGCATGGAAGCCATCGAAGCAAGCCCGAACACCTACATCCATGATTTCACTATTATGGGGCCTTAAATTCGTATACTATTTTAAGGCCCAAGATTACATGTCCAATGGATAGCAAGATGATATTACAACTGAAATTAGTCCATCATGGGAACTGAATTTGGATCCATTAATTGGATCGTTGATCCTGTAGTTCCTAGGCTTACATGATATCATTCCAAAGCATGCATATAATATATTAAACCAATATATATATATATATATATATATATATATATATATGATCCCTAACCCCGATAACGAGTAATTTATTGATGAAATCCTCGTACGCGATTAGTTAGTCTCCCCGTTCCCTCTATGTATGGATATGGGGTCACGTGGTAGCAAAATATTTACAAAACTTGAAAATAAACTAGATTTACCTAGATCCGTGTCTATCTAGGTGTACCTGCGGTTGTCTCCAGCATGGTTAGTAATAGGACAATGAAATTTCGAGTGTGTACAAATGTTTCTCTTTGTCATGTTTATGCAATGCAATGAAAATGAACATGACAAAGATTACTAGACACTTGAAAAATAACAAAATATATAATGATACGATGTTATGTAAAGTATGGTATTATGTTATGGATGCTAATTGTCTTTGTTGGAAATGGTTCCAACGGCTTACACCACCGGCCATTCCCGATGTCTTAGTTGGGGTTTACACCAACGGCTTACATCACCGGTGTTAGGTTTGTAATATTCATGTGCGCAATCAAATTGCATAAAATTAGCGGAAGCGTGTAAAAAATCAGAGTTTAAAAATTTACAAACCATATACCCGGATCACCCTTTATGCACAATTATTAATTAAACGAAAAGATAAAGAATAAAATCATACCCTTGAAGATCGAGCTTCCTCGTGTACAAGTTCACCTCCAAATCCTTTCGCTCAACTTGAATCCACCAGGGGTTTTGTTCCTTCCTTTGATCAACGTTAGCCACCCATATGTTTGGCCTCTAGAGGTGATCCACCAAGGAAGAAGAAAATTCAAGAAGAAGGGGTATTGGCTCAAACCCTAGTTTTTCCTATCTCTATAGAAAAGGGTACTCTCCAACAAATTGGAATTATGTCGTTGTAAAAGTCAACAACCCTTTCACCCATAATAAGACTCCTCTTATTAATAGATGTGGGCAACCCACCTTAACAATTAAGGAATTGGGTTTTATTTAATTAATTAAATTCTTTTAATTAATTAAGCTCCCTAATCTTATTAGGGATAATTAATTAAACTCCTTTAACTAATTTTTCCTCCTAATCCTATTAGGAATAAATGAGAGTACTTATATTAAATTAATTCCTAAACTCTTTTAGAAATTAAAATAATAATAATTGTAATAATATTAATAAGACTCCTCTTATTAATTTATATTTAATATTTCTAAAATATTAAATAATAAATATTAAGCTATTTAATTTATTCTATCACCATAGATTAAATTAAATATACTTAACTATATTATTACGATTATGCCATTAACTTCTTAAATAATTATTCTTCCTTTTATGGTGTGACCCTTTAGGTTCTCCATATTAAACAGGTTGTGAATAAATCAATTAGAAACAATTCTAATCTTATTTAAATAAATAAATTAAACAATTAATTTATTTAAATAAATAATATTTATTCTACAATAGGGATAAGCCTCCCTAGCGATCAACGACTTTCCGGATAATATAGATTTCAACATTAATCATTAAAGAACCTTTGAGTAAATAGTTACCGTATAATTCAATCCTTCCACCATACAATGTCCCAATTAAATATAAGACATGGAATTCTTTGTCAAGTCTTATTTTATTTAATTATATGTATTTCGATCCTTAAATGCATTAACTCCAAATAATGCAAATTAGAAACTCCTTTCTAATTTCATTACGCCGCCAAGGACTCTTTGGGTTGTCATTTATCGAATCACATAGGACATTTCTCTTCTTTTATTAGAAGTGGTAGATTCTTTATTGATCATACATTATCTCCATGTACAACTTATTATACCCAAGCATACCCTTTGATATACCCTAAGGGTCTTAAGGAATAAGTCAAAGTATAACTCATCATACACAAGATACTATGATGATCTCAAGTCCAAGGATTACTTGTACTACTATCACTACAAGAATTCCTATTGACAGACAAATAAAACTCCATTAGGTATTCCTTAGCGAGCCACGTTCAGTGAACTTATTCTCCAATAAGCACCTACATACTTGCTTTAGTGTCTCCACACAAATGATCATGAGATCAATCATCCTCATCCAATGAGCAAGCAACGTATGTACCAATCTATCCAGATTCACTAATCCCCAATTTAGTAATCCAATGATTGGGAACTATTTTAGTTTTAAGCTTTCTAAGAATTTAGATCTCATTAGAATGATCATCATCATTATTCTAAAAGCATTGCTTAAAACTATGGGTTTATCACATATTATAAAAACAAAGATCATGTAGATAATTAAAAGCCTTTAATAAATTAATACTTTTTATTAATAAATGAATAAGATTGTTACAAAGTATATGCTTTATCATCAAATATGATTGGCTTGTGAGCATACTACTTTCAATCTCCCACTTGCACTAAAGCCAATCGTCATGGTATCTCATACTCTTCTTCTTCTCTAAGTGACGATTATCCTGCTGTTGGATAAGCTTTAGTTAATGGATATGTAATGTTGTTCATGAGAGTCCACTATCTCTATAGTGATTTCCCATCTTTCAATGATTCTAATAATCAAATGAAAGTGACACAACACATGTTTAGATCCAAGATGAGACTTAGGAACTATTCCTAGTTACAGAATGAACTTTTAATCCAAACAATCAACTTGCGACTTCATTTATAGCTATATACTTTGTCTTTATCACTAAACCAAAGAACTCTTTCTTTGTTTGGAACCTTTCAATTCACTGCACCTTTGTTCAAGATAACGCTTTACCTTAAAGTGGATTTTTGATTAAATCTTGGTCTATCCGAAAAACTTGAGTCTGTAAAGCCCTCTAGTTTTAATTCGGACTCCACCATGTATACTCACATCCTTAGTGTCGGTTAAGAACTTTAAGATGTTTTTCACTGTCTTACAGTGATCTTCTCGCAATATGACCGATCAACATTAGATCTTGTATATTTCATTGCATACATGATAGTCACTCATGCGATCTCTCTTTTCGAGAGTCGTGGGGACTATAAGAGAGATACACTCCATAGCTCATCAACATGAGACATCTCTTGGAGTTTGCCATGCTAAACGACTTTAGCATCAAATGAATATACGTTCCTTGGGTTAAGTTGAGCATCCTTTTAAATCTATCTATATAGATTTGCATCCCCAATAATGATACTCTTCCCAAATCATTCATGGAGGATTGTTTAGACAACTTTATCTTTACTGATTGTAGCATTGGTATGTAATTCCTCATCCGTAGTATATCAACATATAATACTAGAAATTTCACGACGCTCCCACTGACCCTTTTATACACACTAGAAGTCTTACCTCATCGAATGTAACTCTGGATCATCATCTTCTATGATGTGTACCTCATCATCATCATCCATGATGAATCCATACCTCCTAGGTATCTTTGGTACTATTCCAGATTTACGATTCGGTTGTGGTATAATAGGTCTATCTACAGGTTCCTCTTATTTGACTTATAGTATTTTGTGGTTCTTGAACTCTTCAAGATCTATTATCCTCCCACTAGCCCCTTCAATAATAAACTCATTTATCTTAGAAGGCAGCGTGTTTCGCAACAAACACCTTTTGCTAAGTAGGATTATAAAACATATACCCTAAACTTACTTTAGGATGTCCCACAAATTGTACTTGTCAAATCTTGTCCTAAGCTTATCCTTTGAAACCTTTTCACATAAGTTGGACAACCCCTTATCTTAACATACTTAAGATTAGGAATCCTCCCCGTCCATAACTTTTATGGAGTCTTGGGGCCTGATTTTGAGGTTACCTTTTCATAGATATGCAGCCATTTCTAGGACATGATCCTAGAAGGATACTAGAATGTCGGTAAAATCATTATTAACCGCACCATGTCCAACAAGGTACGATTTTTTATTCAGATACATCAATCAATTATTGCATATCAGGATGTGTCCATTATGAGAAAACTATTTGAGATGATCTAGAAACTTATTGCACAAGTATTTATCCCTTGATCTAATCAAAGAATCTTAATACTTTGCCAATTTGTTTCACTTCTGAATTCTTTGAACCTTTCAAATAATTCACACTTGTATTTTAGCAAATACACACATTCAACTCTTTGAATGATCATCTCCTTTTCTTATACTAATTTGTTCAATATGCAAAATTATTTTCATGTAAGTCAAGTATACAAAATTTATTAAGTAATATTCCAATTCTATACAAAACATTATTATTATAAATAGAACAACAATTGTTCTTAATTATAATACCAAAGTTTTCATTGTCCAACAATAAAATGGAAATAATAATATTTTAACAAGAACCGGAATACAATAACAACTTATTGACTTAATAGATTTGCGTAGTAGGCGATCTTGCTAAACTATAAGTTTCTATAGCTAATGTAGCAACCTTTGTTACATTTTCCGCCAGATAGATTACTTATATTTGTTTAGCTTTCTACTTCATTTGGTCCCTTCATAAATCTATATTTATGATAACCAAAGTCGGTATCCAATACCCAAGTAGAACCTTGACTTAAAGAAAAATTTATTTCAATCATGAACAAAAGCGTATTATAACCGAAACTTCACTAAGCTTCTTTGGTTAGCCTCGTAAGATGCTTTCGCAGATTTCTTTCCGATTGTAAGGGCTTATTGCGGTGGAAGCAAACTCCTTTGCTATCCGTATCAGTTTTGTTCTTATTATCCTTTGTTTTTGCCTTTCTATTTACCTTCTTTGAATCGTTCTTCTTTTCAGAAGATCCTTTGGCCCCTACCAGTAAGACTTAATCTTTCTTGGTTGGAAAGTGACTCTCAACAATTTTTCAATATGTTAAGCAAATCAGCGAGACTGATATCTAGCTTGTTCATATGAAAAATTCACAACAATTGTGAAAGGAGTCCGAGAGTGAATGCAAGATCAAATCTTGGCTCAACTCTCCATCCATGACAAAACCAGTTGTCCTAATTGATCAATCAAATTGATTATGTTAAGAACTTTTTATGCGTATTTATAGTGCAATTGGCCATTCTAGATCGGAAGAGCTCCTTAGATATCTCGATATCTATCATCCCTACTTTCCTCACCATCAACTACTTGATGTGCAGGAATATAGTAGAAGCATTCATAGTTTCATGCTGACGCTGAAGCTCGTTACTCATGGATGCGAGCATGATGCATTGAGCCAATGTGCATCATCTCGCCACTTTCTAAAAGTAGCAATGTCTTCCTCAGAGGCATTATCGCAACCATTCTTGAGGATAGGCGTATTAAGGACATAAGATAACTTTTTCACTATGAGAACTATTCTCAAATTCCTTAACCAATCCTTTTAATATGGTTTGGTTAATTTAGCATTTATTATGCTTCATGATGATAGTAATTTTAGACATTGTAAAATTACGTAAATGAATTTGTAATTAACAACATTTTAACATACATTCTTTTATTAATCACCAAAATAATTTAGGTCTTGTTTTAAATTGGTATCTCCCACTATTTTCTTCAAACTATATTACCCTCACTTATATAGTTCGGCAAAATCTAATTAAAGATTTGCTAGTGAGAATAAGGATCCCATTTCAAATGTATATAGCCTTGTGGTGACACAACAAACTATATATAAATAAATAGGTAGACAACTTTTGTCAATTACATCAACTATGCAATTCCTTTTCTTTTGCCTCTTAGATTATTTTGATCAAGTGGTGGCACATCAAGAATCAAAATTATCCAAGTTAAGTCCGACCTAGCACTCCATATATTCAAAAAGAAAAATATCATCCTTGTGGTGACACAACAAAACAATATTGTTCAATTTTCTTTATAAGCATCAAATGTGATAAATTAACATCTTAAATACTTAATACTTGCCTTGTGGTGACACAACAAACTCATATTAAATATTTAATACTCTATTAATTTTATCATGCTAGAAAATGACGTTCGATATTCCAAATATCTTTGAACGCTTAGGACTTAATATAAAAATTGAGGGGTTTGTTATTAATTTTGTCTCATCTTGTTTAAGCGCATTTTATTATATATATATATATAAAATACGCATCATATTAATGAACATGCGAAGCATGTTTGCATAATATATAATATATATAGTATAAGCATGCACATATAGAATACTATATTCTACCCGGATTGATTATGGACTTTTATTCTAGTTTGGTTCACTAGAGCCACCAAGTGAACCAAAAGGTCAAACCCTAGGGTTGCAAGAAATAATATTTAAATATAACTATTACATTTAAACTCGGGCTCCATTACAAACGGGTCTTCAAGCGCTCCTTGCTCCTTGATCTCCAATTTTTCAAAATTAATTCTAACTATTCCTATTACAAAACTATTTAAATAAATAGAAACCTTGATCGCTAGATCGAGGGAAGTACATAAGAGGAGATAGAATTTATATTAAGAAAAAATTAGAGAAGGCGAATACTGTGAGACCCCATTTAATAAAACCCATACATTCATGCATCCAACTAAAATAAAATCCAATCATATTGGTCAATAGTCCATAATCAATCCCATTTATTATCATACACATCACCATATGCATCAATAAATAACATTCATCTCATGAATAATAAATATTTAATATATATATTGATATCATTTAATGGGCAAATTTAGTTAGTATAAAATCTAATTTTGAATTAAAATAAACTCCTTTATTTTAATCCAAATTTAAATCAAAATAAAACTATTTTATTTTAATTTATCCAATTTTGAATAAAATAAACTATTTTATTTTAATCAAAATCTTTAATCAAAATAAACTCCTTTATTTTAATTAATTATGGAATCCAATTCCAAGTAAAAAAAATCTTTAATTAAAATAAACTCTTTTATTTTAATTAATTATGGAATCCAATTCTATGTAAAAAAAATCTTTATTAAAGGAAACACGGATATTCTTTTCCTATTCACAAATAAACTCCTTTATTTTGAATAATATGAAATCTTATTTCATATCTAAATAAACTCCTTTATTTAAGGAAATTAGGATTCTCTTTCCTATTCACAAATAAACTCTTTTATTTTGAATAATATGAAATCTTATTTCATATCTAAATAAACTCCTTTATTTAAGAAAATTAGGATTCTCTTTCCTATTCACAAATAAACTCTTTTATTTTGAATAATATGAAATCTTATTTCATATCTAAATAAACTCCTTTATTTAAGGAAAAATAGAATCCAATTTCAACTCCAATTAGTTATCATGGAATCCAATTCCAACTCTAATTAGTTAGCATAAAATTTAATTTTAAAATTAAAATAAAACTATTATTTTAAAATTAAAATAAACTTTTATTTAAAATTAAAATAAACCTTTTATTTTAATTATAAAATTATTGAGAATATATATATATATATATATATTAACCGTATATATAATAATATATATATATATATATTAGTTACGGGTATATATATATATATATTATATATATATAATACGGTATATATAATATATATATATATATATATATAGCCTAACGTCATTCATATATATATATAAACCGTTCCTTTCATATTAAATTAATATATTATATGTCATATGACCCGCCTGTCAAGCATATGACCCAGGTTCCTTATCCGGCAACGTCGTCCCCCTTTTTTTTTTTTTTTTTTTTTACATGAAGCCGACCGTTTTTCCAAAAAAAATCAATCTTGCTTTTGTTTTGTTTTTTTTTTTTTTAATAAATTTTATACAATAAAATTATGCCCAATTAAATTGTTCTAAACACATATCAATATACATATCAAATCAAATAATTAATAATTCGCATAAAGGTTTGGCTCTGATGCCACTATTAGGTTTGTAATATTCATGTGGGCAATCAAATTGCATAAAATTAGCGAAAGCGTGTAAAAAATCAGAGTTTAAAAATTTACAAACCATATACCCGGATCACCCTTTATGCACAATTATTAATTAAACGAAAAGATAAAGAATAAAATCATACCCTTGAAGATCGAAGCCTCAGTACAAGTTCACCTCCAAATCCTTTCGCGTTCAACTTGAATCCACCGGGCTTTTGTTCCTTCCTTTGATCAACGTTAGCCACCCATATGTTTGGCCTCTAGAGGTAATCCACCAAGGAAGAAGAAAATTCAAGAAGAAGGGGTATTGGCTCAAACCCTAGTTTTTCCTATCTCTATAGAAAAAGGGTACTCTCCAACAAATTGGAATTATGTCGTTGTAAAAGTCAACAACCCTTTCACCCATAATAAGACTCCTCTTATTAATAGATGTGGGCAACCCACCTTAATAATTAAGGAATTGGGTTTTATTTAATTAATTAAATTCTTTTAATTAATTAAGCTCCCTAATCTTATTAGGGATAATTAATTAAACTCCTTTAACTAATTTTCCCTCCTAATCCTATTAGGAATAAATGAGAGTACTTATATTAAATTAATTCCTAAACTCTTTTAGAAATTAAAATAATAATAATTGTAATAATATTAATAAGACTCCTCTTATTAATTTATATTTAATATTTCTAAAATATTAAATAATAAATATTAAGCTATTTAATTTATTCTATCACCATAGATTAAATTAAATATACTTAACTATATTATTACGATTATGCCATTAACTTCTTAAATAATTATTCTTCCTTTTATGGTGTGACCCTTTAGGTTCTCCATATTAAACAGGTTGTGAATAAATCAATTAGAACAATTCTAATCTTATTTAAATAAATAAATTAAACAATTAATTTATTTAAATAAATAATATTTATTTTACAATAGGGATAAGTCTCCTAGCGATCAACGACTTTCCGGATAATATAGATTTCAACATTAATTATTAAAGAACCTTTGAGTAAATAGTTATTAAAATACAATTCAATCCTTCCACCATACAATGTCCCAATTAAATATAAGACATGGAATTCTTTGTCAAGTCTTATTTTATTTAATTATATGTATTTCGATCCTTAAATGCACAACTCCAAATAATGCAAATTAGAAACTCCTTTCTAATTTCATTACGCTTTTTGGCCAAGGACTCATTGGGTTGTCATTTATCGAATCACATAGGACATTTATCTTCTTTTATTAGAAGTGGTAGATTCTTTATTGATCATACATTATCTCCATATACAACTTATTATACCCAAGCATACCCTTTGATATACCCTAAGAGTCTTAAGGAATAAGTCAAAGTATAACTCATCATACACAAGATACTATGATGATCTCAAGTCCAAGGATTACTTGTACTACTATCACTACAGAATTCCTATTGATGACAGCAAATAAAACTCCATTAGGTATTCCTTAGCGAGCCACGTTCAGTGAACTTATTCTCCAATAAGCACCTACATACTTGCTTTAGTGTCTCCACACAAATGATCATGAGATCAATCATCCTCATCCAATGAGCAAGCAACGTATGTACCAATCTATCCGGATTCACTAATCCCCAATTTAGTAATCCAATGATTGGGAACTATTTTAGTTTTAAGCTTTCTAAGAATTTAGATCTCATTAGAATGATCATCATCATTATTCTAAAAGCATTGCTTAAAACTATGGGTTTATCACATATTATAAAACAGCATCATGTAGATAATTAAAAGCCTTTAATAAATTAATACTTTTTATTAATAAATGAATAAGATTGTTACAAAGTATATGCTTTATCATCAAATATGATTGGCTTGTATGCATACTACTTTCAACCGGACACTCCTAATACTTTTCGCTGAAGATTAGACTTAAATATTTATATCACCGGACGTTCCCGATGTCTTGGTTGGGGATAATTTTTAATAGTTGATACCACCGGATATTCCCAATGCCTACATTAGAATTAACACCGACGATTTACAATACCAGACATTCTGATATCTTCGCTGAAGATAGTTTTCGATAACATACACCACCGAACCTTCCCGATGCCTACGCTGGGGTTTACTCCAACGGTTTGATTTCCATCGGGGGTTGATGTCGATGCCTATGCTGGGGTTGACTACAACAGTTTGATTTCCATTGGGGATTGATGTTTATTCTTTTACTGGGGATGACTCCAATGGTTTGATTCATTGATTATAAAAAGGGGCAAGCTTTTTACTTGTGACCTTGCTGGATTAGATACTGACTTGATTGATGACCTGGGTGCCACTGTTGTCTCTAAAGGATGCGACCCATCCTTTCACTGCCAATATTTGAACTTTGGTGCAGAGGCCTTGACTTAGGAGGACTTGGCATAGGTTAACATGTTTGATGATATAGATTTCATTTGCTAGACTTTTTGTTAGTCGTTGGGTGCTTGTGCCCCTTTTCCTGTATTTTTTCTTTATATCTTTTCAAATGTATATAAATGATGTTGATATGAAAAGTGATGTAATATTTACACATATATATGATGATGGTCAGGCTTTTATCGCATATATTCTATTATTGTCCATCATGATGCATGCTTTGTATATCATCATTTTGAATTTTGAAATTATCGATTAGAACTGACCTCTGTGTGGTCTTGTGATACTAGTTTTACCGACGAGGTGCTTGTTTTTGATTTAAGGATCTCTTGGTAAATTTGTCCCCTTCTTTTGTCATTGCAAGCTCATGTCATTTGTAATTTCTTTTAGAAGTTCTCTCATTTCTTTTGATGAGAAGATTGGTCTCGCCTTAAACTCCTTCCACTTCATTGAATCACAAAATGCTCCATCCCTTTCACATGATTTTACCGGGGATTCATATAAGAAACTCGCTTTGTTGACCACATCAAGAGTGAGCAATATCCTGCACATCAAACAAAATGCCCCAAAAGCTTAACGGGTCGGGACATCGGGGATAACTTTTTATAAGGATTAGTATGATCTCGCTACTGAGGGATATGAAGTTAAAGTCTATATAGTTGGATGCTCATGAGGTCTCCATTTAACTCGTATCCGCTGAGTTTTTATCTTATCACTAAAGATCTTGAAATTCAGCATGAAAATGAATTTTTTCTAAGAAAGTTGTGAATTGCTAATTTCAAGGCTATTTTTCCTTTCTTTCTTTTTAAGGATTTTTTTCATTTAACAAGTTATGAAATTTCAAGAAAACTTTTAAGCATCCATGATCATTGTTCATGAGTAAGATCAAATTCAAAAAACTTATCTCCCTTTATCAAAGATACTTCGTCTTCGCTCTAGACACCGTTCTTTGCAAAATTAACGTCATATGGCATGTGCACTATGATTGAATGACATTAGACGATCTCATTTCCATCTTGTAAATTTTTCTTTATTCTTTTTTCCCTTGCTTAACTTGTCTCATTTTCTTAGGCTATTCAGGGTTACCCATTTAACGAGTTTTGGACCAATGACTCCGAAACCAAACGGCTTTAGGACACTAGGTGTAAAGACACCCCTTCGGGTTTACTTGCTCGAGTAACAAAGGCCACACTTCGAGACAAGTTATATGGTCCACTTTATTTTATTTATCTGACCTTTTGTGAGCTCCATTTTCTTAGGCTCTAAGTTACCTATGTAACGAGTGTTGGGCCGGTGACTCCAAAAACAAACGGCTTTAGGACATCAAGTATAAAGACACCCCTCGGGCTTAATTATTCGAGTAACCCAGGCCACGATTCAGATTTGCTCAAGTATCGCCTTCTTCCCCCTCGAAATGCTCATTTTCTTAGGCACTAAGTTACCAATGTAGAGAGTGTTGGGTCGGCGACTCCCAAACCAGATGGCTTTAGGGCACCAGGTGTAAAGACACCCCTCAGGCTTAATTACTCGAGTAATCCATGCCATAATTCGAGACATTAGGTTGGCTACTACCTATCCTCTATCCTCTCATTAATTTTCATCACCGTCGCCTTAGTTTCATACCCCATAATTAAAAGTCAGGGCAATCGCAAAGTGCATGTTAGGTTTATATATAACGCGATCATGCAATCAAATTACATAAAAAGTACTGAAGCGCAATAAAATAGAATTTAAAATTTTTCATATAAACTATCACCATGATCATACTTTGTGCATAATTATCAATCAATAGAAAAGAGAATGAGATTAGATTCTTGCCCTTGTAGAAACTAGCTTCTTCAGGTACGAGTTCACCTCCAATTCCTTTCACGTCCTCCTTGAATTCACCGGGTTGAATTCCTTCCGATCCTTTGATCAACATTAGCCAACCAAGTGTTTTGCCTTTAGAGGTGATCCACCAAGGAAGAACAAGTATTCAAGAAGATGGATGTTTGGCAAAACCCTAATTCTATCTCTATAGAATATTTAAGTACTCTCCTAACTCTTGGAAGTATCATTAACCCTAAATCAAAATAAAACTCCTCTTATTTATAGATTTAGGCAACCCTCCTAAACAATTTAGGAATAAGGTTTTATTTTAATTAATTAAACTCTATTAATTAATTAAGCTCCTAATCCAATTAGGAATATATGAGAGTCCGTTTATTAACTAATTCACAAACTCCTTTAGAAATTAAACTAATAATAATAATAATAATAATAATAATAATAATAATAATAATAATAAGACTCATCTTATTAATTTATATTTAATATTTTCAAAATATTAAATAATAAATATTAAGCTATTTAATTTATTTTATCATCATAGATTAAATTAAAAACACTTAACTTATTATTACAATTATGTCATTTTCTTCTTGAATAAGTATTTTTCTCTGTTATGGTGTGACCCTTTAGGTTCTCCATATTAAAACAAATTGTGAATAAATCCATTACAACAATTACATTCTTATTTAAATAAATAAATTAAACTATTTAATTCATTTAAATAAATAACATTTATTCTACAATAAAGATAAGCCTCCTTAGCGATCAACGACTTTCTAGATAATATAGATTTCAATATTAATCATAAAAGAACCCTTGAGTAAATAGTTAAAGTACAATTCAATCCTTCTACCATACAATGTCCCAATTAAATATAAGACATAGAATTATTGTTAAGTCTTATTTTATTTAATTATATGTATTTCAATTCTCAAATGCACAACTCTAAATAATTCAAATTAGAAACTCCTTTCTAATTTCATTCTGTCTTGGCCAAGCACTACTGGGTTGTCATTTATCGAATCACATAGGACATACTCTTCTTTTACTAGAAGCAATAGATTCTTTATTGATCATTCATTATCTCCATATATAACTTATTACACCCAAGTATACCCTTTTATATACCCTAAGGGTATTAAGGTACATGTCAAAGTATAACTTATCATTCACAAGATACTATGATAATCTCAAGTCTAAGGATCACTTGTACTACTATCACTATAGGAATTCTTATTGACTGACAAGTAAAACTCCATTAGGTATTTCTTAGCGAGCCAAGTTCAGTGAACTTATTCTCTAATAAGCACCTATATACTTGTTTTAGTGTCTCCACACAAATGATCATGAGATCAATCATCCTCATCCAATGAGCAAGCAACGTATGCACAAATCTATCTGGATTCACTAATCCCCTTTTTAGTAATCCAATTATTGGGAATAATTTTAGTTTGTGAGCTATCTAATAGTTTAGATCTAATTAGCATGATCATCATCGTGATTCTAAAAGCATTGCTCAAGAATATGGGTTTATCACATATTATACAATAACACCATGTAGATAAATTAAAGCCTTTAATAAATGAATGTTTTTATTAATAAACAAATAAGATTGTTACAAAGTATATGCTTTATCATATCAAATATGATTGGCTTGTGTGCATACTACTTTCAATGCAAACATGCATATGATGTCAATTATGCTCCTAATAGCGCTTTGAACTAGGATTTTGCCTAACCAATAGGTTGAATAATCCTAATTCTCTAATTGTTCCCGCGATTCTTTCTCCGAGGAGAATTAATCCACTTTATAACAAGTTAATCCACTTCTAAGATTATAATGTAAGATTTATCTATAGTTACCATGTATATCATCGCTAGTGTATGGAGACTAAAAACAAATAAAGACTTTAAAGAGTCGTACCTCACATGTAGATTATTGTATTCTAAGAAAATTATGATTGGAAAAACCCAAATGATCGTACCAGATCGCTAGTGAAATGATATAAGATAAGTTCTGACGATGATGTCACATGCTAATGGGATCGCGCTATGGGCGTCGACTTGCTGATTTTCCCTTTTGGGATAGTGGATAAATGCCCTATAATCGAGTTGTCATTGTCTTCGATATTTCCCCAGTCTTATTTGTTGTCCCAATATCGAGTTGTCGTCGATTCTGAAATTACCCCAGTCTTACTTGTCGTCTGGGGTAGTCGCTTTGTTGTATATTTTCCAGATGGGCTGATAAGATGCTGAGATAACAAGATTCTTTTACCCCCTGACCCATATGGTGAACAGGTAGTGGATATGGGCTTTGATGTTTGGGTGCCCCAATCATGATTTCTGATTTTTGGGCGTAATTGGCTTTGATGATTTTCTTCTAATTTGACGAAGACTTATGATCATGGGTGTCAGCTTGTATTGTTGAGTCGGTATTTATTGTGATCGCCTTGGGTTGTATCTATATTCGTTGATGATTATGTTTGATATATTGCTATGTTATTACTTCAACTTTGATGATTAATGTCGAGATGCCATTAGACTCTATTGAATGGGACCTAAGAGCTCAACTTGGTTTATGATGTGATGGTTTAACTGGGTTTGGTTTGATCAACAAGGCTTGATTTGTGGCTTTTATCTTGGGGAACAAGTCTTCGGGCATGAGATAGACTTTGCCACGATAGCCGCCTACATACTTATCAGGGGTTGATGAGTTGTTGAAGGGGTTTTGTGATTTTGTAATGATTAGACTGCGCCATCATTGGCTACCTACGTACTCCTTTGAAAGGAGATCAGGTCTTATGTAGTTCACACCTAGGATATCATAAGTTTTTTTTATAGAACTAAGTTAATACATCCACTAGCAGATGAACATTAAGATAGGTAACATGCCTCAAATTCCTTCTCTCTTGAGGTTCCCCATACTTTTCTAGGAACACTTGCTAACTTGAATTGGATCTGAATTTCCTCACTCCTTGGCATGACATCTTCCACTACCTTTGCGAAGTTTGTTTCTTGATTTTAAATAGGGTTGTGATCTTCCACATTCACTTGGTCAATGGTTGGGGGTTTGAATATTATTAACATAAGGCATCTCTTTTTTCCTACCCCTCCAGCTCTGGTTTCAGAATTTTACTCTTTGTAACTTGCCACATTTTCACGGCTTTGTTGATTGGTGGAGTCAAGCTTCCTCGTAATTGGTGCTACTAAAATTACATCCTCATGGTTAGCACTGCTGATCATTTCGCCTTCTTTCATTCTTATATTCAAACCATTTTTTGTCATCTCTTCTCATTCCAGCTTTTCACGAGTAGACCTACTGTGAGTCGGGTCTTTGACTTGAGTTGCAGACACTATCACAATCTCCCCTGCTTTGATCAGATCTTTCACTAAGCATTTAAGTGATCAGTATTGCTATGTGGAATGCCCCAGTCCTCTCAAATGATAAGCACAATGTTGTGAGGGGTTGTAATTCCATGCCCCTATACCCATTGGAGGGGGAAGGTCTAAAATTTTCTTTTCTTCTATTAACTTCATCAAGACTTCTTCTATGGACTCTGTAATAGGGGGAATTTTTATCTTTAAACTCTTCTTTGTGTTTGCTTCTCCCTGATTTTCAAGGTCACAAAGGTCGTACTCTTCCGGGGTCTTATCATTATTTTTCCCATGTAGAATTACTGGAGTGTTCCCTCCCACTTGTTGGAAGGTTCTTTTCTTTTTGCATGGATGGGTATTGGCAATGATCTTTTCATTTAACGTTCGTGTGCCCTTTAGTTTTTCAGCTAGAATTTTCTAATCCACCATACCTCCTTTTGTGAAAATTTTATCAAATGACGTATCTTTCATAGACACGATACTTCTGTAATAAGGATATTCATATATTTCGATAAAGATTTTGACCATTTCTTGTTCCTCTAGGGGTGGAATTACGGATCTACTAATGACCTCCATCTTCGGGCATAATCCTTGAAAGATTCATCTGTCTCTTTAGCTACCCTCATTAGCCTATAATGATGTGGCATCATGTGTATCTGGTAAATATATTGGGATAAAAAGGCCTATGTAAGCTCTTCCTATGTGTTAATCTTTGATTTATCCACTATAACAAACTAGGTTGTTGTATTGTCAGTGAGACTTCTCCAAAACATTTTCACGCGATAGACTTCATCCTCAACTTGCACTCCTAGTTGTCCTAGGTATATCTTTAGATGAACATAAGGATTGCCGCTACTGACATATTTCATGAAATTAAGAATTTTAGGACTCTATAGATATTGGTTTCCTGGAAATCTATCCATACATGAATCTTCATTTCCAATGACTACCGAGTTTTCATTAGTTTGAGCTAAGGTCATGTCGAGACCTCTGATCTTCTCATCGAATGACTTATTTCTAGGATTGTTATTCTAAGTCTGTAGACACTCGAAATTTTGTATTCCTGTTACTAACCATGCAAGAGCGCATAATCGTCTTTTATCTCCCAGAGACAACCCTGGGAGTCAAAATCATCAAATCAAACCCCAGAGACAACCCCGAGAGATCAAATCAAGCCCCAGCGAAAACCCAGGGAGATCAAATCCAAGCCCAGGAGACAACCCCGGGAGATCAAATCCAAACCCCAAAGACAACCCCAGGAGATCAAATCCAAGCCCCGGAGACAACCCCGGGAGATCAAATCTAAACCCCGGAGACCACCCTAGGAAATTAAATAATAACCCCAGCAACAACCCCAGGAGATCAAATCTAACCCCGAAGATAACCCCGGGAGATCAAATCCAGCCCCAGTGATAACCCCGAAACATCAATTCAAGCCCCGGTGAAAACCCTGGGATATCAAATTAAACCCCGGTGACAACCCCAGGAGATCAAGCCTAACCCCGAAGAGAATCCTTGGAGATCAAATCCAAACACTAGTGACAACCATGGGAGATCAAGCCAAACCCCGGTGACAACCTCGGGAGATCAAATCCAACCCCGAAGACAACCCCGGGAGATCAAATCCAGCCTCGGCGACAACCTCGGGAGATCAATTCAAGCCCCGGTGATAACCCCGAGAGATTAAATCAAACCTCAGGATATCAAGTCTAACCCCGGAGACAATCCCGGGAGATCAAATCCAAACCCCGGTGACAACCCCGACGATAACCCCGGGAGATCAAGTCTAACCCCTAAGACAATCTCGGGAGATTAAATCCAAACCCTGGTGAGAACCCCAGGAGATCAAGTTAAATCCCAGTGACAACCTCGAGAGATCAAATCCAACCCCGGAGACAACCCCAGGAGATCAAATCCAGCCTCAGTGTCAACCCCTAGAGATCAATTCAAGCCCCGGTGATAACCCCGGGAAATTAAATCAAATCCTGGTGATAACCCCGGGATATCAAGTCTAACCCCGGAGATAATCCCGGAAGATCAAATCCAAATCCCGGTGATAACCCCGGGAGATCAAGCTAAACCCCAGTGATAACCCCGGGAGATAATTCAAACCCCGTTGACAACCCTAGGAGATCAAGTCAAGCCCCGGAGATAACCCTGGGAGATTAAGTCCAACCCCAGAAACAACCCCATGAGATCAAACTAACCTAAGAGATAACCCTGAGGACTGTAAAAAGTCAACGATAGTCCAATCTCGGAGACAACCTTGAGAAAAGATAGCTACAACTGCATCAAGCCCAGAACCAACCCGGGTGGGGAAAAAAATAATTTTGCCAACTCAATATCAATTCAGTTCAAATCACTACAAAACAAGTCATGTAGAACCATAACATCAATCTCGAGTGAAAATAACACAAGACAGCTCAACGGGTGGACTAAGAAGACTTAAAGATCTAGTTGTGGACCCATCTTTCCGAATTCAGAAAATATCAAATCGCATGTCATTATGTAGCTCTCATCAAGGGCTTTCTGGAAAGGTATAGCACGCCTCCATCGGATTCCCGGATTGAAAGTTATAAAGGTTCGAGTAGACTGCGCGTTGGCCCGAGTGCATGTACTTCGAGACAACGGGACCCACGGGGCCCATGCCTACCCGGGTAGCTGTAGGTAGACCCGCGGTTAATTTGGTCTATAAATAAGACCCCCATCAGCCATAAAAAAAGAGAAAAAGAGAGAAAACTATATCCATTTTAGCTCTTAACCCTTCCTACTGTGTTCCAAACTTCAATATTCTTCTTTCTAAACATGTGTATACATATATACTACGACATATCAAATTTTAACTAGTGGAAATTGAGTTTTCAAGCTCCAAAAGCAGTCTGAAGCTGTCTTTGCAGCATACTATAAGATTTTTTTAGATTTGAAACTTTCTCTTGCTTTAATATATATATATATATATATATATATATATATATATATCCACGACCTGTTGATTCAAACTCGAATTATACTATTTATAGTGTTCGGATTGCTAATCAAGTGGCCTCAATCGCTTTTATATATATATATATATATATATATATATATATATATATATATATATAATCAATTGTGTCATACCTATTTACTGTGTTTAAATATCAGTTTTGACCATTCATTCAATGTAAATCCATAATATATAAATCTAGTTTTTTTTCTAGTTTTTTATAAATATTAAGCAACCATGTGACCCTAGATCTGTATCTAGAGGGAACGGGAAGCTTGGCTAAGCACATGTAAGGATTTAACTGATGAATCCTTTGTTTTGCGTCGTTTAGATTAAATATCTATTTTATTTCAGTATCCTCGTTATGCAGGCTATTCATATGATATTATGCGAGCCTAAGAGCCACAAGATCTAAGATCCAGCTGACGGATCTAGATCTGGTTCCCATGATAGACCTTTCTCAATTGTACAGTTAGCTTGTAAATCATATTTGTGGTGTTTGGAAATCCTTCGATGGCTTTCATGCCCATAAGGAGACTGACTCTTATATCTATATTATTTTTTCGCGAGAACAAAAAAATGAATACGGAATAAAAATAGAAGTATCAAAGGCCTCAATTACTATGCGAGCATAAGAGTTTGTAAACCTGTTTTCAAAACATCATTTCTATATATATTGCTTAAAACTGAACTTTTATACAAGCCAAACCCTTTGTATCCGTGTTTTCATCTAAGTCGGGGAGTCTCTAACACTTTCCCCCCGCTTAATCAAGCCCCCGAACACTATGAATCTCGGTTTCCAAGGCCTATTAAACAGAGTCCAATAATTGGGCATTTGTGTAAACCTTTTCAAATTCGGTTGAGTTGGTACACCTATTTCATTATTACCAACTGGCGACTCTGAATTTTCAAATCGTCGATATTTTGTGTCGGACTCTTTTCAAACTCGCCCTTTCAAATAAATTTCAACACATAAAAAATATAAACGGTAAGAAATCATTAAAAGAGTAATTCCAAAAAAAAAGGAAATTTTTTTCGACGTCAATAGGTGGCGATTCTGCTGGGGACAGTAGAGGGCTTAAGACGCATTTCAATCTTTTCAACATCCCTTCTTATCTGCTTGTGTGTGAATGTTGTGTTTAAATTAAATGGATATAAATGATTGCTTTATTTACTGCACTTTAGGGCCTCGCACAATCTCTTCGCTTTATATTAGTGCCTCGCACAATGTCATCATTTCATATGGTGAGACACAATATATGTGAATGTATGTTGTGTGATTCCTCCACCAGGAGGCAAACCCGTCAGTGTTTGATTATTGGACTCAACGAAGAATAATCATGTGAGGCTCAGGAAAGGCACCACTCAGATCCGCTCCAATTGAAAGATCGGATTAACTTCCTCTCTAGTAAATTGCGATGATCTAGGGACCTTCATGCCGAAAAGCCACGAGAGCAGCCTAAGATAGGTCAGTTTCTGATAAACCAAACACGAAAGGAAGTCTCTTCATGCCTTTCGCTTTCAATTCCATGTAAATTCTGATTCAATGTAAATTACGATTCCATATAAATATAAAAGAAAAATGTAAATATATAGTCCATTACCTATCAAAACCTGTTATGATATCTTGTAATCAAAACAACTAACATCTATTTTACATGAGAATATTAAGAAACTCCTAAAACAGACACATTGCATAGCATGCAGACTATTAGTGTTTATCCAGAATAAACTATATAATCTTTTTGTAGTGAAACAATTGGTACCGTTACCTGTTCAAAGTCCAAAAAGGCACTAATCCCACCCTTAGACATGGTTGCAAGTGCCCAACCTAAATCTACTCCTATTTCTAGAGAGGAGTTTGAGGGATTATGAAACCAGATAACAGAATTAGCTGTCTTTTTGAAAGAACAAAACAAAAGGACTCAGGATCAACAAATACCCACTCAAACAGAAACCTCTGCACAGGGAGGAGGCCAGGGTACTGACAAAAAAGAAAAGGAAGTATAGATACTTGAACCTCAAAAAGAAAAATCCAACAAAACCCCTGAAATCACATATCTTAAAGAGGATCTAGAAACTGATGATATTCAAAAAAAATTGAGATCCTTACACTCATTTAAAAGTGTTCATTGGGGAACTTGGATCTTATGCCGAGGATGAAAAATTGAGAATGCAGTTATTTCAGAAGAGTCTGACTAGAGAGGCCAGAGCATGGTATGCCAGATTGGACAATTCCAAAATCCACAGTTGGAAAGAAATAGCCAATACTTTTCTAAACCAATACAGTTTCCAACCACAAATGGATCCAGATAGATATCAAATTACCAAAGTTAAAAAGCATAATGTTGAGTCATTCAAAGAATATGCCCAAAGATGGAGACGTCTGGCTGCTCAAGTAATCCCATCAATGATAGAAACTTAGATGGTAAGGACCTTCATTGACATACAAGAAGCTTCGTTCTATGAGAGGGTCCTGGAAGGCATAGGAAAACCATTCTCAGAAATGATTAAACACAAAGAGATGGCTGAGATGGGGTTGAAATCTGGAAAGATTAAAATCCTCACTGCTTTAAAAGTCGTGGCTGAACACATTCAAACTAGAAATTATGGGAATAACCCTTGGAGGGTTCATAAAAAGAAAGAAGAAGATGCATCCTTGGTACTGCAAGGGAAAACTCAGAGAGGCAATCAAAACTTGCTCATTCAAAGGAAAAATTATTCCCCTTTTCAAGCATCTACACAATCCTCAAATCCTCCATTGCAAAAGGTTAGAAAATATACTAAAGCTTTTGACGGCGCAGAAGAAAATTGTCCAGCTCCTTCCTTCAGTAAATCCAAGTGGAAGGAATTTTGATACAAGCAAGAAATGTGCTTATCATTCTGGAGCTCCGGGTCATGATACACAAGATTGTTGGTCTATTAAACACAAAATCCAGGATCTGATAGATAATGGAGAAATTATGGTGACTAACCAAGAGCAACCACTTGTGCAAGATAACCCTCTGCCTCAACACGAGGAAGAGAATGTCAATATGATCAGGAGAGGGAGTGGAGAAGGTTCCAATTACCTCAAATATGTAGGTGATTCTCCCCAAACAAGAAAAAATAATTCTGATAAATGGGATTATTCAGAATTCTAGTTTATGATAGAGCGAGAAATGAAGTCTATCAAAAAATAGGTTGATCAACTGGCAGAACTGGTGATACATAAGCACCAAGTAACTTGACAGCTGATTAATCAGGGGCATACAAGTCTCCTCTCCCTTATCACAAGGAATCAACAACAATTCCAAGAGAATGAAACTTTGGAAGAAAAACTGGCAAAAAAAATAAGATCCTAGTCTCGTCGAGACTATGCAGACCAAAGGAAGTTCACTCCTTTAGGTCAACACGTGGAGAAGATTTTGCAGATGTTGATCAATAAAGGGAAGATCATAGAATCGTTACCTCTAATCAATCCATGTTCCAAGAGATTTGATGCTACTGGGGTTTGTCAATACCATTCCAGTACTCGGGGTCATAACACTGAAAGATGCTGGGCACTTCATCATCTAATCCAGAATATGATTGACAGTGGTGACCTGCAAATGGCAAATAGTGTCACTGTCTTGCCTGAAGAAGAGAAGATATTCCCTCCTGGAACACAAAGATGAAGGGAAGTTATATTAGTTATATCCTTTGAAGGAGACTTTCTTGAAACACCTCTTACAATCCAAGGAATGAAGGTCAAAGGAGTAAAGAACCCTTTGAAGGTGGCTGCACCAAAACCATTGTTGTTGCCATTCAAGTCGCAGTATCCCATTATCAGCCTAAAAAAAGTCTCATAGAACTATGGGGAGGATGATGGATCAACTTCAAATCAAACTGTTGTTATATTAAAGGAAAACCCATTGTTTCTACCTCAATGAGTAATGAAGACAGACATCAAATCTAAGGGGGAAGTGCCCGAGGAGAAAGTTGAAGAATTCCTCCGCAAGATGGGGCATCATGAAGCCAAAATGGTGCAAAGATTGAAAGAAGTACCCCGACAGATATCCATTTTAGACTTGGTATTATCCTCTGAAGATCATCGCAAGGTCTTAGTGAAAGTACTTGAAGAAGCTCACCTGCCAAAGATGGTGGATACCAAGAAGTTTCATCATTTGGTAGATCACATTTTTAATAGTAATGTGATATCTTTCACTAATGACGACATACCATCAGAAAGGATGGGTCTTTGCAAGTCATTGCACATAGTAGTGATGTCCTTACGATATATGATAGAAGGTGTGTTGATAAATGGAGGATCATCCTTAAACATCAGTCCCTATGACACATTGGAAAGAATGAAGATCAATCCCAATCGAATCCGAAGCAGCCACATAGTTATGAGAGCCTTTGACGGGTCTCGACTAAATGATGTAGGAGAAATTAAACTTCTAGTGGAGATCAATACACATACCATCTACATATCCTTTCAAGTGCTAAACATCACCACTGGATATAATTTGTTATTGGGAAGGCTATGGATCCATATAGCAGGAGCAGTTCCATCTACCCTTCATCAACAGGTTAAATACATTATTGACGGCAATTTGGTAACTGTCAATGCCGAGCCAGAATATCCTGTCCATGTGCAAAGCGATATGCCTATATTTAGTCTTGATGAAGAAATTTAGCCTGTTAGTTTTCAAGCCCTTTGTGGTGAGCAACACTCGGTACCAACCTATCGGGGGCCCAACTTTGAAGCCTAGAGTTTCCACTGAAGTAATGTCAGTTATTCAAGAAATGATATCCTTGGGTTTCCAGCCTAGACAAGTGTTAAGGAAGAGTCAGCAAGGAATTAGAAGTCCGGTTCAAATTCCTAGCCAGATAGGAAAGGCTGGATTAGGCTATTCCTTTAGATTAGACCATCAGAACCCGCATAAGCATCCATTGGTTCCTTCCTCTACCATCCTGCTGCCTAATCTTACAGATGCAGGATTTGTAAAGCCTATGAGAAAATTTTCTATTTTCATGGCTGGTATGCTGATTCCTAGGGCCAAGCCGAGCTAGTGGAAAAGAAGTCCTAATTCTAGATAAAGAAAGCGAGGAAAGGAATGAGAAACTCAAACAAGAAGTGAAAAATCAGTTATCAAAGATGTACTTTCTAATGCATACTGAGGGTATGAACAAGGATATCCCCGATGATGATTATCCAGAAGATCAAATCCTGACCCCTCGTATAAATAGGGCTAAGTAGAACCGGTCTAAGGAAAATGTTGGCCCTGATATAAATTTAGTCATGGTCATCAACAAAAAAGAGGAGGATATCAACTATCCCTTCATCACCGCTATCCACAAAAACTTGATCCTAGGCAATTGGAGTAGCACTCCTTGCATCTACTGAAAAGGGTAAAAAGGGCAAAAAATCCCTCTGCCCTGTTATGTAGATATGATTAACTACTTACTTTTATTGCACAGTACTAGCATTTACTTTTGTCATGCTTTTGCTAATTCTTTGTATGATTAAACAATTTCATATATTAAGTGAAAGTATTTTGTTTTCAAGACTATAGAGTTGGATTTGTCCGGCCTTGTTGATGAAATGCCAAATCTCCACAATGACTACAACTTTGATGTAGAGTTGGACTTTAACTTGATGGGGATTAAGCAAGAAGAAAAAGATGAATATGAGGTGCTTGAAGAGATCAAAGAATGGGTCGAAGACAAACCTAAACCAAAACATGATCAAACCACCTCTGTCAATATCAGAACCTCGGAAAACCCTAAAGAAATCCAGATAGGCATGGACCTTACCTCAAACCAAAGAAAAGACCTGATTACTCTACTAACTCAATTCCAGGATGTGTTTGCATGGTCACATAAAGACATAATTGGTTTGTCTAGTGATATTATCATCCATCGATTGTCCATTAAAGAAGGATTCAAGCCATTCAAACAGAAACTTAGGCGACTAAAACCTGAGTGGAGTCTGAAAGTCAAGAAAGAAATTGTTAAACAATTCAAAGTCGGCATCATCATGGTATCAACCTAACCTGAATGGCTGTCTAATATAGTTCTTGTGCCTAAGCCCGGAGGGAAGGTATGTGTATGCGTGGATTACCAGGATTTGAACAAAGCTTGTCTCAAAGAAAATTTCCCAGTACCTTTTATCCACATACTAATAGACAACACGACTTATTATGACATGTATTCTTTTGTTGACTACTTCGTTGGGTATAATCAGATCATGGTTGCTGAAGAAGACAGGGAGAAAACAGCCTTCATCACTCCCTAGGGTACCTGTTGTTATAGATATTTATCTTTCGGCCTTATCAATGCCAGTGCCACCTATTAGCGAGCCATGATGGCCCCTTTTTATGATTTGATGCATAAAGAGATAGAGGTCTATGTGGATGACATCATCATTAAATCCCAAAAGGAAGATAACCATATCAACCACCTTAAAAAGCTTTTCAACCAATTGCGCAAATACAACTTGAAGCTGAATCCAGCCAAGTGTGCCTTCGGTGTCAAATCAGGTAAGTTGTTGGGATTTCTAGTAAGAAATAGAGGCATTGAACTGGATCCCGCCAAAAATAAAGACATCACTGAGATGCCCATTCCCTGGACAGAAAAAGAAATACTGGGATTTCTGGGGAAAATCAATTTATTTAGTTCCCAGAGGCACAATAGTTATCTAGAAGGAGGGTTGAATAGATATTTTAAAATTCTTTTCGAAATACTTGTTAGTTTTGATAATGATTTAATCACAGCAGAATTTGAGATTTGTTTGTATTCCCTTTAAGATAAAACGAATTAATAGTATATAAGCAGTTATGGAAGATATAGTAGCTATGACAAGAATATAAGAGACATAGTATTTTTAAGTGGTTCAGAACACTCAAGGCTCCTAGTCCACTCTTCTACTCCTTGAGTAGGAAATCCACTAAGTCTATCTTTACAATCTTTGAATCTCACAGATTCCTTTAAGACCAATAGTCTTGGAACTTCTTAGTTCACTTTAGAACTCTTCAAGTCTAGCAGACTTGGTACTTCTCAGTTCACTTAGAACTCTTCAAGTCCTTCTGACTTGGAACTTCTTACTTCACTTGATAATAGTTGAGTTCTTGAATGATGCTACTCAGTTGCCATTAAGCTTGTGTTCGAAAGAACTGAGTAGCTGAGCAAGCTTTCTTTTTAGATCGTAGAGTTGAGCGTTGAGTGTTCTTCAACATTTTTGTTGTATGCTTGCTTGGTTCTTGCATCTTCTTCTACTTTGTATATAAGGTGTCTTTGAAAATACATCCGTTGGTAGGCATACGTTGAAGCATTAATTATATTTGACATTTCTGAGCACTGATGGAGACTTTCTGCCCATCTTCTGATTAGCAGTCTGGCCCACTGATACAACAGACTGTTATCTCACCTAACACTTGAAAAGGTGTTTTCTGCTGACCCATAGTACTTTTTTTAGATTCTTCAATACGTCTCTTTGTTATATACTAAGGATGAGTGTTGTGTCATTGGGATTCCTGATAGTCTCAACGTCTATAATGCATTCCTCATTTATCGACTTTTATTCTAAAACAAATGGACAGGGCTCGATGCTTCTGATGCAGACAAATGATACACTACGATCATAATTGTGGTGTCTTGCAAACAGATGATACACTACGATTATGATCGTGGTTTCTTGCAATATTAGTGCTTGATTCGTTATTCGTAGATGAGAACACTACGATTTCTCTTAAGCACTGGAACACTACAATATTAACTTGCTTGACTTGCAGACTCTATGATTCCGAGAGCACTCTATATTTCTTGAGTTTGACTCGGCAGCGTATGGACCACTCTACGATTTTAGGAGAGGCCCTCTAAAGCAAACAGATTACTAGTCTCAATGCTCTACGATTCTGCCTTGGCTTCTGCAATCTTTTGATCAGCTCGATAGACTACGATTCTGTTGAAGCCTATCTATTACATCTCAAGATATAGATCAACCTAACAACTTTGATCTTTTCTTCTATACATTCATTTACAGAATGATAAATATTAAAGCTTAGATCAACCTAACAAGTTTGATCTACCACTAAGTCCTTGTACATGTATTCCTTGAAGGACTTTACATATGAGCATGCATATTTACTTTCAACATCAAATTTAAATATGCAATTTCCCAACAATCTCCCCCTATTTGATGTTGACATAACCAAGGAAATTTGTATCATGATCATCAATATCTAGATGCAGTTGCTAGAAAGTAAATATGACTTAGTGTTTCAGTGAGCAACTAAAATCTCTAGAGAATAAGCATGAATTTTCACATATCTATGTTACGTAAATATGTGAATAAGCATGAATTTTTACATATCTATGTTACGTAAATATGTGGAAGACCCGAACCACATTATTGATTTAGACCAGACAAGATAGCGGAAGATTTAACGTATGAAGAGGTACCTGTTAAAATCTAGGATAAGAAGAAACGTGATATTCTACGCTCAAAGGTTATATACTTCAAGAGTTAGAATCTAAAATGAAAACAAGGTATCCTCACCCCTTCGACATACCAGGTACTTACGTCAATTTCGAGGACGAAATTTCATAAAAAGGGGAGGTTGTAAGACCCCAACTTTTATGAATAAAGATTAATTTTTCTCTAAATGTTATTTTGAATAATAAGGTGTGGATTTGATATAATGTTATAGTTGTGGGTAATATTTACAAATTTTTCAAAGTAAGCAAGTTTTCATAAAATATTTGTTTGGTCGAGAAATATTTATTTTATCAGGGAATATTTGTACGACGGCACAATCATTGGTGGACCCCACAACGGAATTACTGTCGGAGTTCAAAAACGACAGAAATAACTTTTTATAAAAATAACAACAATTTTTTTACCGTTAACTGTTGAAATACTCGGTGATAAAAGTACAGTAATACATGTGGTTGCATAGTAGCACACAGTATTGTACAATATCTTTGATTATTGATGCTTACGTGAGAAGACACTCAATTTTATTCAATTATTGCCACAATAATTACTGCATAGTATCTCACGTTATTGATTCAATTATTATCACAATATTTTATATTATTAAATCAATAATTAAGACGATAAAGTTATTCATATTATTATTTGTATTATTAATGATGTCTAGAAAGTTCTATCGAGGAAAATGGTTTGGTCACCTAATTGCACGCCAATAAGGAGAAGTCCTTATCGAAAAGCCCTCTCTTTCCTGGGAATGATCTGGTTGTTAATATTACGAGTTATAATATTAATGATGAATAAATGTTGTTAAAAATGTGTTTAGTAAAGCCAAGTGAATTGAGATAATTTGAGAAAATTTTTATGAAGTATTTGTTGTAAATTTGGCTTATTATATGGACCCCCGCTTGCCCATTTTTCAAAATTATCGATAGAAAGTTTATCTCAGTTTTATTTTATTTATATATATATATATATATATATATATATATATATATATATTGAGCGAGGATCAAGTGCATACCCCCTTATCTTACTTTCACGTGCTCACCCCCCCTTTAGCGACGGACGCGATGACGGTTTCGGTCATCATACAACCGTCATCTATACTTTTAGCGACGGAATGACATATAGCGTCGCTAAAAGTATGAGCAACGATGTATATTCGAACCGTCGTAAAGTCCGTCGCTAAAGGGGGGTATGAGTGAGTAAGATAAGGGGTATGCACTGATCGCATCATATATATATATTATATTATAAGTTTTGTTTTTATATAAAAAAGAATATATTATATTTTATTTGCATAAGATCGCATCTTTGTTGCATAATCTTTGCATAGTATGTGTATAGTCTTTGCATAGTAAAATCAAAAAATTTTAAAAAGTTTCAGCCGAACATCGCCCTTGAATTCTTCCTACTGTGCGTCCGTGATTTTCTAAATTCAAATAGTATCTTGCCATTCTCATATAAATACGATGCTTAGTTTAGAATTGAAAATCACACCAAAATCATAGAATTCTTCTTCTATAATATTGAGCGTATTTCTTTTGAGTTTAAGGAAGCTTTGAGTGTAGAAAATAGTACAAATTTTCTTCAAGAATATCTTCGCTATATCAGTCAGAATTACTCTCCTTTTAAGGTAAGTGGTATTATTTATTTCATATTCGCTTACGATATTATTTTTCGTATTCGTAAGGAATTTTATTTTTGTTCAATATTTGTAAGGAATATTATTTTTGTTCAATATTCGTAAGGAATATTATCTTCGTTTAATATTCGTAGGAATATTATTTTCATTCAACAATTGTAAGGGATATTATTTTTGTTCAATATTCGTATGAAATAATATTTTCTTCAATACTTTGTAGTATGTAAGTAATATTATTTCGTTTCGTATTCCTAATTCTACACCTATGTTGATAAGTATAGCTTCTATACTCCTTGAAATTAGTAGAATATCTATGAAATTTGCATTTCATCTAGTATCATTCCACTGGAATATTTTTCTGGACATTCTTGTTAAATTTTAATCTTTTCATGTTGAAGTACTATTCATGTGTACTATTCATACATACGACACTATTCATATATACGGTACTATTCATACATACGGTACTATTCACGGGGTACTATTCACCCGAGATACTATTTATGACAAAAATTAATTTATTTTCTATCCAAATTATTTTTACATGAATATTATTCTTGAATTTTACTCCACAAAACAGTTATCATGTTGACAATTTGGACATTTTTAAACTCTGAATAAATTAAAAATCTTTAATATTTTTCTTTGATTTAGTTTTATTGATTCTTATATCATTGTCATCATTATCATGCTTAAATTGTGATGAAAATCATCTTTGGCCCGTAATACATAGATAGACTGTTGATTGATATGATTATGACCAGGAAATACGTATCAGTATAATCATGACCTGTAATGTTACAAATGATGTGGTAAAAGTCATCATTGACTCGTAGTGCATTGATGGACAGTTGTTGGTATGATCATGACCATGAGTTCTCTTCGGCCAAGGGTGCAAAGATGAATTGTTGTTTGGCATGATCATGACCACTGGTGATATTAATGAATATCATTGGCCCGTAGTGCATAGATAATTCATGAATGTGATACTAACGAATATCATTGGCCCATAGTGCATGAATAATTTGATGATGTTGATTATTTATTGAGCTGTGTTGCAGCGATAAAATATTGATGATGAACTTTTAAATCATAAAAAATAGTAGATATTATGCTCTACTTGACTCTTCTAATGAATTGCTTGTTCCGCTGCAGTTAAACTTGTTGTCTATTATATTCTATCAGTTTTACACCATTGAAGGCTAACGGTAATTTATTCTGCATTATTTTATTCATAATATTCTTTACTGGGCTAGTTGAGCTCACTCTTTACTTTAATTATTCTTTTCAGGAAATGAGAATATAGATGTGATTTAGTCGGGGAGCGGGTGATGAATTCGAGATATATTATAGTAGTCTTCACTATTTTATAAAATAGTGTGATAATAATTGTAATGAGGACTCCATTTGAGTTTGAATATTGTCTAGGAGTCACTATTTGTATTAAAACTCACAACTTATGTTTTGTCGTAATTTTTTAAGACAGTTAATAGATGTATAAATGAAGTTGTATTTGATTTCGGTACCATGTATTTGGCGACTCAGAATGAGTTGAGTATACCTATTTTGAAGGCGTTACAATTATTACTAGTACTAAAATATTATTTTATTTTATGTTGTGAATTAAAATATTATTTTATTTTGTGTTATGAATTTATCTGTATCCATAATATATGTCCTTAAATACAAGTACGATGCACCATAAAAATAGCTCTAAAAGAAATTAGACAAACATCTAAATCCATGTACATTTCAATGAAATCCAGCATTTGATTTGGGAGGCTGAGGGGTGACATTTTTGTCTTCATCTACATGCTTTGTCTTTAGTAGTGTTACAATACTGTAGACACATGGACCCAACTCAGTACTCTTAAAGTCTTAATACTTTAAATTGAAGCATTTTTACAGAAAGTATTTCTAATTGTGACTTCAATTATTGGTAATTAAATATATAAGCAATCAAACAAGTTTTGAAGTTTACTTGAAAGACGATTTGAAAAAACCAATATTTACTTAATATGGGCATGTTTGAGGCAACAAATGAGAAGGAATAAGCTTAAATGATGCCTTAAAACATGGCTCAACATATGTCAGCCATGTTAATACTCTTAGTATTTTTGTCATTTATCCCAACAAATCCATTAGCCATAGACATGATTATTTATTACTAACCCCATCCCAAAATAATTTTCCAATCTTGACATTTTTCCCCTACTGAAATTAACTATTTTTAAAATTAAAAATAAGCATATATAAATATGATTTTAAAATTATAAAAATTAGGTAGATAGTAAGTTGTACGTAGTTTTTATTTATTTATATACTCCATTTGTTTCAAGATAAAAATTTTGGTTGATTTTTTGCGTATATTAAGAAAGAGGATAAAATGACAAAATTGTCCATACTTCAACTCTCAGTTAATTACATAGTTTTTTACACATTACTAGTGATACTCCATAAATATGCATAGAGAATAGAAATATAGCAATTAATAATAAGGGTATTATAGGTAAATTATTGTAAAAAATAGATCATTTAAGGTAAGTAGACATTTAACATGAGACTACCTAAAATAATAATATAGACTTTTATCTTGGGATGGAGGGAGTATATTATAAAACCCTCATAATTGTTGATGTCATTTTAAGCGTACCGTGTCACGGTAAATTTTTTTCCAATATATCTTGGCGGACAGGTCCTAGACCGGAACATAAGACAATTTTTTTTTTTTTTGGCTTTTCTTGTGACTCCCAAAAAATGTATAGTATTTATTTCAATTGAAATTTTTACAGAATACGGTGTTTTTAGGTGTAATTTGGATACATATACAATACAGTGTTAAACAGACTATTTAACACTGTATTGTATATGTATCCAAATTTCACCTAAAAACACCGTATTTTGTAAAAATTTTAATTGAAATAAATACTATACATTTTAGAAAATACAAAAAAAAAAAAAAAAAAAAAAAAAACTGACCTGTCCAATATTCTGGTCCATTGAACCTGTCCATGTAGTACTCATTTTTTTCTCGTTTACCTCTACAAATTTAGTCACATTACTTTTGTGTCCTTTTTAATTTATATATGTTCATATTTAGTCCTACAAATTTTGTAAAAAAAAATTCCTTTTTCATCTTCACCATAATTATATACGCAATGCATGTACCATCATATAATAGTGTTTATAGTCCTCTATATATATTTTGTAAAAATTAGTAAAAAATTAATTCTAAAAATTGTCAATTTATACTCCAGATAATCAAAATTAAACAATTATTTTGAGACGGAGGAGTAACTTTGTTCATAATTCTTGCCTAAATTAGAATGAAGACCAAAAATAGGAAATGGCAAAATAAAGAAAAATATTGTTCGCGGTGGCGGGTACTGGTAATGATACTTGCTTAGGGTTCAAAGTTAAAGTCTCTAAGATTGTGTTTGATTACGTCTGAATGCCTCTTAATATGTGTGTTTTTAATTCGATAACAGGTAAAATTTGTTTGGTAATTTTATTTCCTCTTAATACATTTTAATTGGTATGATACAATATTAAATCTTAACTATTTAAAGACACATCTGAATGAAATTGAGTGTTTTTTGAACAAAAATAACATCTTCAATATTATAAAATTCCTTTTTGTATCCCTAATTCACCAATAATCTGCCATTTGAGGAGAGAGAAACAAAGATTTGTTCATGCTCAAACCCATTAACAGAGGGGGGTTGGAATTTCCCCTCGAACTAATACCAATCCCACAAAAATCAACAAAAAAAGCTCAACCACAATCTTTGAACACAAACCCATCTTAATAATTGATTGAAATTTTCAAGTATAATCCAAAACCTAATTGCAGAAAATGAAAAATAGCATTGGGTTTAGAAAGAAATAGAGAGAGAATTTCTTTTTAAGGAGAAAGATTGGAAGAAAAGCATGCAAGGTATTTTATGGAGTATTGTATTGGAGATATGCCAGAGGGGTGGTAAAGATTTATTGATTTTTGGGGAGAGAAAGTGAGGGGGATGGGGAAGAAACAGGGAGGGCGAATTGCAGGAGAAGTGAAGGGTAAGACTTTTATGTTATAGGTTTTATGTTATTATTGTCATCTAAACAATATCCAAACTCAAATAGAGTCCTCATTACATTTATTGGCATACTATTTTATAGAATAATGAGTACTACTATAACACCATCTCGGCCCATCACTCCGTTCTCCGACTAGTTCCGGCTACGTTCTCATTTCCTGAAGAGAACAATGGAAGTAAAAGGGTGAGCTCAACTAGCCTAGTAAGAAATATTATGACTAAGATAATGTAGAATAAGTTATCATTAGCCTTCAACAATGTTAAACTGATAGAATATAATAAACAACAAGTTTAACTGCAGCGGAACAAACAATCCATTAGAAGAGTCACAAGTAGAGCATGATAACTACTATCTTGTATGATTTAAAAAGTTTGTCATTAACTTTATTGTTGGGAATCAACTTAATAAATAGATCACATCATCAAATTATCCCTGTACTACGGCCAAGGATATTCATTAGTATCACGTCCACAAATTATTCTTGCACTACGGGCCAAGAATTATTCATGTAATCATCAATGATCATAACTATACCGAATTATCCCCGGTCATAATCATACCAATCAACAGTCCATCTACGCACGTAAGCTAAAGATGACTTTCATCACAATATAAGCATGAGGATGATGACAATGATATAAGAATTCAATTAAAAGAAAGTAAATGATAAATTTTTAAAGATTTATAATTTAATTTATCCAGAATTCAATAATGTCCAAATTTTCAACATGATATTGCTTTGTAGAATAAAATTCAAGAATAATATCCATGTATCATAAATAATTTGGACAGAAAAGAAATAAAATTTTCAGTGAATAGTACCCCGTGAATAGTACCCTATGAATAGTACTCTGAGAATAGTACCCCGTGAATAGTAACCCGACATGAAAAGTGCCCCAAATACCCGAGTGAACAAAATTTGAGTGAATAGTAATCGGGCGAATAGTAACCTGTGAATAGTAACTCGTAAATAGTACACTGGCATGAAAAGTGCCCCGGATACCCGAGTGAATAATATTATACTGAATAGTAATCGGGTGAATAGTAACCCGTGAATAGTATTTTGGTGAAAATGTTGATATTTAATAAGAAAGTTCATATCAATATTCCAATAAAATGATACTGGATAAAGCGCAAAACTCACAGATATTCCACTAATTTCAAGGATTATAGAAGCAATACTTACCATAGTAAGTTTAGATTTAAGAATATGAAAATAATTAACATACAAAAAGCAAGAAATGGATTTTTCATTGTTATACGATGCACGTAATCCGCGTAGACATGTTATTCCGATATACTAAAGGATGAATACAAAAAATAGTATTCCTTATGAATACGAAAGAAATAATACCCCTTACCTTAGTAGAAAGCTGGATACTGCAAAAGTGAAGTAGCAAAATACTCTTCTTCTTGCTCTCTATAGTTTCTCTCTCTATAGTGTCTTTTGTGAATCTCAGTGAATTGGTGAGAATGAAAGAAGAATTAAGCTTCTATTTATAGCAGAATGGACTAAATAGTAACTAATTCACGAACGGTCTAGATTGATTCACTATTTAGTCCATATTGGACTATCCATATTGATTACTATTAAAACCACAACTGACGGTCCAGATTGATTTACTTTTAAAACCACCACCGACGGTCCAGATTGATTTACTTTTAAAACCACCACCGACGGTCCATATTGATTTACTTTTAAAACCACCACCGACGGTCCAGATTGATTTACTATTAAAATCACCATCAATGGTCCAGATTGATTTACTATTAAAATCACCACCAATGGTCCAGATTGATTTAACTTATTACACTTTAGTATTACCCTAAAGTTTTTTTCCAAGTTTGCATTATTCCCCCTTAACTTTTGTAAATCACTTATCTTCAATAAACACATTCTTAATACTTCAACAATTATTCATCATTAATATTATAACTCACAATATTTAACAACCAGTCGTTCCCCAGGAAGAAGAGGGGCTTTTGATAAGGATTTTTCTTTATTGGCGCGCAATTAGGTGACCAAACCTCTCCTTGACAGAACTTCTAGACATTGTTAATATTGCAAATAATAATATGAATAACTTTGTCGTCTCAATTAATGATTTAATAATATAACATATTATGCAGATGATACTGTGACAATAATTGAATTAATAATATGAGAGATATGATGCAGCAATTACTGTTGCAATAATTGAGTATAATTGAGTGACTTCTCACGTATGCATCAATAATCAATACCGTTTGCTACTATGCAACCACGCGTATTACTGTACTTTTACCACCGGGTAGTTCAACAGTTTAACGGTAAAACCTCCACTGTTATTTTTATAAAAAGATATTTCTATCATTTTCTAACTACGACAATACTTTCGTTGTGGGGTCCACCAATGATTATGCCGTCGTACGAATATTCCCTGTTAAAATGAATATTCCCCGACCAATCGAATATTAACTGACACAAAGAATATTTTATATCAACTTGCTTACTTTGCAAAATTTTCCAAATATTACCCACAACTATAACATTATATCATATCCACGCCATAATATTAAAAAATATATTTCGAGAAAAATTATTCTTTATTCAAAAAAAAGTTGGGGTCTTACAACCTCCCCTTCTTATGAAATTTTGTCCTCGAAATTAGGGCACGTACCTGATATGTCGAAGAGGTGAGGATACCTTTATTTTATTTCAGATTCTAACTCCCAGGTCATTTCCTCCACATCGTGGTTTCTCCACAAAACTTTGACTTGAGGTATAACCTTGGAGCGTAGAATATGATCCTTCTTGTCCAAGATTTTAACAGCTACCTCTTCATACGTTAAATCTTCCTCTATCTCGTCTGCTTCTAATTCAATAATGTGGTTCGGGTCTTTCACATATTTACGTAACATAGATATGTGAAAAATGTTATGAACACGAGACATACTTGGCGGTAAGGCGAGTCTATATAAGCCATGATTCCTACTCGATCAAGGATTACAAATGGGCCAATGAATCGAGGATTGAGCTTTCCTCTCTTTCCAAATCTCGTAACTCATTTCCATGGAGCAACACGTAACAACACATGATCTCCAATATTGAATTCCACGTCCTTTCGATGAAGATCAGCATAACTCTTTTGTCGATCTTGTGAGGTTTTTATACGTTATCGGATCGTTTGAATCTTTTCCGTAGTCATACATACCAACTTCGGTCCCAACAACGTTGCTTCACCTACCTCATCCCAGCATAGTGGAGAACGACACTTTCTTCCATACAACACCTCAAATGGAGCCATGCCAATACTTACTTGATAACTGTTGTTGTAGGAAAACTCCACCAATGGTAAGAACTTGTCCCAACTTCCTTTGAAGTAAAGGACACAGAGGTTTAATAAATCCTCAAGAGTTTGAATAGTTCTCTCTAATTGTCCGTCCGTTTGAGGATGATACGCCGAACTAAATCGTAAATCCGTGCCCATGGCTTTTTGCAAACTAACCCAAAATCTTTAAGTGAATCTTGGGTCTCAATCAAAAACTATGGATACTGGCATACCATGCAATCTTACAATCTCGTTTATGTACATACGAGCAAGATGTTCAAGTGTATAAATTTCTCGTATCGGTAAGAAATGAGCAGACTTGGTTAATCTATCAACAATGACCCAAATTGCATCTATGCCTTGAGAAATCTTGGGAAGACCGAGAATGAAATCCATGGTAATGTGCTCCCACTTCCATTCTGGAATTTCAAGTGGCTGCAATGGACCTTTTGGCACTTGATGCTCCGCCTTAACTCGTTGACAAGTTAGACACCTTGAGATAAACCCCGTTATCTCTCTCTCTTCATATTGCTCCACCAAAATATATGTCAAAGATCACGATACATTTTGGTACTCCCCAGATGGATTGCAAAAATGGTGTGTTGTGCGCCTCCATCATAATTTTATACTTCAAGTCGTAATCATTAGGAACACAAAGTCTGGAGTTGACTCGAAGTATTCCTTCTTCATCGATTCTTGTTTCCGGAATAGCACCTTCTTGCACTTTCTTCTTCATACGCATTAGCTCCAGGTCTGTAGCTTGAGCAGCTTTAACTTTATCGATTAAAGTCGGTTCTACTCGTATATTCGCCATCATCACATGGGTCCCTGGAGTCTTTAACTCTATCTCCATCCTTTGTAAGTCATACAAAATGGGCCTTTACATTGACAATATCGCACTCGTACCCGCATATGATCTTCTACTCAATGCATTAGCTACTACGTTCGCTTTTCCAGGATGGTATTGAATGGTATGATCATAATCTTTCAACAGCTCAAGCCATCATCTTTGTCGCATGTTGAGTTCCTTTTGAGTAAAGAAATATTTGAGGCTTTTATGATCCGTATAAATCTCCACCTTCTCTCCATACAGGTAATGCCTCTAAATCTTAAGCGCAAAAACGACAGCTGCCAACTCTTGATCATGAGTAGGATAATTTCTCTCATATTCTTTGAGTTGTCGTGGGGCATAGGCTATGACTTTCCCATGTTGCATGAGAACACATCCTAAACCTTTGCTTGAAGCATCACTGTAGATGATAAATCCCTCCGAACCAAATGGTATTGTGAGAACAAGTGCTGAAATGAGTTTCCTCTTGAGTTCTTGAAAACTCTTCTCACATTCCTCGCTCCAATCAAATTTTGTAACTTTTCGAGTCAGCTAAGTTAATGGAGAAGTGATTCGAGAAAATCCTTCCACGAATCTCCGATAATAACCAGCTAAGCCTAGAAAGCTACGTACTTCGGTCACTAACTTGGGTTGCTCCAAAATTTTAATTGCTTCAATCTTTCCTGGGTCAACAGATATTCCATGATTTGATATCACGTGCCCAAGGAATGCTACTTCCTCAAGCCAAAACTCGCACTTTTTCAACTTGGCATAAAGCTTGTTTTCATGAAGCTTTTGGAGTATCAGCCTCAAGTGTTGCTCATGATCTTCACGGATTTTGGAATATATGAGGATGCCATCAATAAAGATGACTACAAAATGATCCAAATATTCCTTGAATACTCGGTTCATCATATCCATGAAGGCAACAGGAGCATTAGTCAATTTAAAAGACATGACTAGGAATTCATAATGCCCGTACCGAGTTCTGAATGCAGTCTTTGGGATGTCATCGGTTTTAATCTTTAACTGATGATATCCGGAACGAAGATCGATCTTTGAAAAGAATTTGGTGCATTGCAACTGGTCAAACAGGTCATCAATGCGTGGCAACGGGTACCTATTTTTGATGGTGACATGATTCAACTCCCGATAATCAATACAAAGTCGCATACTTCCATCTTTCTTCTTTACAAAGAGAACATGAGCACCCCAAGCAGATGTACTAGGACGAATGGAACCGATGTCTAACAATTCCTGTGGTTGAGTCTTTAACTCCTGAAGTTCAACAGTAGCCATTCGATATGGGGCTTTGGAAATGGGCTTTGTACCGGGTTCAAGGTCGATACAAAATTTAATTTCACGCTCTAGGGGTAGGCCATGAAGTTCTTCAAGGAATACGTTAGGAAATTTATTAACAATGGAAATATCATTCAAATCTGACGTATTTTGGTTTAAATCTGTGACATGGGCTAAGAAAGCTTGACATCCATTTTTCAATAAACGAATAGCTTTATGACTTGAGAAGACAGTAATTGACTTTAATGGTTTGGTTGCTTGAATTCGCATAATAGGTTGGTTAGGAATATGAAAGCTAACAACCTTATGAAAACAATCAATTTTAGCATGATGAGTAGTCAACCAATCAATTCCTAAAATCACATCGAATGCAAGTATTTTTAAAGAAATAAGATCGACAAGTAACGTGCGGTTACCGATTTGAACCAAACAAGACTTATAAACAGTGGATGTTATGAAGGTTTCTCCCAACGGAGTTTCAACAAATAAATCAAAGTCTAATTTCTCCGGAGTCAAATTTAAACGTTGAGCGTAAGTAGGAGAAATAAAAGAATTGGTAGAACCGGTATCAAATAAGGTATAAGCTTCGCAAGAGTTTATGATTAGCTTACCCCTGATCACCTCGTTCGAATTCCTCACTTTTTGGGAGGTTACGACAAACGCTCTCCCTTGAACTACCGATTTTGTCTTGTCTGGGATGGCTTTTAATGCCTCCATCCCAGCTGGACTTGACTTTGGTGCATGACAAAATCGGGCTAGGTGACATTCTCTTCCACAATTGTAACATGCTTTGGCCTTGTGCGTACAGTTTGGACTGATGTGTCCCTCCCCTCCACATTTGTAACATACGACCGGTGGTCGTTCTCCTTCCTTAACAACAAGTGTTGGTGCTGATGTCTTTCCATCATTATTGAATCTCCTCTTCTTAAAATTTCCACTTCTATTATCTTGGCCATGATTACCACCAGAGTGGTTACCATTTCTTGCATGTTGATTCCCTCCACATTTGTTGTCACCACTTCGATGACTGCTACCACTGGTATTATCGACTTGTTGGCTGCTCTCAGTTGACTCATTATCACGCTCCAATAACTGAGCCATATTTACAACATCTGAATACAAACACAGTTTATGAGAAATGAGGTATTGACGTATTTCGGGTCCCAAACCTCGTAGAAACATTCGTGTCATTCTCTCCTCATTATCAACCAAATGGTATGGGAACCGGGACAACTCGAAAAACTTAGCCTCGTACTGCGACACGGTCATATTATTTTTCTCCAACTTGATAAACTCCACCTCCTTCATGTGACGAATACTTTCAGGAAAGTAATTGTCATTGAACATCTCTTAGAACTTCTTCCAAGACATTTTGAGTGCGGTAGGCTGGGTACGTTTTACTATTTCCCACAAGTAATCTGCTTCTCCTCTCAACATGAAGGTGGCAAATGGAACCTTTTGCTCCTCGGAGCATCCCAAGACATCAAATATCTTGGTGATCTGCTTTATCCACGTCTCCGCCTTAAGTGGTTTTGGTTCTCCCCAAAACTCCAATGGTCCCAGCTCCTTGAATTGTTTAGCGGTGACCATCTGTGAGTTGCCAGTGTGTCCACCTGCATTTTGAACAGGAGCCGCTCTTGCCTGATGTTGCATGAATTGCATGAAGCCTCTAAACATCCCATCGTTCATCATTTGATCGGTGTTGTTGTTTACCTGAGGATTATTGTCTTCCTGTTGCACATTATCCTGGGTATTGATCGTTGGTGACTCAACGGTCTCATGTGCTTCATTGCTTATCTCGACATTTTCAGATGCCATTTTCAAATACTGCCACAAAACAAGGGTTAATTGACATGCCACATATTATCCCTATACTCTGACCGACCAATTAAATACCAAATAAACTTAGGTAGGTCATATTAGCGAAGGAATTCCCGTCTCTCCCCTCCTAGTTCTTGTCTCACATCTCAGCCAGAGATCATATCCCTAAGCTTTGATAACCAACTGTGACGCCCCCAAAATAGGTATACATCACCCATCTTGGGTCGCCAAATACATGGTACATAATACAAATACAAACTTAATTATACAACATGAGCTGAGAGTTTTTACACGAATATTGTCATCTAGACAATATCCAAACTTAAATAGAGTCCTTATTACATTTATTGGCACACTATTTTATAGAATAGTGAGGACTACTATAACACCATCTCGGGCCATCACTTTGTTCCCAACTAGTTCCGGCTACGTTCTCATTTCCTGAAGAGAACAATGGAAGTAAAAGGGTGAGCTCAACTAGCCTAGTAAGAAATATTATGACTAAGATAATGCAGAATAAGTTATCATTAGCCTTCAACAATGTTAAACTGATAGAATATAATAGACAACAAGTTTAGCTGCGGTGAACAAGCAATCCATTAGAAGAGTCAAGTAGAGCATGATATCTACTATCTTATATGATTTAAAAGTTTATCATTAACTTTATTCTTTGGGACTCGACTTAATAAATAGATCACATCATCGAATCATCCCTGCACTACGACCAAGGATATTCAATAGTATCACGTCCACAAATTATTCTTGCACTACGGGCCAAGAATTATTCGTGTAATCATCAATGGTCATGACTATACCGAATTATCTCTGGTCATAATCATATCAATCAACAGTCCATTTATGCACGTAAGCCAAAGATGACTTTCATCACAATATAAGCATGAGGATGATGACAATGATATAAGAATTCAATTAAAAGAAAGTAAAGGATAAATTTTTAAGGATTTATAATTTAATTTATCCAGAATTCAATAATGTCCAAATTTTCAACATGATATTGCTTTGTAGAGTAAAATTCAAGAATAATATCTATGTATCAAAAATTATTTGGACAGAAAAGAAATAAATTTTTCGGTGAATAGTACCCCGTGAATAGTATCCTATGAATAGTACTCCGGGAATAGTACCTCATGAATAATAACCCAACATGAAAAGTGTCCCAAATACCTAAGTGAACATTATTTGAGTGAATAGTAATTGGGTGAATAGTAACCCATGAATAGTAATTTGTGAATAGTACTTCGGCATGAAAAGTGCCCCGAATACCCGAGTGAATAATATTATACTGAATAGTAACCGGGTGAATAATAACCCATGAATAGTAACTCGTTAATAGTATTTTGGTAAAAATATTGATATTTAATAAGAAAGTTCATATCAATATTCCAATAAAATGATACTGGATAAAGCGCAAAACTCACAGATATTCCACTAATTTCAAGGATTATAGAAGCAATACTTACCATAGTAAGTTTAGATTTAAGAATATGAAAAGAATTAACATATGAAAACTGCAAATGGATTTTCACCTGTCATACGGTACGTAATCCGCGTAGACATGTTATTCCAACATACTAAAGAATGAATACGAAAAATAGTATTCCTTATGAATACGAAAGAAATAATACCCCTTACCTCAGTAGAAAGCTGGATACTACAAAAGTGAAGTAGCAAAATACTCTTCTTCTTGCTCTCTATAGTTTCTCTCTCTATAGTGTCTCTTGTGAATCTCAGTGATTTGGTGAGAATGAAAGAAGAATTAAGCTTCTATTTATAGGAGAATGGACTAAATAGTAACTAATTCACGAACGGTCCAGATTGATTCACTATTAGAACGGACGGTCTATATTGATTACTATTAAAACGACAACCGACAGTCCAGATTGATTTACTTTTAAAACCACCACCGATGGTCCAGAGTGATTTACTTTTAAAACCACCACCGACTGTCCAGATTGATTTACTTTTAAAACCACCATCGACGGTCTAGATTGATTTACTATTAAAACCGCCACCGACGGTCCAGATTGATTTACTATTAAAACCACCATCAATGGTCCAGATTGATTTACTATTAAAATCACCACCAATGGTCCAGATTGATTTAACTTATTACACTTTAGTACCCCTAAAGTTTTTCAAGTTTGCATTATTCCCCCTTAACTTTTGTAAATCACTTATCTTCAATAAACACATTATTAATACTTCAACAATTATTCATCATTAATATTATAACTCACAATATTTAACAACCAGGTCGTTCCCAGGAAAGAGGGAGCTTTCTGATAAGGATTTCTCCTTATTGGCGCGCAATTAGGTGACCAAACCTCTCCTTGATAGAACTTCTAGACATTGTCAATATTGCAAATAATAATATGAATAACTTTGTCGTCTCAATTATTGATTTAATAATATAACATATTATGCAGATGATACTGTTACAATAATTAAATCAATAATATGAGAGATATGATGCAGCAATTACTGTTGCAATAATTGAGTATAATTGAGTGACTCAACAACCCTGATTATATCGAATGACCCCTGGTCATAATCATACCAATCAACAGTCCATCTATGCACGTAAGCCAAAGATGACTTTCATCACAATATAAGCATGAGGATGATGACAATGATATAAGAATTCAATTAAAAGAAAGCAAATGATAATTTTTTAAAGATTTATATCTTAATTTATCTAGAATTCAATAATGTCCAAATTGTCAACATGATACTACTTTGTGGAGTAAAATTTAAGAATAATATTGTATCAAAAATGATTTGGACAACAAAGAAATTAATTTTTATCATGAATAGTTCCCGGCTGAATAGTACTTGAGTGAACTTCATGAATAGTACCCGTGAATAGTACTTTATGAATACTACTCGAGAATAGCACTTTGTGAATAGTACTCATGAATAGTACTTTGTGAATAGTATCCCATGAATAGTATTCTTGCATGAAAAGATCAATAATTATCAAGAATGCTCATAATAATATTTCCATGAAAAGATACTAGATGAAGCGCAAATATCAAGGATATTCTACTAATTTCACGGAGTATAGAAGCATACTTTAACAGAATGAGTGTAGAATTAGGAATATGAAACAAAATAATATTACTCACATACTACAGAGTATGGAAAAAAATATTATTTCTTACGAATACTGAACAAAAATAATATCCCTTACCTTAGAAGAAGACTAGATACTGGAATAGTGAAGTAGCAGACTACTCTTCTTCTTTCTCTCTATAGCTTCTCTCTCTATAATTGCTCTTGTGAGTCTTAGTGAATTGGTGAGAATGAAAGAAGAATGAGCTTCTATTTATAGAAAAAAATAGTTTCGATAATTGCACATTTTAGGGCTCGAATTATTACAGTATAATACCTTCATCTTTTCATCCATTTTTAATTTAGTCCTACAAGTATTATCAAACATGCACCACCTTCCCTAATAGTACATGCATGTGAATCAATAGTTCCATTCATGTGAACAAATAGTTATATGCACGTGAACTAATAGCAATTAAATGCTCATTTATCCGATTAATTACTCGATTGATCAATATAACCTCCAGAAATCAATTATTATCGAAATAAATATCGATTTCCACTAACACTAATATTCTCAACACAATGACAATATCAATTTCATCTTTAATTAACACAAACTTATTCATCATTAATATTATAACTCTCAATATTAAATAACCAGATCATTCCCAGGAAAGAGGGGGCTTTCCGATAAGGATTTATCCTTATTGGCGCGCAATTAGGTGACCAAACCCATTTTCTCGACAGAACTTTCTAGAAATCATCAATATTACAAATAATAATATGAATAACTTTGTTGTCTCAATTATTGATTTAAAAATATAAAATATTATATAGATGATCCTGTGACAATAATTGAATCAATAATATGAGAGATATTATGCAGCAATTACTATAGCAATAATTGAGTATAACTGAGTGACCTTCTCACGTAAGCATCAATAATCAATACCGTTTGCTACTATGCAACCACGCGTATTACTATACTTTTACTACCGGGTAGTTCAACAGTTTAACGGTAAAACTTTTGTGAAGCCCCCAACATAGGTATACATCACCCATTCTGGGTCGTCAAATACATGGTACAGAAATAACTACAACATCATTATTACAATTATCGTGCAAAATACAACAACACATATACTGTGAGTTTAAATTCAAATATTGTCTTCTAGACAGTATTTAAACTCAAATGAGTGCTCATTACAATTACTGATACACTATTTTACAAAATAGTGATGACTACTAAAACGACTATCTTGAATCATCACTCCATACCCCGACTAGTACCTGCTAAATTCTCACCTCTTGAGAAGAAAAATAGAACAAAAAGGAAAAGGGTGAGCTCAACTAGCCCAGTAAAGAATATTATGACTAAGATAATGAACATCAAATTATTGTTAGCCTTCAACAAATCAGATAAAATATAATGAACAACCAGTTTTAGATCAATATTAACAGCGGAAATAATAATTCATTAGAAGAGTTAAGTAGAGAATGAAATATACTATCATCTATGAATTTAAAAGTCCATCATCAATATTTTATCCATGTAACATCAATTAATATACATCTTGAATCAAATATTCATCGTTGCACTACAGGCCAAAGATATTCATCAGTTGGTTATAATCATCTCAACATCTGTTCATCTTTGCACTACGGGCCAAAGATATTTATCAGGTAATCATTCATCTTTGCACTACAGGCCAAAGATATTAAGTTATATCACCATTTAGGACTGAAGATGATGAAAAATATCTTTAAGAAATGAATCCAGTGAGATAAAAGGACAAAGATTAGGGATTCGTACTTTAGATAATCCAAGTTCAAAAATGCTCAATAATAAACTATAGTGGAGTAAAATTAAAGAATGAAGATCAAAACATGGATACAATCAAAAGATAGTAACCATAATAGACATCTTGGACAAATAAGAGAAAATTTTATTTTTTGATGAATAGTAACTCCGACACAATAAGGTAAAAATTCCACAATAAAATTCATACAATTATTTTGGCATAATGATATTGAAAGAAATAATATCATTTACGAAGAAAATAACATCCCTTACATCAAAAGAACAGTACTTCCGACTGAAATATCAGGTATAAGGCTGAAGGAAACTTGTACTGAATAGCAACTCTCAAATTATCTAAATACTCACAAAAATACGCTCGATAATATAGAGAGAGAAAGCTTATGATTCTGGTGTGATTTTCAATTCTAACTAAGCACCCTATTTATAGGAAAATGCTTAGAACGCCAAAGAAGACTAAATTAATAAAATAATATTTTTTCAAAAATTTTCTACGCACACCTCTTGGACCAAAATTCAGCCACCACCAGTGGGCCCCACCAAAATTCAGATTTTTTACACCAACCAAAAGTGGGGCCCACCCAAGTTTTTAATAAAAATATTTATTTCCGAATCTTCAATAATTCATAATAAATAGCTCTTTAATCATAAAAATTCGAATCTCATGTCTATCCCATAGGAAATTTAATTCTCTGCAACTTTGTAGAATAAAGTTTTTCCAAATTCGAAACAGCAAATGTCCAAAATACACATACAGATGATTTTTAATACCTCAATTCTGAGAAAATACTGATTAAGCACCTCATCATTAATTCCTTCATTTATATCCACATAAAAATAAATATTTTCTTATCATATAAATCAATAATTAATTATTTACAAATAATATTACAGAATCACAATTATGACAACCAGGTCGTTCCTAAGAAAGAGAGGGCTTTCCGATAAGGATTTTTCCTTACTGGCGCACAATTAGGTGACCAAACCCCTTTCCTAGACAGAACTTTCTTAAGACATTGCCAATAATGCTATCTAATAATATTATTCAAATAATATAAATTATTGATCTGATAATGGGAAATATTGTGCAGTGATAATTATTGAAACAACAATCATATAAAATATCAACATAACAATTATTGAATCAATAAAATAAAATATTGAACAGTAATTACTGTAACAATTATTGAGTAGTGCTTTCTTACGTAAGGAACAATAATTCAACAATATTGTGCAATACCATGTGCTACTGTGCAACCACGCGTATTACTATACTTTTAACCACCGGGTATTCCAACAGTATTAACGGTAACAACTACGTCGTTATTTGTAAAAACTCAAACTTGTCATTTTCTTCATCCGACCATTTTCCGTTATGGGGCCCACAAATGGCTGTGCCATCATTCGAATATTCCATGACAACAAGAATATTCCACGACCAAATGAATATTTCCCGACAATAAGAATATTCCACAACCAAACGAATATTCCCTGACAACAATGAATATTTTTTAACCACTTTTTATTTTGCAAAGTTTACACATTTAACCCATAACCAAAGCATGATATCAAATTAACACCTTATTATTTAAAATAATAATTAGAGGAAATTCAATTTTATTTATAAAAAATTGGGGTCTTACAACTTTCGCCGTTATTTTTATAAAAAGATATTTCTGTCGTTTTCTAACTCCGACAATACTTTCGTTGTGGGGTCCACCAATGATTGTGCCGTCGTACGAATATTCCTTATTAAAATGAATATTCCCCGGCCAATCGAATATTTTAAAACTACTTACTTACTTTGTAAAATTTGTAAATAGTACCCACAACTATAACATTATATCAAATCCACACCATAATATTCAAAAATATATTTCAAAAAAAATTAATCTTTATTCATAAAAGTTGGGGTCTTACAACCTCCCCTTCTTATGGAATTTTGTCCTCGAAATTAGGGTACATACCTGCTATATCAAAGAGGTGAGGATACCTTGATTTCATTTTGGATTCTAACTCCCAGGTCATTTCCTCAACATCGTTGTTTCTCCACAAAACTTTGACTTGAGGTATAACCTTGAAGCGTAGAATATGATCCTTCTTATCCAAGATTATAACATGTACCACTTCATACGTTAAATATTCCACTAACTCGTCCGGTTCTAATTCAATAATGTGGTTCGGGTCTTTCACATATTTACGTAACATAGATATGTGAAAAACGTTATGAACACGAGACATACTTGGAGGTAAGGCGAGCCTATAGGCCACTGTTCTTACTCGATCGAGGATTTCAAATGGCCCAAAGAATCGAGGATTGAGCTTTCCTTTCTTTCCAAATCTCGTAACTCCTTTCCATGGAGCAAGATGTAACAACACATGATTACCAACATTGAATTCCACGTCCTTTCGATGAAGATCAGCATAACTCATTTGTCGATCTTATGAGGTCTTTATACGTTGCCTGATCATTTGAATTTTTTCCATAGTCATACGTATCAATTTTGGTCCCAACAATGTTGCTTCACCCACCTCGTCCCAGCATACTGGAGAACGACACTTGCGTCTATACAATGCCTCAAATGGACCCCTACCAATACTTGCTTGATAACTGTTGTTGTAAGAGAATTCTACCAATGGTAAGAACTTGTTCCAACTTCCTTTGAAGTCAAGGACACAGAGTCTTAATAGATCCTCAAGAGTCTGAATAGTCCACTCCGACTTTCCGTCTGTTTGAGGATGATATGCCAAACTAAATCGTAAATCCATGACCATAGCTTTTTGTAAACTAACCCAAAATCGTGTAGTGAATCTTGGATCTCGATCAGAAACTCATTTATGTATATACGAGCAAGACATTCAAGTGTATAAGTTTCTCGTATAGGTAAGAAATAAGCAGACTTGGTCAATCTATCAAAATGACCCAAATTGCATCTATGCCTTGAGAAACCTTGGGAAGATCAGTAACAAAATCCATGGTAATGTGATCCCACTTCCATTCTGGAATTTCAAGTTGTTGCAATGGAACTTTTGGTACTTGATGCTCCGCTTTGACTCGTTGGCAAGTTAAATAACTTGAGATAAACTCCGCGATCTTTCTTTTCATATTGCTCTACCAAAATGTATGTCAAAGATCACGATAAATTTTGGTACTCCCAAGATAGATTGCAAACGGTGTTTTATGCACTTACATCATAATTTTATACTTCAAGTCAGAGTCGTTAGGAACACAAAGTCTTGAGTTGACTCAAAGTATTCCTTCTTCATCGATTCTTGCTTTCAGGATAGTACCTTCTTTTACTTTCTTTCTCATACGCATCAGCTCCAGGTCTGTGATTTGAGCAGCTTTAACCTTATCAATTAAAGTTGGTTCTACTCATATATTTGCCATCATCACGTGGGTTCCTGGAGTCCTTAACTATATCTTTATCCTTTGCAAGTCATACAAAATGGGCCTTTGCGTTGATAATATCTCACTTATACCCGCACATGATCTTCTACTAAACGCATCAGCTACCACGTTCACTTTTCCAAGATGGTATTGAATGGTATGATCGTAATCTTTCAACAGCTCGAGCCAACGTCGTTGTCGCATGATGAGTTCCATTTGGGTGAAGAAATATTTAAGGCTTTTATGATCCATAAAGATCTCCACTTTCTCACCATACATGTAATGTCTCCATATTTTAAGCGCGAAAACGATAGCTGCCAACTCTAGATCATGAGTAGGATAATTCCTCTCATATTCTTTGAGTTTTCATGAGGCATATGCTATGACTTTCCCATGTTGCATGAGAACACATCCTAACCCTTTGCTTGAAGCATCGTTGTATATGAAAAATCCCTCTGAACCTGATGGTATTGTCAAAATAGGTGCTAAAATAAGTCTCCTCTTGAGTTCTTGAAAACTCTTCTTACATTCCTTGCTCCAACCAAATTTTGTATCTTTCCGAGTCTGCTGAGTTAATGGAGTAGCAATTCGAGAAAATCCTTCCACGAATCTACGATAATAACCAGTTAAGCCAAGAAAGCTATATACTTCGGTCACTGACTTAGGTTGCTCCCAACTTTGTATTGCTTCAATCTTTTCCGGGTCCACAGATATTCCGTGCCCAAGAAATGCTACTTCCTCAAGCCAGAACTCGCATTTCTTCAACTTGGCATACATCTTATTTTCACGAAGCTTTTCGAGTATCAGCCTCAAGTGTTGTTCATGATCTTCACGGCTACAAAATGATCCAAATATTCCTTGAATACTCGGTTCATCATATCCATGAAGGCAAAAGGAGCATTAGTCAATCCAAAAGACATATCTAGGAATTCGTAATGCCTGTACCAAGTTCTAAAAGCAGTCTTTGGAATGTCATCAGTTTTAATCTTCTACTGATGATATCCGGAACGAAGATCGATCTTTGAAAAGAATTTGGCGCCTCGTAACTGGTCAAAAAGGTCATTAATGCGAGGCAATGGGTACCTATTTTTGATGGTGACATGATTCAACTCCCAATAGTCAATACAAAGTCTCATACATCCATCTTTATTCTTCACAAATAGAACAGGAGCACCCCAAGGAGACGTACTAGGACGAATGAAACTGACGTCTAACAATTCCTGTAGTTGGATTTTTAACTTCCGAAGTTCAATAGGAGCCATTCAATATGGGCCTTTGGAAATGGGTTTTGTACCGGGTTCAAGGTCGATACAAAATTCGATTTCACGCTCTAGGGGTAGGCCAGGAAGTTCTTCAAGGAATACGTCAGGAAATTTATTAACAATAGAAATATCATTCAAATCTGACGTAATTTATTAACATGGGCTAAGAAAGCTTGACATCCATTTTTTTTAATAAACGAATAGCTTTATGGCTTGATATGACAGTGATTGACTTTAGTGGTTTGGTTGCTTGAATTCGCATAATTGGTTGGTTAGGAATATGAAAGCTATTAACCTTACGAAAAAAAATTAATTTTAGCATGATGAGTGGTTAACCAATCAATCCTTAAAATCACATCAAATGCAAGTATTTTCAAAGAGATAAGATCGACAGGTAACGCGCGGTTGCCGATTTGAATCAAACAAGACTTATAAACAGTGGATGTAATGAAGGTTTCTCCTAACGGAGTTTCAACAGATAAGTCAAAGTCTAATTTCTCTGGAGTTAAATTTAAACGTTAAGCGCAAGTAGGAGAAATAAAAGAATGGGTAGAACCGGTATCAAATAAGGTGTAGACTTCGCTAGGGTTTATGATTAGCTTACCCGTGATGACTTCGTTCGGGTTTCTTGCTTTTTTGGAGGTCACGACAAATGCTCTCCCATGAACTACCGGCTTTGACTTCTCTGGGACGTCATTTGGTGTCACCATCGCAACTGGACTTGGCTTCACTGCACGACAAAATCGAGCTAGGTGACCTTCTTTTCCTCAATTGTAACACGCTTTAGACTGCATCATGCAGTTTGGACTAATGTGTCCCTCCCTTCCGCATTTGAAGCATACGATCGGTGGTCGTTCTCCTTCTTTATCAATGGGTGTTGGTGCTGACATCTTTCCATCATTGTTGAATCTCCTCTTCTTGAAATTTCCACTCCTATTGTCTTTGTCATGATTACCACCGAAGTGGTTACCATTTTTGGCATGTTGAATACCTCCACGTTTGTTGTCACCGCTTCGATGATTGCTACCACTGGTATTATCATTTTGCCGGCTTCTCTCTCTTGGTTGGGTTGACTCATTATCGCGCTCCAATAATTGAGCCCTATTTACAACATCTGAATACAAACACAGTTTGTGAGAAATGAGGTATTAACTTATCTCGGGTTTTAAACCTCTTAGAAACATCTGCATCATATGCTCCTCATTATCTACCAAATGGGATACAAACCGAGACAACTCGGCAAACTTATCTTCGTACTGCGACACGGTCATATTGTTTTGCTCCAGCTTGATGAAATCTACCTCTTTCATGTAACGAATACTTACGGGAAAGTACTTGTCATTGAACAGTTCTTGGAACTTCTACTAAGACATCTTCAATACGGTAGGTTGAGTACGCTTTATCCACGTCTCCGCCTTAAGTGGTTTTGGCTCTCCCAAAAACTTTGGTGGTCCCAACTCCTTGAACTGCTTAGCGGTGACCATCCGCGAGTTTCCAATGCTTCCACCTGCATTTTGGACATGAGTCTCTCTCGCCTGATGTTGCATGAATTGCAGAAAGCCTCTGAACATTCCATCGTTCATCATTTGGTCGGTGTTGTTGTTCACCTAAGGATTATTTCCTTCCTGATGCACATTATCCAGGGTATTGATCGTTGGTAACTCAACGGTCTCATGTGCTTCATTGCTTATCTTAACATTTTCATATGTCATTTTCAAATACTCCCACAAAACAAGGGTTAATTGACTTGCCATATATTATCCATATACTCTGACCGACCATTTAAATAACAAATAAACTTAGGTAGGTCATACTAGCGAAGGAATTACCCGACTCTCCCCTCCTAGTTCTAGTCTCACATCTCAGCCAGGGATCATATCCCTAAGCTCTGATACCAACTGTGACGCCCCCAAAATAGGTATACATCACTCATTCTGAGTCGCTAAATAAATGGTACAAAATACAAATAAAAACTTAATTATACAACTTGAGTTGAGAGTTTTTACATGAATATTGTCTAGTAGACAATATTCAAACTCAAATGGAGTCCTCATTAAAATTATTATCACACTATTTTATAAAATAGTGAGGACTACTACAGCCACCATCTCGAGCCGTCACTCCATTCCCCGACTAGTCCTGGCTACGTTCTCATTTCCTGAAGAAAATAATGAAAGCAAAAGGGTGAGCTCAACTAGCCCAATAAGAAATATTATAACTAAGATAATGTAGAATAAATTATCGTCAGCCTTCAACAGTGTTAAACTAATAAACAACAAGTTTAACTGCAGCGGAACAAGCAATCCATTAGAAGAGTCAAGTAGAGCATGATATCTACTATCTTCTATGATTTAAAAAGTTTATCAAAATTTTATCGCTGAGACTCAGCTTAATAAATAGTATCATAACCACGAATTATCCATGTACTACGGGCCAAGGATATTCATGTTTTCACTAATTGTCATGATCATACCTGCAACTGTCCATCAATGCACTACAGGCCAATGAGGACTTTTACCACATCATTTATAACATTACGAGTCATGATTATACCGAATGATCCCTATTCATAATCATACCAATCAACAATCCATCTATCCACGTAAACCAAAGATGACTTTCATCACAATATAAGCATGTGGATGATGACAATGATATAAGAATTCAATTAAAAGAAAGCAAAGGATAAATTTTTAAAGATTTATAACTTAATTTATCCAGAATTCAATAATGTCCAAATTATCAACATGATACTGCTTTGTAGAGTAAAATTCAAGAATAATATTGTATCAAAAATGATTTGGACAACAAAGAAATCAATTTTTATCATGAATAGTTCTCGGGTGAATAGTACCCAAGTGAATAGTACTTCGTGAATAGTACCCATAAATAGTACTTTATGAATAGTACCCGAGAATAGAACTTTGTGAATAGTACCCGTGAATAGTACTTTGTGAATAGTATCCCATGAATAGTATTCTTGCATGAAAAGATCAAAAATTATCAAGAATGCTCATAATAATATTTCCATGAAAAGATACTAGATGAAGCCCAAATATCAAGGATATTCTACTAATTTCACGGAGTATAGAAGCATAATTTAATAGAATGAGTATAGAATTAGGAATACTGAACAAAAATAATATCCCTTACCTTAGAAGAAGATTGGATACTGGAATAGTGAAGTAGCAAACTACTCTTCTTCTCTCTCTCTATAGCTTCTCTCTCTATAATTGCTCTTGTGAGTCTTAGTGAATTCGTGAGAATGAAAGAAGAATGAGCTTCTATTTATAGGAAAACATAGTTTTGATAATTGTACGTTTTGGGGTTCGAATTATTACAGTATAATACCTTCATCTTTTCCTCCATATTTAATTTAGTCCTACAAGTATTATCAAACTTGTACCACCTCCCCTAATAGTACATGCATGTGAATCAATAGTACATTTATGTGAATCAATAGTTCCATTTATGTGAATAAATAGTTATATGCATGTGAACTAATAACAATTAATTGCTCATTTATCCGATTAATTACCCGATTGGTCAATATAACCTCCAGAAATCAATTATTATCGAAATAAATATCGATTTTCACTAACACTAATATTCCCAACACAATAAAAATATCAATTTCATCTTTAATTAACACGAACTTATTCATCATTAATATTATAACTCCCAATATTTAAAAACCAGATCATTCCCAAGAAAGAGGGGGCTTTCCGATAAGGATTTCTCCCTATTGGCGCGCAATTAGGTGACCAAACCCCTTTCCTCGATAGAACTTTCCAGATATTCTCAATATTGCAAATAATAATATGAATAACTTTTTCGTCTCAATTATTGATTTAAAAATATATAATATTATGCAGATGATCATGTGACAATAATTGAATCAATAATATGAGAGATATTATGCAGCAATTACTGTAGCAATAATTGAGTATAACTGCGATGCCCCCAAAATAGGTATATAACACCCATTCCGAGTCGCCAAATATATGGTACAGAAAGCAAACTACAACTTCAATAATACAATTGTCGTGCAAAATACAACAACACATACTGTGAGCTTAAATACAAATATTGAGTATAACTGCGACGCCCCCAAAATTGGTATACAACACCCATTCTGAGTCGCCAAATACATGGTACAGAAAGCAAACTACAACTTCAATAATACAATTGTCGTGCAAAATACGACAACACATACTGTGAGTTTAAATACAAATATTGTCTTCTAGACAATATCAACACTCAAATAAGTCCTCATTACAATTATTCATACACTATTTTACAGAAATAGTGAGGACTGCTAAAACATCTTTCTAGAGCCATTACTCCATACCCCGACTCGATCCTGCTATGTTCTCACCTCCTGAAAAGAAAATGGAACAAAAAGGAAAAGGGTGAGCTCAACTAGCCCAGTAAAGAATATTATGACTAAGATAATATACACCAAATTATCATTAGTCTTCAACAGGGAAAAATCTGATAGAATATAATAGACAACAAGTTTTAGATCAATATTCTGCAGCGAAAACAACAATCCATTAGAAGAGTCACGTAGAGAATGAATTCTACTATCTTCTAAGATTTAAAAGTTCATCATCAATATTTTATCCCTGTAACAACAATCAATATACATCTTTAATCAAATATTCATCTTTGCACTACAGGCCAAAGATATTTATTTGTATCACCAGTTGGTCATGTTCATCTCAACACCTGTTCATCTTTGCACTATGGGCCAAAGATATTCATCAGTTAATCATTCATCTTTGCATTACATGCCAAAGATATTCAACAATATCATCATCAAGGACTGAGGATGATGAAAAACATTTTAGAGAACGAATCAAGTGAGGCAGAAGGACAAATATTAGGGATTCGTGTTATAGTTTATCCAAGATCACTAATACTTCATAATAACAAATTTTGAAGCAGAATTCAAAAATAACGATCAAAACATGGATACAATCAAAGATAGTAGCCAAAATAGACATCTTGGATAAAAAGGAAAATTTTAATTTTTTGGTGAATAGTGCCGTATTCATGAATAGTGCCGTATACGTGAATAGTAACCCGAAAATAAAAAGTTCCAAATTTGATTAAAAAGTTCAAACCAATATTTTGCCATGATGATATTGAAGAAAATAATATCATTTTGAAAGAAAATAACATCCCTTAACTCAAAATAACCGTACTTCTGACTGAATTTCGGATATAGTTCTGACAGAAACTTGCACCGTATAGCAACACTCAAAGTATCAAAATACTCACAAGAATACACTCGATAATATAGAGATAGAAAGAGAGAAAACTTGTTTCTGGTGTGATTTTCAATTCTAACTTAGCCCTCTATTTATAAGAAAATGCTAGAACGCCAAAGGAGACTAAATTAATAAAATACTAATATTTCTTTTCTTTTCTCTACGCATGCTAGGTTGGACAATCAGCCATCTTTGAACAAAATTAGCATCCCCTGTGCATTCAACACCAACCAAAAAGTGGGTCCCACCCATAATTTAATAAAAATCATTTTATTTTTCAAAACTTCGGTAATTCATAGAAAACAGTCCGTTTATCAGAAAAATACGAATTTTATGTCCATTCCACACAAAATTGAATTCTCTACAACTTTGTAGCTCTGAGTTTCTCCAAATTCCAAACCAAAAATATCCGAAATCCACAAATGGATGATTTTTAATACCTCTATTCCGACAAAAATACTGATAAAACACCTCATCATTAATTCCTTCATTTATAACCACATAAAATAAATAAATCCATCATTTATATCCACATCAAATAAATATTTTTTTATCATATAAATCAATAATTAATTATTCACAAATAATAATACTGAGAATCACAATTATGACAACTAAGCCGTTCTAGGAAAGAGGGGCTTTCAATAAGGATTTCTCCTCATCGGGCGCCAAGCAATTAGGTGACCAAACCTCTCTCGATGTAACTTTCTAGACATTGCCAATAATGTTATCTAATAATATTATTCAAATAATATGAATTATTGATCCGATAATGGAAAATCTTGTGCGGTGACAATTATTGAAACAACAATAATATTAAATATCAACGCAAAGAATTATTGAATCAATAAAATAAAATATTGAGCAAGAATTCATCTGTAACAATTATTGAGTAGTGCCTTTTACGCATTTAATCAATAATTCAATAATATCATGTAATACCTTGTGCTTCATCGTGGCAACCATGCTGCTTTTTTTCGTATTTTAACCACCGTGTAATCCAACAAAGGTTAATTCGGTAACAATTACGCCGTTATTTATAAAAACTCATACTCATACCATAATATTCAAAAATATATATTTCGAGAAAAAATAATTTTTATTCATAAAAGTTGGGGTCTTACACTGGAGGTTCTGGTAGTTTAGGTGTACCAACTATTATCATTGATTCTCTTCATCCATATTTTTTACAGACCTCCGATCATCCAAGTATGATGCTTGTTAATCAGCCTTTACTTGAAGCTAATTACAATCACTGGAAAAGGTCCATGACTATTACTCACTCAGCAAAACTCAAACTAGGTTTTGTAGATGGTATATATTTGGCACCAGAACTTGATTCTCCCTATTTACCACACTGGAATAGATGAAATGATATGGTAATTTCTTGGTTATTGAATTTTGTTTCCTTAGAAATCAGAAACAACATAGTCTACTTGCCTACTGCTAAGAGTATTTGGGATGATTTGGCTGCTAGGTTTACCCAAAGTAATATACCTAGACTCTTTCAGTTAAGAAAAGATTTGGCCTCTTTAACTCAGGGCAACAAGAACATAACCACATACTTTACTACATTTCAGTCAATGATGGATGAACTTGACAATCTTATTTCTATTCCTAAATGTACTTGTAGAGTATGTACTTATGGTGCGTCTCGGCAATTGATTGAGTATGACCAAACTCTCAAAGTTACTCAGTTTCTTATGGGAATTAATGATCATTTTACTATTATAAGAGGACATCTTCTTTTGATGCAGTCTTTACCCTCTCTATGTCAAGTGTATGCATTACTTCTGCAAGAGGAAAAACAGAGGGAATGTTCTCTTCATACAGTTGTAATACCTGAGAATGCTGCTTTACTAGGCAAATAGTTTCCCTCACAATTTGAAGCTCATCAGTTTGGGTCTTCTCATTAAGTTAATTCTGGACATCAGCTTGGTTTTACTAAAAGGGAATAGAAATTTTAAGAAATCTCAAAAATATGGTATCAAATGTGATCATTGTCATAACACACGACATACAAAAGGATAAGTGTTTTCTACTTCATGGTTATCCACCTTGGCATCCTAAATCCAAATTACCATAATCTACTGTGTTTCCTATGTCTAGTTTTTATTGAATAGCAACATATGCTTCTACACGTGCTAATGAAATTATCTCTTCTCAACCTATTGACTTCTCTCATTCAGAGCTGACCAAAGGATCTATTTCCAACTGTGCATCAACTCTTTTCAAGTCTGAGAAAGGTTCTGAAGTATCAGGCAACAATTTAATTTTTACACCATCTCAATGTCAACAAATAATGCAGATGATTCAACTTCGATTGAAATCTCCTACTCTTTTGTCAACTGAAGATCATCTTGCAGGTAATAGTTTTTCATTTTCTTCTACTGTCTCTTCTGTCTGTCTAAATGTCCATACTAATACATCTAAATGGATCATTGACTTTGGTGCTACTGACCACATTACTCTATATCTTTATTTACTTGAGCATCTTGTTGTTATGTATGCTAATATTCATTTACCTAATGGTCAAACATCCATTATTTTCCATTCTGGTATAGTGCACCTTTCATCTGAGATTGTCTTACACAATGTTTTGTGTGTCCCAAGTTTTCATTATAATCTCATTTCAGTTTTTAAATTTACTTAGGATAACCATTGCAATATGTTATTCTTGTCCAAACATTGTATTTTGCAAGACCTTGCTTTGAAGAGGGAGACATGGATTGGTAGACAAGAGAATGGTTTGTTCATCTTGTACAAATCAAACACGACTTCCTTGCCTCTTTTTCCACCCTTTATTAGCCTGGTATCTTAGAATATTGCATCTGTTGTCTCTCCAACAGCTACTGTTGTTTCTAAAGTTTGCAATAATGTAGATTTGTGGCATGCTAGATTGGGGCATGTCCCTCTACCTGTTTTACAGTCATTACATTTACATTGTAATTCTACTTCTCTTACTCACTGTGATGTTTGTCATCTGTCCAAACAAACAAGACTTCTCTTTCCTACTGGTCATTCTGTGAGTTTATCTATGTTTGATCACATTGTGATGTCTGGGGTCCCTATAAGTATAAAACTCATACTAATTGTTCTTATTTTCTTACGATTGTGGATGATTTCACAATATGTACTTGGACTTATCTCTTTCAAAGTAAACATCAAGTGGCTTCTATTCTCAAGAATTTTATTAGTCATGTTTGTACTCAGTTTAATCTCAATTTCAAGGCTATTAGATTTGATAATGACACTGAATTTAATGAACTTGTTCCTATTTTTCTTCATCTTGGTATTATTCATCAAACTCTTGTGTTTACTCTCCACAACAAAATGGTGTTGTGGAAAGGAAGCATTGCCATCTTTTGGACATATCTAGAGCTCTTAGATTTAATGCTCACTTACCTATTCATTTTTGGGGAGATTGTCTCCTACCTGCTACATATTTGATTAATCGATTACCTACTAAAGTTCTAAGCAATAAAACTCCATATGAAATGTTTCTTGGTTCTTCCCTCTCTTATGATCATCTTAAAGTCTTTGGTTGCTTGTGTTATGCTTTAACTATAACTCATAATAGATATAAGTTTTCTCCTAGAGCAATCAGATGTGTTTTTCTAGGATATCCTTATGCTAAAAAAGGATACAAAGTTTGTGACTTGGACACCATAAAATGTTTTGTTAACAGAGATGTTTCTTTTGTTGAGAATGTATTTCTTGTTGTATCTCTTATATCTCATACTACTGATTCTTTATTTCCTTCATATAATTCTTTTTCTTTACCTACAGATGATTCGTTTTATATTGCTATAGTTTCTCCTACCTTTTCTTCTGAGATTTCTTTAGACAATGTTTTACAGCCTGTTTCACCTATGTCTTCTTCTGGTCATATTTCTGATTCTTCTCCTAATGAGTCTTTAAATCCTTATGTCTCACCTGAGTTTTCTATTACACTTCCTTCTTCCAGAACTACTCGCACTAGAACACTTTCTTCTAAATTCAAAGATTTCACAGGATTACCCAAGAATCTTCATCATACTCTTCCTTCTTCTACCACTTCTAATCATGTATCTTGTTATCCCATTCTCATTTTTTTCTAATGACACATTTACTCCTGCCCACACCACTTATATCTTGCCAACACCGCTTCTATTGTTGAGCCTTCCACTTATAATCAAGTTGTTGTTGATCCTAAGTGGTGCGAAGCCATGGTCATAGAAATTTCAGCCTTGGAAGCCAATCATACTTGGCTTGTCACTGAGTTACCTAAAGAAAAGAAAGTTGTGGGCTGAAAATGGATATATAAAGTCAAATATAATCCTGATGGTAGTGTTGATCGCTTTAAAGCTAGGTTTGTTGCCAAAGGCTTTACACAGACTGAAGGATTATGTCAGGAACCGTAATTTTTAAACAATTCTATTTTTATGAATAAATTTTTTTTATTTGATATCAGTATTGATTATCATTATTATGTTGAGCATCTGTGATATGAACGTAGAAATATAGTCAAACTATTTACTGACTAAGAAATATGAGTGAAGTTATGGGGAACAGCTGATGAAAACCTTAACCCTAATAACGAATAGGGCTTTCGATGATTAAGACAATTATTATAATTGTATTTACGATTATTTGTATGTGCAGTATGTGATTAATGATCAAATGTTGATTAGATAAGGTATAACCTTAGTAAACCTTAATGTTAGATTAGAAACCCTAATCTTCAGCCAGGAAACCCTAACGATCAGTTAGGAACCTTAATTTTATTTTCGAAAACCATAATTTCTTATTCGAGAACCCAAAACCCTAATTAGCAAACCCTAATGCTAAGTATTAAACCGTTAGGGTTAAGATTAAAGGGAATCATGTTAAATGACCAAATTACCCTTAAAAATATGGGGGAAATTGCCAAAATACCCTTTTGGATGCAAAATTACTAAAATACCCTTTTACTTAATTTTTAGGTTTAAAGATATGGCCAAATCTAGTGACTCACGACTTGAGATATCCCATTTGTTCAAAATCCAACTTGAATCAGCCATTCCATGCCACCTAGCAACATTAGCATCCATTAGATCAAAGATTTAGAGCTTAAAGAAAGAAAAAAAAATCAAAGATAAGCTCATTTGTGTTCATTATCCTAGCCAAGTCTCTCTTTCTCTCAAGCCACGAAAATTAGATAGTAAATCAGTCCGAAGAAAATATAAGAACACCCCAAGATCATATTAGGAAGTGAAGATCAAAGCTCTAAGTCATTAGTCTGATGATTAGTTTCTTCCCACTTCTCCTCGAAGTGAATCCTATTCATCACCTCCATCTGTAACTGAGTATGGAGAGCCTCCTTCTCCGTCCTCTTGCTCAACTCTCTCTGCTCCATTTCTTCCAACTTTCCTACCAACTCTACATTCCTAGCCACCGATCGGTGGAACAAAGTCCCCATCTGGATCCCTGCCTCCTTTCGGTGAGCAATCTCCACCTCCATCTCTTGCATAACTAACTTCCTCTGATGGTCCTCGTCCCTCAGTCTCTGGAACTCAGACTCCCTCTCCCTAAACCCAGCCTCTAATTTCCTCAACTTTGCATCCTAACTCCAAAATCTGCTCCTCATACTCCCCTAACATTCGATCCTCGAAAGTAGCCTCGTTGGAGTCCTCCATAGGTTTAGGCTCCTCCTCTAGGTCAGACTCCTCAGGTAAAGGCTCCATCTCCTCCTCCTCATCATCCTCATCAATAGGGGCCACTATTGTTATGGGCTCCACTATCAAAAGTGCCTCATAGACCATGTGTATGTCACGCAACTCCTCTTCTACCACTCAACTAGGTCCTCCCATGTAAATCATCCTACAATCACCAACATAAGATTAAACAAATAATAATAGTGGTTCGTAACTTAAACATTTCTTACAATACCTTAAACGTAATTAAACACCGTTTAGACATAACTAATACATAATCCAATAAAACTTAAAATAAGCACAACTTATCATAAATAAGTTCTTCTACAACCAATAATAATACATTCTAGCATTATAGAGTAACTACTCCAAATCCTTCTCTTTACCCTTGTCCTTGCCAGAGGGCTCACCAGGTTCTACCTTAACTGAAATGTTTTTAGGGAAAACAAGGATGAGCAACAAATTTGCCCAACATGTAATATAGCAATAAGGGTACTCAAGGTAGTTTTGTATTTCTCAAGGTACAATAATAAGGATAGTTCAAGATAACAAGAAGTATCAATGATTATTAATAATAGTTGCTATAGACAGAAAAGATCAATAATATTCAATGATTAATCAATTCAAGATTTTAAAATAATGAATTATGAGCAGTCTAAGAACTTCTCCTAGAATTCATAGTAATAAACTGATAATTCCATAAAAACGAGTACAACAGGTGATCAGCCTAAAGTATCCTATGTCAATGCATTACATTTAATCTTTCTCAAGTGTGCACATCAGTTTCCCGATAATATATGATTCCCCTACCAAGAGGGTTGTTCATCTCAGTTATAAGAGTCCGCATCAAGTAAATTTAGTTTGGATAGCTTTCGATTAATATCAATAGTCTAGCCGAAACAATGGCTTAGACAGTTTTCTTTCATAGTATATAAATGAACAATTATCGTTCGAAATCAAGGTTTGTAAATAATTTCATTTCTAGACTACGAAGTATTATACTTTCAAAGTTCTACTTGTACGATTAATAATTGCACAAGTTCAAGTAATGCTCAATAAAGAGTAAGGTTCGAATACTTGCCTTAAGCGTAGTTTACCAAATATAGCTTATCAACACCCTTTCGAATCCTAACTTAATATAGTTACGCGTATAGGATATTAGTAAAATCCCAAATTTTACGAATAAAGATTTAAATTTCTCGAATTTTTTTTATATTATGGTGTGGATTTAATATAATGTTATAGTTGTGGGTAATATTTATAAATTTTGCAAAGTATGCAAGTTGTTATATTATATTCGATTGGTCGGGGAATATTCTTTTTGTGTTGGGAATATTAAATGCGGCGATTACACAATCATTAGTGGACCCCACAATGTAATTATCATCGGATTGAGAAAAGACAAATATTTTTATGAAAATAACGACGGAAGTTTTCATTGTTATCTTGTTGAACTACTCAGTAGTAAAGAAATACGATGTCTGGCGTGGTTGAATAAGAGCATACGGTATTGATTATTGATGCTTATGTGAGAAGTCACTCGGTTTTGTTCAATTATTGCTTCAAAGAATTGTTGCATAAGTATCTCACGTTATTTGATTCAATTATTGTCGATATTTTATATATTATTAAATCAATAATTGAGATGACAGAGTTATTAATATTATTATTTGCAATATTAACGATGTCTGAAGTTCATCGAGGAGAGGTTTGGTCACCTAATTGCACGCCAATAGGAGAAATCCTTATCGAAAGCCCCTCTTTCCAGGAACGACTCGGTTGATTAATAGTGTGAATTATAATAATGATGATGAAGTTTTGTTTTATTAGTATTATTAATGTAATAAAATGGAAAAGCTTTTTATATAAAACATAATACTTTTATAAAGTTATTCGTTTTATTAGACTATAAATAGAATATATTATATTCTATTATGCATAGTGTTTTGCACAGTAAAATCTTTTTATATAAAACAAAATACTTTTATAAAGTTATTCGTTTTATTAGATTATAAATAGAATATATTATATTTTATTTAAAAGATTTTGTTTTATTAGAATATTTTATAGTAAGCCAATCTGGACTGTCCGTTTAAAAGTAAATAAAACTGGACCGTTCAAGAATTAGTTACTATTCAGTCCATTCTTCTATAAATAGAAGCTCATTCCTTCATTATTTCTTATGAATTCACTGAAACTCTAGAGAGAGAAACTTTAGAGAGAAAGAAGAAAAGTGTTCTGCTACTTCACCACTTCTATATCCAGTTTTTTCTAAGGTAAGGGGTATTATTTCTTTCGTATTCATGAAGAGAACTTCTGTTATTCCATTCTTTATTATTTTTGGAATAACCTGTATGCGGGGATTACCCTATACTTGGTGAAATTCTTCTGTTATTCTATTTTTTATTATTATGTTGGAATAACCTGTATATGCGAAGTACCGCATACATGGTGAAATTCTTCTATTATTCCATTCTTTATTATTCTGTCGGAATATCCTATCTGTGCGTTTACGCATGACCTGGTTCCATTATTTATTATTCTGTTGGAATAACTTGTCTGTGCGGTATATCGCATGCATGGTGAATTCTGTTGTTATTCCATTCTTTATTATTCTGTCGGAATATCTTGTATATGCGTTTATGCATGATTTGGTTCCGTTATTTATTATTCTGTTGGAACATCCTGCTTCGGTGTAATTTACCGACTTGGTTCCGTTATTTATTATTCTGTTGAATATCACATCGTGCATTTATGCACGAATTCGTTCCGTTATTTATTATTCTCGCTGAATAACTCATGCTGTGCGATCTATCGATACCGGTGATTTCTTTTGTTATTCCATTCTTTATTATACTCAGTTGGTTAAAGTTTTGACTTCTATACTCCATGAAATTAGTGGAATATCCTTGATATTTGCGCTTCATCTAGTATCTTTTCATGGAAATATTCTTCTGAGCATTCTTGAATTTTACTCTACAAAGAAGTATCATGTTGACAATTTGGACGTTATTAGTTCCTGGATAAATTAATTCTTGAACTTGTTTTATTGAACTATTATGTCATTGTCATCATCCTCATGTTTATATCATGTTGAAAGTCATCTGTGGCCTGTAGTGTATAGATGGACTTGGTATGATTATGACCAGGGATTATTCGGTATAATCATGACCGTAATATTACAAATGATGTGGAAAAAGTCCTCATTGGCCCGTAGTGCATTGATGGACAGTTTTTGGTATGATTATGGCTATGGATTCTCTTCGGCTAAGGGTACAAAGATAAATTATTTTATGGCATGATCAGGACCGTTGATTAATACACGAATATCTTTGGCCCGTAGTGCATGGATAATTTGTGGTCGTGATACTAATGAATATCCTCGTCAGTAAAAGGTGGATGATGTGGATTATTTATTGTCGAGTCTCAAATGATAAAAGTGATGAAAAACCTTTTTAAATCATAAAAGATAGTAGATTTTATTCTCTACTCTCTTTTAATGGATTGCTTGTTTTGCTGAAGTTAAAATTGATGTCAATTGTATTTTATCAGTTTAACATTATTGAAGACTAATGATAATTTATTCTGCATTATCTTAGTCATAATATTTCTTACTGGGCTAGTTAAGCTCACCCTTTCCTTCACTGTTCTCTTCAGGAAATGAGAATATAGCTGGGACGAGTCGGGGAACGGATTGACAGTCCAGATGATAATATTAGTAGTCCTCACTAATCTGTTAAATAGTGTGATAATAAATGTAATGAGGACTGAATTTGAGTTTGTATACTTTCTATGAGGACTCCATTGAGAGTGGATATTGTCTAGAAGGCAATATTCTTGTTTAAACTCTCAGTTTATGTTTTGTCATATTTTACACGATGATTGTATAATTAAGTTGTATTTGATTTATGTACCATGTATTTGGCGACTCAAGATGGGTGATGTATACCTATTTTGGGGGCGTCACAATATTCATTAGTTACATATGTTCATTCATGATATATATGTTAGGTTTGTAATATTCATGTGCGCAATCAAATTGCATAAAAAGTGCGGAAGCGTGTAAAAATCAGAGTTTAAAAATTATTTACAAACCATAAAACTCGGATCACCCTTTATGCATAATTATTAATTAAACGAAAAGATAAAGAATAAATCATACCCTTGAAGATCGAGCTTCCTCAGGTACAAGTTCACCTCCAAATCCTTTTCGCTCAATCTTGAATCCACCGGGTTTGGTTCCTTCCTTTGATCAACGTTAGCCACCCAAATGTTTGGCCTCTAGAGGTGATCCACCAAGGAAGAAGAAAATTCAAGAAGAAGGGGTGGTTGGCTAAACCCTAGTTTTTCTATCTCTATAGAAAAGGTGTACTCTCCCAACAATTGGAATTATGTCGTATGTTGAAAAAGTCAACAACCCACACCACCCATAATAAGACTCCTCTTATTAATAGATGTGGGCAACCCGCCTTAACAATTAAGGAATTGGGTTTTATTTAATTAATTAAATTCTTTTAATTAATTAAGCTCCCTAATCTTATTAGGGATAATTAATTAAAACTCCTTTAACTAATTTTCCTTCCTAATCCAATTAGGAATAAATGAGAGTACTTATATTAAATTAATTCCTAAACTCTTTTAGAAATTAAAATAATAATAATTGTAATAATATTAATAAGACTCCTCTTATTAATTTATATTTAATATTTCTAAAATATTAAATAATAATATTAAGCTATTTAATTTATTCTATCACCATAGATTAAATTAAATATACATAACATATTATTACGATTATGCCATTAACTTCTTAAATAATTATTCTTCCTTTTTTTATGGTGTGACCCTTTAGGTTCTCCATATTAAACCGGTTGTGAATAAATCAATTAGAACAATTCTAATCTTATTTAAATAAATAAATTAAACAATTAATTTATTTAAATAAATAATATTTATTCTACAATAGGATAAGCCTCCTTAGCGATCAACGACTTTCCAGATAATATAGATTTTAACATTAATCATTAAAGAACCTTTGAGTAAATAGTTACTGCATACAATTCAATCCTTCCACCATACAATGTCCCAATTAAATATAAGACATGGAATTATTGTCAAGTCTTATTTTATTTAATTATATGTATTTCGATCCTTAAATGCACAACTCAAATAATGCAAATTAGAAACTCCTTTTCTAATTTCATTCTCGCTGCCAAGGACTACTCGGGTTGTCATTTATCGAATCACATAGGACATTCTCTTCTTTTATTAGAAGTGGTAGATTCTTTATTGATCATACATTATCTCCATGTACAACTTATTATACCCAAGCATACCCTTTGATATACCCTAAGGGTCTTAAGGAATAAGTCAAAGTATAACTCATCATACACAAGATACTATGATGATCTCAAGTCCAAGGATCACTTGTACTACTATCACTATAGGAATTCCTATTGACAGGCAAATAAAACTCCATTAGGTATTCCTTAGCAAGCCACGCTCAAAGTGAACTTATTCTCTAATAAGCACCTACATACTTGCTTTAGTGTCTCCACACAAATGATCATGAGATCAATCATCCTCATCCAATGAGCAAGTTAACGTATGTACCAATCTATCCGGATTCACTAATCCCCAATTTAGTAATCCAATGATTGGGAACTATTTTAGTTTTAAGCTTTCTAAGAATTTAGATCTCATTAGAATGATCATCATCATTATTCTAAAAGCATTGCTTAAAACTATGGGTTTATCACATATTATAAAACAGCATCATGTAGATAATTAAAAGCCTTTAATAAATTAATACTTTTTATTAATAAATGAATAAGATTGTTACAAAGTATATGCTTTATCATCAAACATGATTGGGTTTGTGTGCATTTACTTTCAATCTCCCACTTGCACTAAAGCCAATCGTCATGGTATCTTATACTCTTCTTCTCTAAGTGACGATTATCCTGCCATTGGATAAGCTTTAGTTAATGGATATGTAATGTTGTTCTTGAGAGTCCACTATCTCTATAGTGATTTCCCATTTTCAATGATTCTAATAATCAAATGAAAGTGCCACAACACATGTTTAGATCCAAGATGAGACTTGGGAACTATTCCTAGTTTCAGTAATGAACTTTTCATCCAAACAATCAACTTGTAGCTTCATTTATAGCTATATACTTTGTCTTTATCACTAAACCAAAGAACTCTTTCTTTGCTTGGAACCTTTCCAATTCAATTGTACTAATTGCTCAAGATAACGCTTTACCTTAAAGTGGATTTTTCTGTCATCTTGGTCTGTCTAAAAAACTTGAGTCTGTTAAGCCCTTTAGTTTTAATTTAGACCCACCATAAATATGATCACATCCTTAGTGCCGGTTAAGCACTTTAAGATGTTTTTCACTGACTCATAGTAAACTTTTCCATTATATGACTGATCAACATCAGGTCTCGTACATTTCATTGCATTCATGATTGTCACTCATGCGATCTCTCTTTTAGGAGTCTGTGGGGACTATTAAGAGAGATACACTCCATAACTCATCGACATGAGACATCTCTTGGAGTTTGCCATGCTAAACAACTTTAGCATCAAATGAATATACGTTCCTTGGGTTAAGTCGAGCATCCTCTTGAATCTATCTATATAGATTTTATCCCCAATTAAGATACTCTTCCCAAACCATTCATGGAGGAATGTTTAGACAACTTTATCATTACTGATTGTAGCATTAGTATGTCATTCCTTATCCGTAGTATATCAACATATAGTACTGGAATGTCACGATGCTCCCAATCGACCCTTTTTGTACACACTAGGTTCATTCTTATTTTGATAAAATCAAACTCTTTTGATTTGTTTCATCAAAACGAATGTTCTATTTTTGAGAATATTGCTTCAATCAATTTCTCTGAGTGTCTACAACTCTTAACTCATCGTATGTAACTGGATCATCATCTTCTATGATGCGTACCTCATCATCATCATCTATGATGAATCCATACCTCCTAGGTATCTTCGGTACTATTCCAGATTTACGATTCGGTTGTGGTACAATAGGTCTATCTATAGGTTCCTCTTATTTGACTTATAGTGTTTTGTGGTTCTTGAACTCTTCAAGATCTATTATCCTCCCACTAGCCCCTTTAATGATAAACACCTTTATCTTAGAAGGCAAGGTGTTTCGCAATAAACACCTTTTGTTATGTAGGATTATAGAACATATGTCCTAAACTTACTTTAGGATGTCCCACAAATCTGTACATGTCAAATTTTGTCCCAAGCTTATCCTTTGAAACCTTTTCACATAAGTTGGACAACCCCTTATCTTAACATACTTAAGATTAGGAATCCTCCCTGTCCATAACTTTTATGGAGTCTTGAGGCCGGATTTTGAGGTTACCATTTTCGTAGATATGCAGCCATTTCTAGGACATTATCCCAGATGGATACTGGAATGTCGGTAAAATCATTATGGACCGTACCATGTCCAACAAGGTACGATTTTTCCTTTCAGATACATAAATCATTTATTACATATCAGGAGGCGTCCATTATGAGAAAACCATTTGAGATGATCAAGAAACTTATTGCACAAGTATTTATTCCTTGATCTAATCAAAGAATCTTAATACTTTGTCAATTTGTTTCACTTCTGAATTCTTTGAACCTTTCAAATAATTCACACTTGTATTTTAACAAATACACACATTCAACTCTTTGAATGATCATCTCCTTTTCTTATACTAATTTGTTCAATATGCAAAATTATTTTCATGTAAGTCAAGTATACAAAATTTATTAAGTAATATTCGATTCTATACAAAACATTATTATTATAAATAGAACAACAATTGTTCTTAATTATAATACCAAAGATTTCATTGTCCAACAATAAAATGGAAATAATATTTTTTAACAAGAAGCGGAATACAATAACAACTTATTGACTTAATAGATTTGCTCCGTAGCATTGCTAAACTATAAGTTTCTATGGGCTAATGTTGCAAACCTTTGCTTCATTTTCCACACATAGGATTACTTATATTTGTTTAGCTTTCTACTGCTTGGTCCTTTCATAAATCTATATTTATGATAACCAAAGTCGGTATCCAATACCCAAGTAGAACCTTGACTTAAAGAAAATTTGTTTCAATCATGAACAAAATCTGATCTTTGTAACCAAAACTTCACTAAGCTTCTTTGGTTAGCCTCTGCAAGATGCTTCTCGCAGATTTCTTTCCGTTGTCCGAAGCTTATTGCGGTGGAAGCAAACTCCTTTGCTATCCATATCGCTTTTGTTCTTATTATCCTTTGTTTACGCCTTTTACATTTACCTTCTTTGAATCGTTCTTCTTTTCAGAAGATCCTTTGGCCCCTACCAGTAAGACTTGGTCTTTCTTGGTTGAAAAGTGACTCTCAACATTTTTCAACATGTTAAGCAAATCAGCGAGACTGATATCTAGCTTATTCATATAAAAAATTCACAACATTTGTGAAAGGAGTCCGGGAGTGAGTGTAAGATCAAATCTTGGCTCAACTCTCCATCCATGACAAAACCAGTTGTCTTAATTGATCAATCAAATTGATTATGTTAAGGACCTACTATAGTGCCATTGGCCATTCTAGATCGGAAGAGCTCCTTAGATATGTCGATATCTATCGGGCCCTACTTTCCTCACCATCAACTACTTGATGTGCGGGGAATATAGTAGGAGCATCCATAGTTTCATCTCGACGCCAAGCTCGTTACTTTCATAGATGAGAGCATGATGCATTGAGCCAACTATGCATCATCTTGCCACTTTCTAAAAGTAGCAATCTCTTCCTCGAGGCATTGTTCGCAACCATTGCGAGGATAGGCGATTAAGGACATAAGATAGCTTTTTCGACTATGAGAACTATTCTCAAATTCCTTAACCAATTCGTTTAATTTAGTCTCAGTTAATTTACATCAAATATGTTTCAAGCAGTTGATAGTAATTTTAGACATTGTAAAATTTCGTAAATGAATTTGTAATTAACAACATTTTAACATACATTCTTTTATTAATTACCAAAATAAATTAGGTCTTGTTTTAAATTGGTATCTCCCACTATTTTCTTCAAACTATATTACCTCACTTATATAGTTCGGCAAAATCTAATTAAAGATTTGCTAGTGAGAATAAGGATCCCATTTCAAATGTATATAGCCTTGTGGTGACACAACAAACTATATATAAATAAATAGGTAGACAACTTTTGTCAATTACATCAACTATGCAATTCCTTTTCTTTTGCCTCTTAGATTATTTTGATCAAGTGGTGGCACATCCGAATCAAAATTATCCAAGTAAAGTCCGACCTAGCACTCCATATATTCAAAAAAGAAAATATCATCCTTGTGGTGACACAACAAAACAATATTGTTCAATTTTCTTTATAAGCATCAAATGTGATAAATTAACATCTTAAATACTTAATACTTGCCTTGTGGTGACAACAACAAACTCATATTAAATATTTAATACTCTATTAATTTTATCATGTTAGAAAGGCGACGTTCGATATTCCAAATATCTTTGAACGCTTAGGACTTAATATAAAAATTGAGGGGTTTGTTATTAATTTGTCTCATCTTGTTTAGCGCATGCATACATATATATATAAAATACGCGTTATATTAATGAACATGCTAAGCATGTTTGCATAATATATAATATATATAGTATAAGCATGCACATATAGAATACTATATTCTACCCGGATTGATTATGGACTTTTATTCTAGTTTGGTTCACTAGAGCCACCAAGTGAACCAAAAGGTCATACCCTAGGGGTGCAAGAAATAATATTTAAATATAACTATTACATTTAAACCGGGCTCCATTACAAAGCGGGTCTTCAAGCGCTCCTTGTTCCTTGATCTCTAATTCTTCAAAATTAATTCTAACTATTCCTATTACAAAACTATTTAAAATAAATAGAAGCCTTGATCAGCAGTCAAGGGGAAGTACATAGGAGGGAGTTAGAATTTACATTAAGAAAAAATTAGAGAAAGCGCAGTCATGCAGACCCCATTAAATAAAACCCATACATTCATGCATCCAACTAAAATAAAATCCAATCGCATTGGTGAATAGTCCATAATCAATCCCATTTATTATCATACACATCACCATATGCATCAATAAATAACATTCATCTCATGAATAATAAACATTTAATATATATATTGATATCATTTAATGGGCAAATTTAGTTAGTATAAAATTTAATTTTGAATCAAAATAAACTCCTTTATTTTAATCCAAATCAAAATAAAACTATTTTATTTTAATTTATCTAATTTTGAATAAAATAAACTATTTTATTTTAATCAAAATCTTTAATCAAAATAAACTCCTTTATTTTAATTAATTATAGAATCCAATTCCATGTAATAAAAATCTTTAATTAAAATAAACTCTTTTATTTTAATTAATTATGAATCCAATTCCATGTAAAAAAAAAAAAATCTTTTATTAAAGGAAACACGGATTATCTTTCCTATTCACAAATAAACTCTTTTATTTTGAATAATATGAAATCTTATTTCATATTTAAATAAACTCCTTTATTTAAGGAAACACGGATTTTCTTTCCTATTCACAAATAAACTCCTTTATTTTGAATAATATGAAATCTTATTTCATATTTAAATAAACTCCTTTATTTAAGGAAATTAGGATTCTCTTTCCAATTCACAAATAAACTCTTTTATTTTAAGGAAAGGTGAAATACAATTTCAACTCCAATTAGTTATCATGGAATCCAATTCCAACTCTAATTAGTTATCATGAAATTTAATTTTAAAATTAAAATAAACTTTTTATTTTAAGATTAAAATAAACCTTTATTTTAATATTAAAATAATTTTTATTTTAATTATAAAATAATTAATATATATATATATATATATATTATATTAATATATATATATATATATATATATAATATCCGTATATATTAAAATATATATTATACGGTATATATATATATATATATATATATATATATATATATATATATATATATATATATATATATATATATAATCACGATAATTCTTTTTAAAAAAAAAAAACTACCACGTGTATCACCATTACATGGAATTCTTGCTGGATTTTTCTGTCACCTGCTATAGCCCTTGCCATTTCCATGTAATTGTTTTTCAAAAAAAGGATGACCCAGCCCTTTTTTTTTTCGTGGATAATATATATATATATATATATATATATATATATTTTAACAAAACCGATGATGTGAATCACGCAGCTTTTTATTTAATATTTAATCTGCATAATCCTTAATTGCAACAAGATTATTTGGTTTCAAAAAAAAAAAATTTTTTTTTTTTTTTTAAATAAATTTTATACAATAAAATTATGCCCAATTAAATTGTTCTAAACACATATCAATATACATATCAAATCAAAATAATTAATAATTTACATAAAGGTTTGGCTCTGATGCCACTGTTAGGTTTGTAATATTCATGTGCGCAATCAAATTGCATAAAAAGTACGGAAGCGTGTAAAAATCAGAGTTTAAAAAATTATTTACAAACCATAAACCCGGATCACCCTTTATGCATAATTATTAATTAAACGAAAAGATAAAGAATAAATCATACCCTTGAAGATCGAGCTTCCTCAGGTACAAGTTCACCTCCAAATCCTTTCGCGTTCAATCTTGAATCCACCGGGTTTGGTTCCTTCCTTTGATCAACGTTAGCCACCCAAATATTTGGCCTCAGAGGTGATCCACCAAGGAAGAAGAAAATTCAAGAAGAAGAAGGGTGGTTGGCTAAACCCTAGTTTTCATATCTATATAGAAAAGGTGTACTCTCCCAACAATTGGAATTATGTCAGATGTTGAAAAAGTCAACAACCCACACCACCCATAATAAGACTCCTCTTATTAATAGATGTGGGCAACCCACCTTAATAATTAAGGAATTGGGTTTTATTTAATTAATTAAATTCTTTTAATTAATTAAGCTCCCTAATCTTATTAGGGATAATTAATTAAAACTTCTTTAACTAATTTTCCTTCCTAATCCAATTAGGAATAAATGAGAGTACTTATATTAAATTAATTCCTAAACTCTTTTAGAAATTAAAATAATAATAATTGTAATAATATTAATAAGACTCCTCTTATTAATTTATATTTAATATTTCTAAAATATTAAATAATAAATATTAAGCTATTTAATTTATTCTATCACCATAGATTAAATTAAATATATAAATATATTATTACGATTATGCCATTAACTTCTTAAATAATTATTCTTCCTTTTTATGGTGTGACCCTTTAGGTTCTCCATATTAAACCGGTTGTGAATAAATCAATTAGAACAATTCTAATCTTATTTAAATAAATAAATTAAACAATTAATTTATTTAAATAAATAATATTTATTCTACAATAGGGATAAGCCTCCCTAGCGATCAACGACTTTCCAGATAATATAGATTTTAACATTAATCATTAAAGAACCTTTGAGTAAATAGTTACCGCACAATTCAATCCTTCCACCATACAATGTCCCAATTAAATATAAGACATGGAATTACTGTCAAGTCTTATTTTATTTAATTATATGTATTTCGATCCTTAAATGCACAACTCCAAATAATGCAAATTAGAAACTCCTTTCTAATTTCATTCGCCTTTGGCCAAGGACTCTTTGGGTTGTCATTTATCGAATCACATAGGACATTTCTCTTCTTTTATTAGAAGTGGTAGATTCTTTATTGATCATACATTATCTCCATGTACAACTTATTATACCCAAGCATACCCTTTGATATACCCTAAGGGTCTTAAGGAATAAGTCAAAGTATAACTCATCATACACAAGATACTATGATGATCTCAAGTCCAAGGATCACTTGTACTACTATCACTACAGAATTCCTATTGACAGCAAATAAAACTCCCTTTAGGTATTCCTTAGCGAGCCACGTTCGATGAACTTATTCTCTAATAAGCACCTACATACTTGCTTTAGTGTCTCCACACAAATGATCATGAGATCAATCATCCTCATCCAATGAGCAAGCAACGTATGTACCAATCTATCCGGATTCACTAATCCCCAATTTAGTAATCCAATGATTGGGAACTATTTTAGTTTTAAGCTTTCTAAGAATTTAGATCTCATTAGAATGATCATCATCATTATTCTAAAAGCCTTGCTTAAAACTATGGGTTTATCACATATTATAAAACAGCATCATGTAGATAATTAAAAGCCTTTAATAAATTAATACTTTTTATTAATAAATGAATAAGATTGTTACAAAGTATATGCTTTATCATCAAACATGATTGGCTTGTGTGCATACTACTTTCAATATAAGTTTAACCACACACATAATCGTCTAACTTAGTTGTATAATTTATACCTAATATACCACATATCTTACATCCTCAAAGCACAAAAAATCAGATTGTATGACACCATAAAGTCAAACAATGCATTTTCAAATCATTGCTTTATAGTTTGCAAATACCTTTTTGAACTTCATTCTCGAAAGTTATAATTACCTATAAAGCATCCAACTTTATCACTTAGCATGCTTCTTAACACATTGGATAGTATACTAGTCACATAACACAAGTTAAAGTAACCATATAAGCATGATTTGATCATCATATTATAAAAAAAAAATCTAAACTTGACTGTAGAATAGCGCAGCTGGGCCCTGGCTAGGCTTAGGAACGGCGCAGCTGCGTTGTCCTCTAGCCTGGGAAGAGTTGAGCTTCTGCTCTACTGGTTTCAGTCCAATTCTATCATACTAATACACTTATACTTTAACATACATACATGCTAGAGGTTCTCAAATAACATATGACCATTCTTGAGTTCATTGACACAAGTTTTAACTTATAATTTACACAGTATTAAGGCATAGAAAAGTCATGTGGTTACCATGCTCTATAACTTGCTATATATCCATATAGTGATCACATAATCTGTCAGTAGACATGTTCATATCATACATTTATATTTAGCATCGTTTAGTATTTTGAAACATGCTTTAAACCTATGTTTGATTTAGTCATCATTATGTCCAACACATACGAATCATGTTTAGAGATATAATAAACATAAACATGACATCTTAAATCTTTAAAATCTAAGTACTCATATTTAATGTAATTCATATTCATCATTAAAGGTTCCATACATGTAAACATATTTCATAAACACATGATAGTATCTTAATTCATATCAATGGACAGAGAATTCTAAGAAATTTCAAGAACTTGGCAAAACCCAATTAAGTACAAAAGTTAAGATTTTTATACCTCTTAAAGCTTAGTAACTTTGTTTCTTCCTTCTGAGATATCTAGCCTCTTCTTTGAACAACAACTCACTCAATCTCAATTATCAGAGTTTCAATAGACCAAAAAAAACAATGTAAAAACTGAAAATAGACTGCTATTTATAGAGGAAACTTAGACTGGGCATTCATTTTACACTGAGGTTGGAACCCATGGTTCATTGGAAGGAAACATTGGTTAATTAAGAGTAGTTAAACTACCCAACACCAGCCATCTTCTAGCCAATGAGTACAGGCTTGGAATTTATGTAATTTAGGCCATAGGTTACTGTTCATGCACTGTTGGAGCAACTGATGAGTTAAATTTCCAGCAACTTGATTAACTAGTTCAATTCAATTACTTTACTTCCCAAAAATGAATTTTAATGTACAATTGTTACCATATTAGGAAAATTAGAGTTTATTTATGTACTCACATCATATATTCCATGTACATTAAATACACGCAATAAAATAATGCAGTTGGGTATTATTGTCCGGGTATCTCCCATAATTATTTTTACTACTCTCCTAACCACATTATAACATTATTTAATATTAATGTTTATATAAATATTTAATTCCTTTCCCAATATCTAGAATACACATCTATTTTAAATATTTATGTATTACAATTACATATGATTTCATTGTACTACTTGGTACCTTATGTCATTAAAATGTACTCCTATCATATGATTTTATTAATGTCACACATATTACAAAAGTGTTCCATTTCATTTCTACAGTAGAAAACTAACTTTCTCAGACTCATCCTTTGGCAATTTATGCCATTATATCTTTCTGGAGAGGGCAATTGCTATTTGATCCCTAGTGAGTGCCAAATTGGTTTAGCTCCAAGCCAGTTCCAACCTCTACTACCACACTAGTTTTACATGACATGAATTAACTTTCGTATTGGTGATATTACCAGTTAGAAACATATTCATTCATATACGGAATTACATAATTATACGTAATTAATCTTCCTAGTTCTCTTTTAATTCACTTAGTGAATTTCCTCATTTTACATTATTTCACACAAGGCACTTCACAAATTCTCATCATAATTCCACACTTCTTAGTTCGTATAATCCAATTCGAATTAATTTAATTACTCATCTCACATCACATTAATATTTATATTTAATTAACATGCTGGAAAAATAATAACTCGAGTTTGAGTTAAAGAAACTTGCCTTGGTCACTGACTACTGCTATACAATCTAATTCAGCTTCGTTTCCAAGATTTATCATCAATAATATTGATCTCGCAATTAGCGTAATACATCACGTCACATAATACTATTATTTAAAGTCATTATATAACTTAGATACATTATCATGTATTCACAACATTGTTTAGAACCTATAAAAACACTTATCAGGTTAAACAATTTCAGTCTAGTTGAATTTCGGTATCAATTCGGTGTCCCGATTACCTTATCAGAAAGTTAACGATTTTATTTTCAATAAAACTCTACTCCGAAGCTGTAATATTATTTTAGATAACTTTATTATCATTTATAATATTTTCCGGAAGCTCGTAATAATTTTCAAATAATTATAATCTTTTATAATGATTTTTCAAACACTAATATCATTTTTAATTATTTAAATACAAAATAATTTCATTATCATTAATACTTGAATACTTTAAAATATTAATGAAATCCCTATCAAAATATTAAAAGTTATTTATATTAACTCAAAATATTTTTAAAACATTAATATCTCCTTTAAATGATTTTAAAAATTTAAAATCATTTTAAATAATTATCATTAATATTAAAATATTAATGTATTTCACGTTAAAATATTAAAAGCCATTTATTATAACTTAAAATATTTTTAAATCCTTTATATCGATTTTTAAGTGATTTTTAAAACATAAAAATTATTTTAAAACCATTTATTTAATACAATTATTAAATAAATTTATTATCATTAATATTAAGTTATTGATAAAATTTATATCAACATATTAAAAGTTATGAATTATAACTTCAAATAATTTTTTAACACTTTAATATCATTTTAAATGATTTTTAAACTATTAAAATCACTTTTAACTAATTTATTTAATATAATTATTAAATAAATTTAATAGTATTAATATTTAAATAAATTAAGATATTAATGAAATTTATGTCAAATTATTAAAAGTTAATTTTTATAACTTAAAATAATTTTTAAAACTCATTTATGAATTTTTATTAATTATTTTCTATTTTCTCTATTTACTGAAATTTATTTTTTATTTTTTAATAAAACGGTCACTATAGGCTTTAATGACTAAAAATATCACAGTAGGTGTTCTTCATCAATGAAGAACAGCCATGGTCAATGTCCAGGGAGCTACTTTAACCATGGTTAATTTCTAAATGGTTATGATTCTGGGCGTGAGAGTGTATCCATGGTATGGTGTAGTACTAGTGTAATACTACAAGTATTAACCAATTTTAGGGTCTAAATACTTCATAGCATGAAGATCTAAGTGTCTAAAGTTCTTGTCAGGACTGTTTTGGAGTTTCTTGGTTACCCAGAAACCCAGACTGTGTTAGGTAGTCACTTTAGGACTTTAATAACTTGATTTCTGGACATTATTTGAATGCTAAAGTGTCACACTCTTATAGTTTACATGTCAAAGTACAAAATTACTACACTTAGGTAGCTTAACCACATCACAATAGAAAGATCTAGCTTGGTCAAAATCCTGTCAAAAACATGTTCTTCAGTTTTCTAGAAATTCCAAAAAACTGATTATGTGCTTGGTCAACCTACTTTGACCACTAATAATTTGGATCATGTTGATGTTTTAGGTGTTTTGATGTCATGGTTCTATAGTCCATATGTCAGGGTATATCAATGATACACTTACACAAGCTAAACACATAACAAATGCAAGATCTAAGCATCTCAAAACCTGTCAGACAATTTCTGGGAATTTTCTAGGTTACCCAGAAATTCATATGCATGACTGGTCAACCATGTTTGACCATTAATAACTTGGAATCTGAATATAATATAGCCATGATTCCACTTCCAGTTTACTCTCCTCATGGCATACTATAACAATGATACACTTAACAAGTCTAACAATTAACAAATTTGGATCTATGGCCTCTGACATTTGACTGTCAGGCCATATTTCTAGGGTTCTTGACAGTTTATAAAATCTTCATTTTCATGCACTTAGATGTTATGGATCCATGATATATCATCATAGATCACTATATAACATAACATACAATATATATACACATAAAAACAAAAAAAATTCAAAGCATATAAGATCTAGCTTAGGGTTAGGGTTTATACCTTTCTTGAACAACCTTTTATCTTCACTTCCTAATCTAATCTTGGGGTGTTCTTAGCTTTTCTTGGGAGTGATTTACTATCTAATTTTTGTGTCTTGAGAGAGAGAGAGAGAGAGAGAGAGAGAGACTTGGCTAGGATAATGAACACAAATGAGCTTATCTTTGATTTTTCTCTTTCTTTAATCTCTCAATCTTTGATCTAGTGGATGCTAATGTTGCTAGGTGGCATGGAATGACTGATTCAAGTTAGATTTTGAACACATGAGATATCTCAAGTGGTGAGTCACTAGATTTGGCCATATCTTTTAACTTACAAACTAAGTAAAAGGGTATTTTAGTATTTTCACATCCAAAAGGGTATTTTGGTAATTCCTCCCATAATTTTAAGGGTAATTTAGTCATTTAACACGATTCCCTTTAATCTTAACCCTTAGAGTTTAATACTTAGCATTAAGGTTTATTAATTAGGGTTTAGGGTTCCCAAATAAAAAATTAGGGTTTCTAAAAATAGAATCAGGGTTCCTAACTGATTGTTAGGGTTTCCTGACTTAAGATTAGAGTTTCTAATTTAACATTTGGGTTTACTAAGTTTATACCTTATCTGATCAATATTTGATCATTAATCCCATACTACACATACCAATAATCGTAAATACAATTATAATAAATGTATTAATCATCAGAGCCTTATCCATTATTAGGGTTAGGGTTTTCATCAGTTGTTCCCCATAACTTCACTCATATTTCTTAGTCAATAAATAGTTTAACTATCTTGCTACGTTCATATCATAGATGCTCAATATAATAATGATAATCAATACCGATATCAAATAAAAAAAATTATTCGTAAAAATAAAATTGTTTAAAAATTCAGGGTCCTGACATTCTCCCCTCCTTATAAGGATTCCGTCCTCGGAATCACTATTTCGTTACTTTCAAAGTATGTCTATTACTTCATCTAATCTTTTCGATCCCAATTTAGAGAGAAAAATACGTACTTAACTCAAGTCTCATTCGACTTGGCATAGCTCATATTTATCTGTTATAATTAGGTATCAACTTATAATAATATTCCTTTAATAAATTTTACAACTTGTGTTTTCTCTTGGTTTACCTTGAAACCTCTAAGGTTTACCATAGACCACCTGGTCATACTTACATTCTAATATCATTTTAAAGTTGTATCATCAATTCCTTCATTTCTATATATACACAATACTAATTTATGACTCATATACTAACCTGTGACTCGGATCCGTAAATGGAAACAACTCACAGCGATATCCACCCAATAATATGTGTGCAATTATATTACTAAGTGAATTTTTTACATGTCCCTCCTTCCTTCGCAAAGCCGCTGCATCTTGAACCGTCATGTTAAAAGTGTGTGACGTTGGTCTTCCCGTCTAAGCAGGTCCTTTGATCGTCAGTGTTCCGCTGCTGGTTCCTTTGTTGTTGCTTCCCTTATCTGCATTCTTCTTTGGAAAGTTCCGGATCTGATGGTCTAACGATCCACAAAAAAAACAACCTTGTATCATCTTTGAATTGGGACAATTGGGAGAAATGTGTCCTTCTTAGCCACAGTTAAAACATACTCATTTCCCCTTTAAACAAACTCCTTGATGGTTCTTCCCACAAACCGCACACGACTCACCTCTCTTCCTACTCTCTCTTGACTTATTTCCTGATTAGGTGTTATCAATCCACTTCCGCTTATTGCGGTTACTTCCACCACTACGACCTCTTTCAGTCATCTTCTTTTTCTTCTCCTGATGATACTTCGATGCAGATTCACTTCCTCCTTCAGCAATGATTTCTTTTTCCAACAGGGTCACAAATGTATTGATCTGCAACACTGCTACCATGTTAAATATCTTTGGCTTCAATCCATTCTCAAATCTTTGCGCTTTTTATGCCTCCATATCCACCTGATGTGGAGCAAATCTCGCTATTTCATTGAATTTAGCGGCGTACTCTAAAACCGACATATTCTCTTGCTTTAACTCCAAAAATTTTATCTCCATTCTTGCTTGCATTGTGACACCCCCAAATCCGGGTACTTCAATTCCACGGGATTTGGTGTTCACTGTACAAATATCATCTATCTATCTACCCATAATAAATGCAAACCATGCAATAGATAGAAATAATAATAAATCTCCTCTTATGGGGTTACATCAACTACATAATAAATACAATCCTGAGTTACTCTAACCTTAAACATCATCTTAGAATCATAAACAATTAAGTCTTAAACAACATCATTAACTTAAGTCTAACATAAATACATCGTCAAATAAAATAACAAGTCTTCAACACTTGATAACTTTGCCCTTGCCTTTACTAGTGGAAGGTTCCGGTTCTTTCGTTCTTAATCGCAATGTTATTATTAAGCAAGAGTGAGCACTAATGCCCACAAGTATAATAATGAAATAACAAAGATAATAACATGCGAGTGAATCAAAGACATCCGAATAAAAGCTCAACTTTTGAATCAAGAATGAATAACAAGAAACAAAAGAATTTCGAGGGTCATAAGACTTGAACTATGTCCTAGGTTATCAAGGGTTATACTTGAAACCTTTAATGATCGTAAGACTATGGACCTTTCTACTGCATTACTTGGGGGATCAGCCCTTAGTACAACATCATGCACAATATCTTAACTTAACGATAAGTAAATCCCTTTGCAGGTTGTTCATCTCGGTTTGACATTCGAGTCCGCACCAAAGGAAGTTTGGTTTGGATAATTCAATAAGGGTTCTGAAATTTAGAACGTTCATCAACTATAGACTAGTCGAATCAATAAGGTTCACTAGTCTAACAAGATTCAACAATAATGATATTTAAATTGAATAATAATCTCAAGAAGTATACAATAGGACAATTATTGTATAACTGAATCATGCTTTAAAAAGATAATCAATCTTTAATATAACATTTGAACTTGAATAATAATAATGATAATTTACTCGAGGTAAATAATAAACTTGAACAATAATGACAAGTAGGGTTAGGAAACTTGCCTCGTGCATAGGCTAAACGATTACTACTTCCGTTCACCACAAATCCTACACACATACCATATGTATTCAAGACATTCATTAGTTACATTTTCACTTAATTATTTAATATAAACTCCACTTTATTTAACAAATCATTACCCTTCTAATTTAATTACTTAATTAAATTAGAATATTTTCATTCTCTTACTATTATTACACTCGAATAAATTATTTCATAATAATTTCCATCGAATATTTAATTTATTCCATAAACATCTCAATTAAAATATTTACTTTATTTTATAAATATTTTAATAATAATTTTCATCGAATATTTATTTTATTCCATAAATATCTTAATTAAAATATTTAATTTATTTTATAAATATTTTAATAATAATTTTCATCAAATATTTATTTTATTCCATAATATCTCAATTAAAATATTTAATTTATTTTATAAATATTTTAATAATAATTTTATCGAATATTTATTTTATTCCATAAATATCTCAATTAAAATATTTAATTTATTTTATAAATATTTTAATAATAATTTTCATCGAATATTTATTTTATTATTATTATTATTATTATTATTATATTATTATTATTATTATTATTTATTCATAGGAAGTGGTAATGTAGTTTGGTAACATGCATGGAAGCAAGTTACTGAGCTCATTTTTCTTGTAGTTTAGCTGATTAGTCGATTCATGAAACATAATAAGGCCAAATTAGGCCAAAAATCAATCACACGTAAAATTATACATGAATATGGCCATAACTTCCAATTAGTTATTTTTTATACGATTTAGACTTACCCAATCATTGTAATACATATATAATCATTACTTAACCCATCTAGCATGATTTTTAACAAGTTACAACACATAATTTGCAAAATCAACACATTTACTTTCACTGTTCTTGATGTTCTTGAAGGTTTTGAAAATAAAACATGAAAATTGTCACTACGGATTCGTTATAACACCGAATCCGTTTATTTAAACTTTGATCTCTTCGTATCAACATGCATAATAATATACGAGTGTAAAATTTAGAGATAACATACGATCAATACATAAAATATCACGTATAAGGCCATAAGGCCAAAACCCATACTCTATAAATTTTTGAAATAGCAATTCATAGTATATTAAGGCGATGACATGATAATTCATAATATATATATATATATATATATATATATATATATATATATATATATATATATAATCAAATACGATTTGATACATCTTAACCCATATATAAACTCATAATCAAACACTTTCTCAATTACAGAGATTTTACAAAATGTATGAAAGCCATTTTTATAAAAACTAATGACGTGAAATTTAGAATTTGGGAAGAGGAGATTACCCTGAGAATAAGTATAGATTAGTAGGGAATAATTTCTTCTCAACTCTTCTTCAATCAAAATTCTTTCTCAACACTTCTCAATCTCTCTCTGAAACTCTCTATGTTTCTACTTTTCTAGACTTAGGAAAAATAAAGAAAGAAAAGAAGACGTATGATATAATAAGAGAACTGACGAATGAGTGGTCAGGTTAACCCAATAATGGGTAACTGTTCCAACTCCCCATAGGGCCTTGTTTGGCTAGCAAAATAGATTTTAAAAAACATTTAATTTAATAAAACTTTATCATATAGTTTAATTAATGTCACACTCCTTCATAAAATAAATCAATATCTTATTTGATTTATTTTAAATAAAATATAATAATTTCTCATAATTTCACATAGTCACATTATTAATTTTCTTATTAATAAATAATGTCAAATTATTAACTCTCTAATTAATAATTAAATTAATTAAATAACATCATGCTTAATTAAATATTTTATTTAATTCGATAAGCTCACATAATTACATATTTGAATAATAATTATTCTCTACATTAATTTAATAAATATAACACATAATTAAATTAATCTACCACAATTGCATCAAATAATTATTTAATCCAATAATTAAATCATCGAAAAAAATTTATTTAATTCAATAAATATTAAAATTAATTTACAAAAATCTCGTTCGTCACATGCATAGTTGGCGAAAAGTAATTTTTAAAAAATAGCTCCTTAAATCTTGTCCATGTTACTATTGTTGTCCCAGCTCTAGCTTGGTTTATTTCCCACCAGTAATTAGCTTCACCCTTCATCAAATAGGTAACAAAACTTGTCTTTTTCTCCTCTGCTACTCTTGCAATAATAAAAGCCTTCTCCATCTCCTTTACTCAAGTTTAGGCTTCAATAGGATCCGTGGTTCCTTTAAATTCTGGCGGCCTTACCGCTTTAAAATCTTTGAAATTCACCAATCCATTAGCTGGCTGATCTCTTGCTTCTAGTGCCCTATTTTCCATAGCTTGAGCTAGCATGTCTACAAAGTTTTTCATTGGGTCTGCTTAACCTCCTTCATTATTCACTGATTGTTCCTCCCTTTGGTTTCGATTTTGTCATCTTGGTGGCATTATCTGATTAAATAAAAACTTACATTATTCCTTTATCTCTATACTACATCTTATTAGTAGTATGATAAGAATTTAACACAAAATTTTAAACTCAGAACAATTCAGCTTACTGGATTAATAAATTTAGCTTGTTGAATTAACAACTTATTAGATAGACAAAGTACTATCTTAACCTTCAAAATTTATTTACTTAATCAAACATACAATCATATCATTTCAATTACATTCATATTCATTCAAATAGTACATAGTACTTTTTTCAGTACATAGCACATACTTCTAATATTATTTAATATCCCCTTGTGACAAAAGTCGGGATATCAGCGATCGCAGTCTATCACAGATGAGTATCAGCGACCGACTACGGTCTTTGATAGTCGTCGCATAAAATCTGGTCGCTGGAATGCACATCAGCGATCGACGTATCTGCAACCGATATTAGCGATCAAATTCGTCGCTAAACTGAGTCAGCATGGTTCGAGCAAAAAGGTCGACGTAATACGATCATCGATCATACACCGTCGTTGATTCCCTCAAGTGCTTAGTTGCTACTAATTATCAATGACCGCATGCGGTCGCTGATGTTAAAAAAAACTAAAAACCAGATTTTTCCTGTTTTGCAGAATTCCTAAAAAATTGTACCTGTTTTGTACCTGCTTTATTTATCCCAACACACATACACAACAGTATAACTAATATGCACAACAATATAAACATCCATCGTCCATATATATACCGACACATACACCAAACTAGTATATAAACTATATAAACCTTTAAAAACCAATATGAATTGAATAAATATAAACAAATGTAATCTTTAAGTAGCATACAGACATCCAAAGAATGAATATAAAAGTACAAGATTCTCAAATAACTACAAAACAACATTAAATCGGTCGTCAAGCATCATTGTCAAAATTAGCTTCTCCTTGATCACACTGTAATTAACAAAATAATAAAATAAGTTACATATATAGTATATATTTTGATACTGGTATTACAACAATATACCACAAATTGATTACCTCGTTGCCATCCCCATGTTTGTCTTTGTCATTGCTGCCGTCATTGCCATCTTTGCATTAACTAACTCATCAGGACTCAGAGCCGCCAGATGCCCGCCAAGTATATTTAGAAGATCGTGATCTTGACATATATCTCTCACACAGTCAGCAAGAGTATGAATAGCTGGATGACTCAATGACTGTGAAGACTGGGTAGCAGAGCTGCCTGAGCCACTGCAGGATGGGCGTCGTCGTTGTCCTTGACCTTTAACCTAGTTCTTCTTCACAACAGACGCCCTCTCCCACAATTCTTGATCAATTGGCGGACGTGGGGTGCCTTCAGGATAGTGCTCATTCAATAAACGCTTATAAGTATCCTATCATCATGTTAACAATTAAATAGTTAAAAATAAATTGGTAAAACTTGATTAACAAGATCAAGTTGTTAAAACTTATTACCGCTATCTGGATAGCATCAAGTAAACCATCACGGGTGGCCACATACACATCCAGCCAATGGATAGGCTGACCTTGAGATTGCGACTCCTATACAAAACATATTCCAATATTACTAAGTAAAAATGTGATATATATTCTATAATTCATGATTGTAAACATATTAAAACTATTCATACGCATACCGGCAGCGTTGATATGTCAGAATCAGAAAATACTGACCACCTTGTATGTTCCTTTAGCCTTTTTCACCATCGGGCACACCCGAGGGATCTGTTAGTGGCGGCCAAGTCAAGGCGTCTTTTAACCCAGCTCTCAGCTCTCCATTGGGCACACATCTCAGCCCATATGGACTGGGTGCACCACCAGGGGCTATGCTCGTGCATGTAGTCCTCTCCCTGGCCTGGATGATCGATCGATGCATTGTGAAAGGCTTTTTGTCATTCTTTGTTCAAATTGTCTTTGGTGCGGACGACACACTTATGCCAGAATAATGTTTGTATCACTGAAGCATGTGCGTCCTCCCATCTATACCTTTTCTGCAAATAAAACAACAATAATAATATTAAAACGGTACTTTTAACATATAATCCAACACAACTAAACAATTATCCTTAGAACTTGATATTATCTATCATAATTAAAAAAAAACATAACTGAAATTCAGCCCAAACTGCATCCTTGTGGGCGATAGGTGTGCTCGCCCATGTAATCACAAGGGTGGGCCAATTCTGTAAACACAGCTGTGAAATGCACTTCACGATGTTATTATCTAAAAAATAACTATAATATACAACAATTTACATCAAAGATAAGTAGATATATTAAAACAATTTACATTAGTTATATATCTTGTATAAATGGAATCTAAAATGCTTATATATAAATGATGCGGGACGTACGTGCTATCTGGAGGAGGACGAATCTGAATAAGAATCCGATCATCCGGATTAGTAGGGGCCTTTGGCACATGATTAGGCTCCCTACCTAAGCCACACTTTTTCTGCGCTGCTTCAGAAGCCATCTATATATTACAAATTTCAAAGATGTTAGTATGAGTTATATTTGATTACATGTATATATGAATATAAAATGACAATAATGACAAGAAATTGCATTTAAATAGTTAAGTACATAAACATGACAATGAGTTATATTTGATTTGACATGGCATAAAGATGTTTGTATGAGTTATATTTGATTACATGTATATATGAATAAAAAATAACAATAATGATAGGAAATTTCATTTAAATAGTTAAGCACATACATTTCATTTGTTCAAGTGTCAATGTCTGATTCAGAATCATCTTGTATACGTATTGTAGATTCATAATCATCATCTGCTTCAGATTCAATGTCAGATTCAGTCAATAACTCTTCCTCCTCAGTATCAATGTCATTTGACACAAGTATTGACTCAGGATCTAATTCATGTTGTTCATCTCCACCATTTAACTGGATTACTTTATTGTCGTCCTCCATATTTATTATAGTTTGACTATAAAACATCTGCTCTTGGTAAATCTCCCCATCAGCTACTTCTACACGACTACGCGCGGGACTATGAATTATAACTTGCCAATCTGTAGGCGGGCTATCCTTTTTCCTAACAGGACTAGGAGTGTAGTATACTTGTACTGTTTGAGTTGGTAAAACAAACGGTTCGTTGGAGTACACAGACCTATGGAGGTCAATATCGACGATTTCATGTCTGTCAACACGTATCCCTTTTTCTGAATCAAAACAACGACACTTGACCAAGTTAATATGACCCTCGTACGTGCCCTTGTACGACAACTCTATGATTTCCTCTAACTCCCCATAAAAGGCACGACCAAGCTCATGTAACAATCTCCTTGGACACACACTTCAAAGTTCGTTGTTTTTTTACCATGCCCATATGCCTTTGTATGAAATTCACAAAAATTAATTTTGTAACCATTGCGGCTGACTTGGTCCCTGTAGACCCATAGCTAGGACTTGTACATTAGCCGAAATCGTTGATCCCTCAGTCAAAGCCTTCAAAAAATCCATCTTATTAAATGAAGTCATAGTTAATATGGAGTATATATATATATATATATATATGTCGTGCTTAAAAAATTGAACTTACTTTGTCCTTTAGCCAAAGTGAAATTTTTTAATCACGATTGATTTGAATATCTTTATCAGTTATGCCGGAATGCTTCACTTTTAACTCATCCTCGTACAATCTATACAATGTTATAAACATTAACATATTGGAATAAATTTTCAAGTTTACATGTGTACCTCACAAATTCGTCAATCTCCTCACAATTGAGAAGAATGTAAGTATGTGCAGCATGTAATTCTTGCTCAAAGAGGAATATGCGCTTTCCTTTTCCATAAGTGCACTCAGATAGACCAAAAATACGTAGAGCCGACCATTTAGTTCAACATTTCCCCAAAGATGTCTCGATACTCGATTGGCCTTTGTCAAGACTTCATCCAAAAAATAGTCTAAGACAAACGTAGATATCTCATCAAAACTGTATGCCTCACATATCGTCCCCTCGACATAAGCTCTATTCTTTAGCTTCCTCTTAAGGTTTCCCATCACACTCTCGAAAGGGTACATCCATCTATATTGAACTAGACCCCCAACACGAGCTTTATAGGGAAGATGGATTTGCAAATGCTCCATGGAGTCAAAAAAACCAGGCGAGAATATTTTTTCTAGTTTATACGTGATTTCTATGATGTTCTTCTCAAGTACAGACATGTCCTTCTCATTTAATGTTTTTGAACATAAGTATTTGAAGAAATGACTAAGATCCGTCAAAGCATCCCATATTGGTTTATCAAGCAGATCCCGAAATGCTATAGGCATGAGTCTCTCCATGAACACATGATAGTCATGACTCTTCATCCCTTGCAATTTCCCACCCGTAACATACCTTGCAATGTTTGACGCATATCCACCTGGTAGTTTCAGAGACTTAACCCATGTGCACACATCTTCAACTTTCTTTTTGGACAATGTGTACCTTGCGTGCGGTTTGACAATCTTACCATTAGGAGATTCATAAAGTTCTAATCCAGGACGCTTACAAATATCTTTCATGTCCAAACGTGGCTTATCATTATCTTTTTTCGTCCCCATAACATTCATCCCGGTGTTAAACACATTGTCAAGCACATTCTTCTCAATATGCATCACATCTAGATTATGACGAATCAAATTTGTAGACCAATAAGGCAGTTCTTAAAAGATGCTTCTCCGAACCCAGTTATGAGATTCTTCAAATCCATTGATTATGTTTGTGGCATCAATTTTACCAAATGGGATGATCGACAATCTCATCACACTATCTCGCATCTCCGTTCCCGATAATCGCGGTACAGGCATATCATTGTCTACTTTCCCTTTCCTGAAGTGTTCTCTATTTCTTCAAAGCGGGTGATCTACCAGCAAAAATCGACGATGACAGTCAAACCAGTAACGTTTTTGACCTTTTGATAGATTGAAAGACTTTGTATGCTCCATACAATACGGACAAGCCAACTTCCCGTGTGTACTCCATCCAGCTAACATACCATAAGCTGAGAAGTCACTTATAGTCCACATAACTGCTGCCCTAAGGTTGAAATTTGTTTTCGTTGAAACATCCCAAGTCTGTACTCTATCCTCCCACAATACCTTTAACTCGTCTATAAGAGGTCTCAAGTAAACATTTAAGTTCTTTCCAGGACTCTTAGGACCAGGAACCATGAGTGAAAGAAACAAGTATGGTTTTTTCATACACATCTAAGGTGGAAAGTTGTACGGAGTAACAATCTCAGGCTAACATGAGTACGGAACATTTGAGTGGCCAAACGGGTTGAAACCATCGGTGGACATTCCAAGCCTCACATTTTTAGGTTCCAATCCAAACTCAGGATGTGTTAAGTTGAAATCTTTCCAAGCCTGCCCATCTGCGGGATGATTTAGTTCTCCATCTTTAGCTGGAGATTTCGCATGCCAACTCATTTGTTCAGCAGTTCTTGAAGACATGTACAATCTTTTTAGCCGATGTGTTATTGGAAAATACCTTAAAATCTTAAATGGTATACTTGATTTATTTGTAGTCACACCCTCTTTATTAGGCCTAAACCGATCATGACTGCAAAACGTGCACCTTGTCATCTGTTCATTTTCCTTATAAAACAACATGCAATCGTTGGGACATACATCGATCTTTTGGTATCCAAGACCCAACTTCTTCACCATTTTCTTACAAAAGTAATAGTTACCAAGTAATTTCTCACCGCCAGGCAACATACTCTTAATGGCCTTCAAGAGCGACTCAAAACACTCATGGCTCATGTCGCAACTGCAGACAATGTAGTGTGTTTGGTTCAACCATGACACAATGGCTCGCTACCCTCGTCTAACAACTTAAAGAAGTCTTTGGCATCAGAATTCATAGGTTGCTCTATGCCTTGTTCCCAATCAAAATCTGGCCCTGCAATATCATGAACCATTTCATTCATATGATGAGTACTACTGCCCGAATTGTGTACTTTTGTGATGCCACCATCTTTTCTCTGCCTATGTGCCCACCAGCATTCTTCATAATTTTTCATGAAACCAAAAATAAGTAAATGATAGTTTACCACATCTCTGTCCATATAATTCACATTCTTACACTTCAAACATAGACATCGTATCTTGTTCTGACCATTCATACATTCCGGGTGACTATACGCATACTCCAAAAATACTTGGCAACAAACTCTAAATTTAGTTGTAGCACCTATATGGGGACTTGACTTTCGTTGTGCCATCCAACTACGATCTGAATAGAGGTCCATGATACCACGATACCTACTACAGACAACATGAGCTTATTAATGTATAGCATGATTGTAAGCATATGACTTGAGCATACTTATAACCATATGACTTGAGCATACTTGTAACCATATGATTAATATTTAAGCATACTTGTAAGCATATGACTTGAGCATACTTGTAACCATATGACTTGAGCATACTTGTAAGCATATGATTTACATTTAAGCATACTTGTAAGAATATAACATACCATAATTGTAATCATATGACTTGAGTATACTTGTAAGCATATGACCTGAGCATACTTGTAAGCATATGCTTTTGTTCATTAATATCTTTATGGGTTCGGTGAGAAACTAAGCACGTGTTACTTAGTTTATTTTAGCAATGCAAAAACTTCCTAAATGCTGCTTAGTTTAATATTATATTTTATTATATTTATATGATACTATATTTTAATTTAATTATATACTTAATCATATTTAATGTATATTATATGTCAAATATTAAATGTTATTAAATTTAGTATGAGAAACTAAGTAAATGCTACTTAGTTTAATAGTTATATTATGTCATGTTATTTTATTTTATTTTTTTTATTTATTAGTTAAAAATTAAGTAAATAGAACTTAGTTTATTTTTTTGTTTAACTAATTACAATAAATATTTTCTCTTCTCATTTTATTTTAATTTTTTTAAATATTGATTTTTAATTTTATTATATTATATTATAAAATTTTAGTATGTTATTTTAATTTCTAATGTTGTATTTGTAACGTTTTAATTGAAAACAAAAACTTGCTGAAAGTTTAGTTGATATACTAAACCGCCTACCAAAAAAGGTAGGGAGTAATTCTAATTAAAACCTCAGTTGTCAACACCTTGCAGGATCCATGGCTCGCATATGTTGGTATATATGGTATCTCCTTGTGGGTGCCTCTAACCTACAATTACACTGGTACAAGCAATTCTAAACTAAACTGGAGACTGTTATCTAATTCATAGTTTCTTTATTATCTCATATAATTCTATATGTTCAACCAGAAGTTATAAGAGATCGCTTTACTGACATAGAAATACTCTTAGCTAACCATTATTATTTGAAAATTTCATATAACATGATAGCATCCCAAGCTATACGAGTTTGATGAAAAATATGAGACTAGGTAAAGAGTGTCTCCTTGGATGATTAGCGAAGTTCATCCACAACATTCCACTTGTGATCAAGGTATCTAAGTTTTATAGAAAAAAGTGAAACATAAGTAATGCTATGACGCCAATCCTGTTTACAGCTTCAGAAACACATACTCCATAGCTTTTCCAGAATTTATATACTTATTTACTGCAATTCTAAATTGCATATTTACTTCTATTATAGCCCAATTATGATCGAGCCCAATTAATTATGGTTAAAAAGTTATTCCTATTTGTATGATATAGCCTCTTAAGGATTTGTTGTTTATGGCTAAGGCCTTTACTTTAGTCTCTTGGACAAAAAAGTAATGAAGATATAGAGAGGGTACTATCCGAACAGAACTAAAGAATTCAGAAAACATGAACTCTCTAGTTTACGAGAGCATAGAAGCAAATTGTCTATTCAACTTGGTGTTAACAAGACTTTTATGAAAGGGGAGATTTTTGAGATAATATAACCAACCCCTACCTGCCGAATTTTTCATCATGTAACTTGAAAAACATTATGTTTCTTATGTTGGTTTCCATGTAAATAATCGTTGGCAACAACAACAAATATATTCCGACCATATAATTTGTTTTTGATACTCAGAATCCACCAATTGGTAATGAACATCATGTATTGGTCAAAATTCAGTGTTGGAATTCAAATGAAGTTTAATATTGATGTCAAGGGATTGGTGTTGCCAAATTTCATATTGGTATTATTACAACTTCAATAAGATAGATTCTAGCACTACCTCCTCTGAAAGTTGAGTTTTGCCATGGAATATGCAAAGACAGATGCAAAGACAAATGGGAAAACAATAAGAAGTAATGCTACAACACTTAAAATCAACTGGAAATGCAAATCAAACCCAAATAATGGGTTAATGTCCATTTAAAATATTGTATTCTGTTCGATTACCGAAGTTAAAGTACAAACCAACAAGAATTTTACAGCAATTAACCTAATAAAAAAAAGGGAGAGGAATACCTTCGACAGCGAGACTGACAGTCAAGAGGAGAGGCGGTGACAGAGTGGGCGAGGCGGTGGCAGAGTGGGCGAGGAGGCGGTGGCGGTGGGTGGCGTCTCTTCTCCTTCTTCTCTTCTCCCCCTTTCTCCCTCTTCTCTCTATTTTGCTCCCTCTTTTTTTCCTTCGCTTCATCAGGTCGAAGTTTAATGATCAAACCAGTAACATTAAGTTTGATCAGCGACCGCCATCAGCGACCGCCTGTGGTCACTACTTTTTAATGACATAAACTTATCAGCGACCACATGCTGTCGCTGTTTGTAAGTCGTCACACAAAACCTTCGCGGCAACATTTCCTGCCAAAATTTTGGGAGGCAAATTTATGCTAGCGAAATACCGCTTGTCGTCATTGCTACAATATATAATCGGATTAAATAATGGTCGCAAATGTTTGTCAAGACTATTACAAATATCAAAAGCAAGGGTATGTCACGATGATAGTATTGGTCACCATAAGCCTTTTTTCTTGTAATGCTACTCCTCGTTTAAAATATTACATTCCTAACACATCATCTTACTTCCCAAAAGGTACTACTGTTCATGCTTAATCTTTCTACGGTCCACTTCCTTCACCTGTCTTCTTCTTAGGACACTTTTTGAACCTATGACCCATTCCACCACATGAAAAACATCTTCCTTTCTTTGGCTTAGGATAATTTGGTGAAATATGTCCTTCTTGACCCCAATTGTAACACACATTTTTACCCATCATACATTCTCCCAAATGATTCTTTCCACACTTGCCACATGCTTGCTTCTTCTTTGAATTGGAATTCCCTGAGTTAATTTCACTAGCATTGTTCCTTTTTCTTTTATTATTACCCTTCTTTTTCTTGATTACATCTTCAGATGATCCACCACACTCAACCCTCATTTTATCCACTTGTGCCTTTAGATCATTTCGTTCTTCTATTATCTCACGCAATGCCCTTTCTGTCTTCCACAATTCCTCTAAAACAAACACCTTACTCCTTAATTCTTGAACTTCTGGAAATACTTGACCTTTTTCAATTACTACTCTGTCTTTTACTCTATTCTCAGCTTTTATTTCTGACTCCACCTTAGTTTCTTTGGATTCTACTTCTTCCTCTTTATTCAGCTCCATTTCGGGGTACTCGTCATGATCGCTTCCCAGATTCACTATAGGTTCATCTTTAAAAATTCTCCAACCGACTCACTCTGAGCTGGCACCACGACTAATAACATTGGTGCAACAACTGCTAACATCTTCGTAACCATTTCATCATCTCCTGACATCCTGGAATCAGTTTTAAACATTCTTAATTAGTACATCACCAGTACACAATCCATAAACACTAAGTGTTCACATATCCTACTATTGATGAATTTCATCAATCCCTCACTTAGAACTCTAAATGAGTTTTCTTTATCTTATTTATTGTTATATTTCTAAGGCTTTCCCCCCTCCCACAAAAGGTTTATACCCTAAAACTTTGATACCAACATGTGACACCCCTAAATATGGGTTCCATAACCTCGGGTTTGGTGCTCACGATCCATCATACATAACACATCTAACTACCCATTCATTTATGAATTACATCATTCATACCATTAATTAATATAATTAATACAATATCCCAGGTTATCTAACCTTAACATAACTTATATACGTTCAGATATCCAAAAAGGTTTACATACAATAACATAAAAATTAAAGTTTATAATAACTACTCATGTACTTTGCCCTTGCCCTTGTCCTTCTTTGACCCTCCTGCTACCTCGTCCTTAACTGAAATTTTATATTTAAGTAAGGGTGAGCAACAAGTTTGCTTCGCAAGTTAAAGCATACAATAAGATATATGAATCAAGAATATAAGAATCTAGATTTGATAGAACTTCAAAAATATTCAAAGGACTTCAAAGTAGCTGAATACATCATTGATCAATAATAATACTTTATTAAATTTCATGCTAAATAAAAATTCAATGATGAAAAAGTAAAACTCTTTTGAAGTTTCAATAATGTTTAATTGTTTATCAAGAGATAATACTACTGCAATAATAAAGTGGGATATTCCCATATTTTATGTTGAGTGATCACAATTGGATCATGAAGTAATAGAGGAATGATTAAACATTCAATACTGAATTACCTCAGGCGTATCAATTAACCATAAAGTTTAAATCATACTCTTCTGAAAGTACATAAAGTGATTAGCTTCATTGTACCGTATATTATGCATAATACTCAAAAATAGCGTAATAGCCGAATGTCCGATAATAAAGTCCCCTTTTTATAAGGGTTGTTCATCTCAGTCTTACATCATGAGTCTGTACCATGAAAATATGGTTTGGATTACTTTTAAAGAAATGCTTAAAGATTTTAACATATCATATTCATACTGATCTAGCCGAAAAAATTGGCATAGATCTTTCAATAACAACTTACTTCAAATAATATAACGTTCATGCTTTAACAAATATTAGTCTCGCCAAAACAATTAGCTGAGACATAGCTCATAAACTGTTCAATAATAAACAGAAATCAATTGCACTATGTGCAAATCACAATAATCATTTTAGATGTGAATAACCAACAATAGTTATTCACTAATCATGCTTTGAAATCTATAACTCAATTTGAATTAATGAAATTACAATAAATGCGAATGCTCAATAATAATCTTAGATGTTGAATAATCGTAATTAAAATATTAATATATTTCACGCCAAAATATTTGTAAAGTAATTATTTATATCATTTTAAAACATAAAAATCATTTTTAAACCATTTATTTAATCTATTTAATCAAAGTTTGAATTATAACTTTCTTTAATATCATTTTTAAATGATTTTTTTTTCAAAATTATCTTCTTCATCAAATCTCTTTAATCTAAGTCATTATCTTCTTATCAAAGTTCAAGTCACCTTATTTTTTCGTAGTCCACCTAGTTCGTGGTCTAACCTTTGTAAGTCTCCTGTGTGTGAGCAGTGTCGGGTTATAGAACATAGGTACGAGTCTACTTTGGGTAAACGGGGTATGTAATGAAGGAACCTCGAGTAAGATTTTTATTTGAAATAGTCAAGATGAGTAGATTATTCAGATCCAACTTTTCATTAGTAACAGTCACTTTTGCTCTCCGTCCTTTATATAGTTAACCAAGAAGAACATAGTTATGAAAACATTAATCAAGTTTTACACAATCGAACATACCTAGAGTATTTCCAAAAGATATTTATGAGCCAACCTTTTCAGATAAATTCAAAACTGACTATAATGTCAAAACAGTTGAAAGAGTTTATGCAATTAACAAAGAATATGAAAATTGTAGTCTTTTATCACCCAAGTTATTAAAAAACACAGAAAGAAGGGTTACAATTTTATTCATATAGGTCTTGTTCAAGTCATAGCTTAAACCACTCAATGAAAAAGGAATTAATTCATCTATCTACCGCCTTTTAGAGATGCTAGATTTTTAAATTATTATCCAAGTATAATTGGTGCCATGGAAGCAAGTTTGCATAATGGACCTATCCATTTCAATTGCTTTCCGATTTCACCTCGAGTCTTAGTGATCAAAACTTATTTAAAGCTTTATCATTAAACATTAAAACCGATGGAGAGATTACTCAAATGATCAAGGATCTCAACCCATTGCTTTGATTTTGTGATTTATTATAAGACAATGAAATCAAACTTAAACGCTCATGCTCTTAATAAAAGTCCAAAAGATCAAACAGCTTTTAATTCAAAGTTCAACTAGTGATGCTAATATCCGCATCCCAAGAACAATTCTTTGGAAGGATATTACCTTACCTAATCAATGGACTTTACCGAATGAATTACCACAACAAATTTCATAGTTAACAATTTGTTAAATATTGAAAACATCCAACAGCTTTTCGATGGAACTGTTAAAATTAGTTTTGAACGCACTAGAACACCGTTATCATTGAAGACATTTCAGCTTCTTCACCCCTTCAGCTTATCCACACTAGAAGAGATATCAAGTCCTTAGTAATCCTTCTGCTAGAGATATCAAACTTAAAGGTATCCTTAATCAAGGACAAGTTAGTCATCCTTTATATACTCGTAATGATACCGTAGAAGATGAAGGTTCTTCTTCTCCCAAGATCCTCAAAGATATCCCACATACCGATATTAATGCCCCAATTCATAATCAATTAAGAGTCATTAAAAAGAATTTCGTTTTAGATTGGGATAACTTAGTAAAAGATTTTAATTCAAAGTTTAACAAAGAAAAAAGACATCTATTCAGATCTACTCACCCCATTGAAAAGGAAAGAGATAAGATAGTTAATAGATGGAAAAGATTTATTAAAGGTGAAGAAATTAATATCACTTTTTACGACTGGTATGAACAATATCAAAGTAAATGTAATGTTATTAGTAAAACTCAATGGATTAAAGAAGACAGATCTAAAGTATCGTCTAGTCATCCTCCTTTAGAGACAGTTCTAATTCCAGTTAAAAACACTTCAGTTATCGCTAGTCCCTTCAAGATTCCTGACGGAACTAATGATGATAAAAAAATAATTGAACAATTAAACTTTAGTAATCAATATCTAGCAACAAAGAGAAAAAACAACTAGATAGATCAAGAAAAATTTGAAGAAAGTATTATTAAAAACCCGATTCAAAGATTGAACAACTTTTAATTAACTTACCAAAGAACATATATAATTTAGGTTTACCTAATAAAGAAAGTGAATTGGTCCAATCTATTGAAAAATTATTTAAAAAACTTAAAACAGAACCCGGTCCAAGTGGAACTATTGTTGTTATCGATCATGCTAAATCGGATGGTGATAACGAAAGTTCTTCTGATCAATCTAATCACTCATCTATTTCAAACCTTAATGAACAAACTAAATAAATTAATCATAATAACACAAGTATTACCGTAAATTGGTATTCTAGACCAACTCCCTCCGGATCTACAGCTCAAGAGAGAAATCTAGATAAAGTTTTTTCGTGTCCTCTAATAAAATTTATGAATGGAATATAGATGGATTTAGTGAACAAGAAATTCTTAATAAACTTAATCATATGTCTATGGTAGCCAACAAATATATATCACCAAATTCAACACTTTATCTCAACCGTATATAGTTGAATTAATAGCTAGTGGTTTTACTGGTATTCTTAGGTCTTCGTGGGAAAAACATCTCACAGAAGACATTAGAATATCCATAGTTCATGCTATCCAAAGAGATAATGAAGGCAATCCCATCTTTGATGAAGATGTTGGTATTGGTCTTCCTGATGGAGTTAATACTTTAATATTTACTATAATTAAACATTTTGTTGGAACCCCTAGTAATATTACAGAAAGAATTCATGATCAATTATAATCTTACGTGTCCCACTCTAAGTGATTTTAGATGGTACAAAGATGTATTTACTTCTAGAGTTATGATGAGAAATGACAAGAATAAACCATTTTGGAAAGAGAAATTCGTTAATGGTTTACCATCTTTATTTGCTCACAAAGTTAGAGAAGAATTAAGTAAAAATTTAGGATATATTGATTATGATAATTTAACATATGGTGATATTATTAGTTATATTCAAAAAATTGGATTAAAAATGTGTATTGATTTTAAATTAGCTAAACAAGCTAGTAAAGATAGAAATAAAGCTAAATACGAAGTTAGAACATTTTGTGAACAAGATGGTTTACATCACGGTTGCTTCTCTCTGTAAGAAAGCACAGGCATAAGAATAAACATATTGAGTCACATAAAAGTCATAAGCGTCGTAAGAAAAGATATAATCAAGATAAAAGTAATAATAAGAGTAATAATCAAGATACTTATTACAATAAACCTAAGTCATCTAAGAAAAGATCATATAAAAAATCAAAGAAATATGATAAAAGTAAGATTGTCTGTCACAATTGTGGGCAGGCGTAAAGGACACTATAAAAGTGAATGTAGAGTTAAACAAAAATTAACTCAATTAAATATTTCAACCAAGATACGTAACAATTATTGGAATTAATGAGAATTGAAAATAATAAGAGAGTAGAATGAAGAAGCTTCGATATTCCGTAATCTTCTAGTAATAACGCATCCGACGATGAATCTGATAAAGTGAAAATGAAGTCACCATATGTACGTAAAATTGCAATAAAAAACCATTGTAAAAGAGTTAATGTAATTACAAAAGAAGAAGAAGAAAGTTCTTTATTAGTTGATTTAATCAAGAAATTACGCACTCTCAATTAAAGACTCAAGATTTGAAGCAATTAAAAGATTTGTTAACCAAAGATAAAAAGGTCACTGATAAGGTTCTTAGAGCCAAAGAAAAACCTATTTTCAGCCTCAATAAAACTCTTGAAAGATTTAAGTCTCCGGTAAAAGAAATTACCTCCCGAAAGTTAAATCAAGAAGTTAATAAACTTAAGAAAGAAATTTCTAACTTAAAATTAGATATTTCCAACTTAAAAAAAGAGATTGATGATAAAAAATCAGATCTTCAAGTTCACGATTCCTCTTCTAGTGATGAAAGTCACGATGAACCGTAATCATCAAAAGCTAAAGATTTCGATCTCTTTATTCAAGGTCTCCCTTAAAAGAATTAAAGATATTACTATTCAAAATGGTATATCTCTATTAATTTAGTATCGATAAAACTTTTTCTCCGCAAACACCCTCGCTTTGGTTGATATCGAGTGATTTGAATCGTATTCAAGAAGGTATTATCCCAACAAGATATTATAAGAAAACTAGTGAAAAACTAAATTCAAATTTAATTGGTAGTCAAATGGAAATAAAATATAAATTACCTAATGTACATATTTGTCAAGACAAGATGTGTTTTAAGACCTCATTTGTCTTAGTTCGCAATCTTATCGACAAAATCATTTTAGGATTACCATTTATCTATTTATTATACCCATTTACTACTAGTAATAAAGGTTTAAGTTAGTAACATTTAGGAAAAAAGATTACATTTAAATTCCTAATCAAACTAAAAGAAAGAGATTTAAAATTTATTCAAGAAGAATCAATTTCTAAATCATCAATCATTAAATTGTAAAGTTACCCACCTAAGTTTCCTTAAAGAAGAAGTTAGGTATCAACAAGTTGAAGAACAACTTAAGAACAATGTAATTCAAGAAAAATAAAAGAGTTAAAAGATTATTTAATAAAAAACTTATGTTCGATTCTCCCAATGCTTTTGGCATAGAAGAAGCACACAGCTTAGATTACCCTATGCTAAGGAATTTAAAGAACATTTAATTCCCACTAAAGCTAGGCCTATTCAAATGAGTCATGAAATGTATGGAGTTATGTAAAAGTGAAATTAATGATCTTCTTAGTAAGGGTTTAATTAGACATAGTAAGTCACCATGGTCTTGCCAAACCTTCTATGTTAATAACGAAGTCAAAAAAAAGAAAGAGGTGTCCCTCATTAGTCATTAATTATAAACCATTAAACAAAGTACTAGAATGGATTAGGTACCTTTGCCCAACAAGGATGATCTCCTTGGTAGGTTAAGTGTCTCCACAATCTTTAGTAAATTTGACCTCAAGTCGATTTCGCAAGTTGCTATTCATCCAGATGATAGGTACAAAATCGCATTCACCAATTCGCTCGGACACTACTTAATGGAATGTTCATTCATTTTGACTTAAAAATGCACCCAAAGTGAATTTCGTAATATTCTTAATAATATTTTGAATCCTTTTCACCATTTTATTATTGTATACATCGACGATATCCTCAGATTCTCCAAGACTATCAAGAGCATATTAAACATTTAAATTGTTCTTCAAAACAAGTTAAAACCAATGGTCTTGTTCTTTCTCCTTCCAAATGTAGTCTGCTTTCGACTAAAGTCGTTTCTGATTAATCCTCTATCATGGACTCACACGCCAATCGACAGAGCTATTCAATTCACCGAACGGTTCCCGTAGATAAGATTACCGACAAAACTCAACTACAGAGGTTTTTCGCTCGCTCAATTATATCGGGCAAGTTTTACAAGAACCTCGTGAAGATTTGTAAGCCTCTCTTTCAAATAGCTTATAAAGTAATCCTCCTCCATGGATCGACATTCATACTTCGTCTGCTCAACAAGTTAAAAAATATGTTAAGGTTTTGCCTCGCTTGGCATCTCAAAATGATTCAAATTTTCAAAATAGTTGAAACCGATGCCTCGACATCGATTCTGGTGGCATACTCAAACAAAAGTTAACTCCTACTTCGATGAACAAATTGTTCATTTCCATTCGCGCATGGAACCCTACACGCTTAAAATACAAAGACTATTAAAAAAGAGATTTTATCATTAGTTTTATGTATTAAAAATTTTTTAGAGATTTATTGAACCAAAAATTCCTAGTTAGAATAGATTGCAAGTCAGCAAAATTTATTCTTGAAAAAGATGTTGAGAATGTCGCCTCTAAGCATTCATTCGCTAGATGGCAAGCAATTTTAAGTATTTTTGATTTTGATATTGAATATATTAAAGGTAGTAACAACTCAGTTCCAGATTTTCTCACTCGTGAGTTTATTAACACAGGTACTATTGCAGCAACATGAGTGTACGAGGAGGTTCATCTTCTCGTGGTCATGGCGTCACCTCCGGCCATTCCGCTTAATCACCAAAAGGAACTGTTGTTCCTCATCCAGTTACCCAAACCCATAATAAATTCCAGGTGCTTGGTACAATTCCCAAGCCCTACTCCTCAGTTCTTGCTAGTCAGCCCAAACCATTTGATATTTTTGCTAGTCAAACCAAGTCTACCTCATCACAATCCAGTCACCCAGTTTCAGACTATCGTCAAATTTTTGATCAACACTTATTCCATATTGAGTTACCAATGAAACCCAAGAATGACCCGATTCAATTAGCTGCCCAGTATTTTCCTACTGGATGGCATTTTCTTCCATTAGCTCCTTATAAATCACTTCATGTATTATAGGACATCCTTATTAAAACAGAGTCACCTTTATTAAACTAATTTATGCCAACGATGATAAATCCAAGCTTCTTTATCATTCGTCAGATATTAAACAAGTTCTCAAGTTCTCAACTGTCTCGATTGGGGTAGTCATCCTTCCGATCTCAAGTCACTTTCTAATCACACTAGCTCTTTTTGCTATTATGATTATATCGAGGCTTCGCATAAAATCATGCTTCATCAAAATGAAGATCATAGTCATTCGTGGTTTTTCCATTCGACCACAAGTTCAAAAGTCAATTCCCCAAATGGTTCATCCTTTGGTGGACAAGGTATGGTTTGTGCCATGATATTTTCCCCAAACCTCTCCTCGCTTCGCTTAGAACATTTTTGTCATCACAAGAATTATCATTCCAAATATGAGGAAATTCCAGCCTTCCTTATATTTTGTAGTAAATACAAAATCCTTGGATCCTCAAATGGCAATATGTCATTTTAGCTACCCAAGAAGTCAGAGATTTTTCCGTCCGTCCATAGGAATTAGGACCGCTTCGCATTTACCTTTCCCTATTTCTCATGTCTCTCGCCGCTTTTTTTCATTAAATGGTGGGATAAATTTGCGTGTCGATAGAATAGTTGGCCAAGTTCGTAAAGAATTTCCGCCTTTCTCCTTTATCGACTCCTCCAAGAACACTCCTTCGCCATCTACCGCCGCAGATCTTCCAAAAAAACTACCACTAAAACAAATTGATAAGATAAAAGAAAAATCATTGTTCCTCCCGACATCGATGAAGTTACTAATGTTTCTAGTTACTCCAACTCTCGCCAGGCGCCTTGCAGATGCTATTCATACGAGACTTGACCGCCTACACGAAGAATCGATAAAGCTTCTTCTCACCCAGAGGAGAAAATTCTAGTCAAGATCTTCAAGACGAAGGTGATTGTGATCCCTATGGCACGATCAGCCTTTAAGACGCTCAGGATCCCTTCTCCTGATTCCCCATAATCAATCAAAGTAAGTGGATGTGATGACATCATCATTCCTTCAAAGACTCGCCTCCCAAGAAATTCTAATCACCACCACCAAAGACTGCCTCCCAAGCAAATTTAATCACCAAAGCAAATTTTTCCACCGAAAAAGAATCAATCCGTACATCCGCCCCACGGCCGCATTAGTCAAAAGAGACGCTCGCTTTTTCCAAAGCGCTTTTTTTATTTTTACTTTAGTAAAATGTTTTTACTTGTACTTTTTACTTTAGTAAAATGTTTCTTACTTTTACTTTACCCCGCTTATTGTAATAGTAATATTGTAATAGTTCATTTTTCTTGTTCTATAAAAGGAAATCGAATTCATTCGTTTAAGCAGACTTAGAAAGACTCGTAGTTCCTTCTCTCGATAAATCTTTAGCCTCAACCAACTGCTTAGCCTACTTAAACCCTCTTCATCTAATGTTCTTATTTCAAAAACTTGTAAGTCATTTTAATTGTTCAATCTTGTAAATAGTTTGAGTTATTATCAATAAAAACTTTTTTATTTAGTAATTTTTAAAAAAAAACTTTTCCTTCCCGCTTTTAATAAAGTAAAAAATGAAAAAAACTAAAAAAGAAAAATTAAGATGAATCGGTGAATCAAAGTAATCTCTTTCTTTTATTTATAAACATTTGAGGAAGGGATTACATTAATTCCTAGACTAAATGTTTTGAAGAAGTATTAAGGACTTCTTCTTCATCTTTAACTAAGAAGATCAAGTCGAAAGTTTCGCCTCCGCTAACTAAAAGAGAGAAGGAGAGGACCTCAAGAGCTTTCAGAGAGAGAAGCTCCGAGGCTACATGAATTAAGTTTAAAGAAACTCTAACACTTGAGTTTCTTTTAAATAGAAAACTAAAAAGTAAATTACTATTTGATTCACGCAGAATCACTATTACATTAATCAAGTAAAAGTAATTTACTAAAGTAAAAGTAAAACGTAAGAAACATTTTTTACATTTATTTTTACACGGGTAAATGTAAGAAACATTTAACTAAAGTTAAAAATATTTAACTTAAGTAAAAGCAAAAGTTATTCTTTTACTTTTACTTTTACATTTTTTAAAAGACTTTTGCATTTACTAAAGTAAAAAGTCGAGATGATGGATGGGCCATCACTGTTTCATTGATCAAGATGCCTCCTGCATCTTCTTCTTCGATCGGTCCGCTCTCGTAGGTGCTTGGAAGGTGTCGTTGATCATCTTCTCGATGAGTCACCATCCCCATACATTTCCACCTTAAAATTTTTATCCAGAAATAACCCTTTCACCCCAAAAATTTGGTTTATAAAGAAGGAGGAAAAAAATTTTCACCGAAAATTGGTCAAAATCTTCAAAATTTCTTAGATTTTGTAAAAATTTTTGTTTAAAAACAAATCGATGAAATCAAATAAAGGATCACTCGATTGGTCCCGATCTATCAATGAAATCGATCTAAAACAGTAAGTTTAATTTGTTAACTGCTTAAACAAAATTCTTTTTCTCAAGGTCCACTTTAGACTCTAACCTTACTTGCCTTGAACACATACCCAGAGATCTAAAGATTCCCTTTAGCCTTACTAATCGCTCCCAATTGAGACTTACAAACGGCATTATTCGTCGGGACTTAAGGCGATCTTGGGTGGTTTACTACAAGGCTCAAGCGATTAAAAGTTTGAGAGCAGAAAAATAAAAGTTTGAAAAAACATTTAAGTAAACAAATCAAATTATTTTTAATCGAAATCACCGATAAAGTAATCAAGAACCAACCGTGTGGCTCGATACCATATAACAAATGGGATAAGTTTTTAAAAGAAAAACTTTAATGTAAGAAAAAAAAGATTAAGAAGACGACGGTGAATCCAGAAAAGTAATCTCTTTCTTTTATTTATAAACATTTGAGGAAGGATTACATTAATCCTAAGACTAAATGTTTAAGGGAAGAGAGAAGTATTAAAGACTTCTTCTTCATCTTTAACTAAGAAGATGAAGTTTGAAAGCTTCGCCTCCCGCTAACTAAGAGAGAAGGAGAGAGGACCTCAAGAGCTTTCAGAGAGAGAAGCTCTCGAGGCTATAATGAATTAAGCTTCAAAGAAACTCTAACACTCGAAGTTTCTTTAAATAGAAAACCTAAAAAGTAAATTACTATTTGATTCACGCAGAATCACTATTACATTAATCAAGTAAAAGTAATTTACTAAAGTAAAAGTAAAACGAAGAAACATTTTACATTTACTTTTACATTGGTAAATGTAAGAAACATTTAACTAAAGTTAAAAACATTTAACTTAAGTAAAAGCAAAAGTTATTCTTTTACTTTTACTTTTACATTTACTAAAGTAAAAGACTTTTGCTTTACCGAAAGCAAAAAGTCGAGATGATGGATGGGCCATCACTGTTTGCTGATCAAGACGCCTCTGCCTTCTTCTTCGCATCGTCCGTCTCTCTCAGAGGTGCTTTGGAAGGTGTTGTTGATCATCTTCTCGGATGAGTCACCATCCCCATACATTTCCACCATAAAATTTTTATCCAGAAATAACCCTTTCACCCCCAAAATTTGGTTTAAAAAGGAGAAAAAAATTTTTACCGAAAAATTGGTCAAAATCTTCAAAATTTCTTAGATTTTTAAAAATTTTTTTGTTTAAAAACAAATCGATTGAAATCTAAAATAAAGGATCACTCGATTGGTCCCGATCTATCGCTGAAATCGATCTAAATGTAAGTTTAATTTGTTAACTATTTAAACAAAAATTCTTTTTCTTAAAGGTCCACTTTAACTCTAACCTTTACTTGCCTTGAACACATTACCAGATATCTAAAGATTCCCTTTAGCCTTATAATCGCTTCCCAAATGAGACTTACAAACGGCATTATTTGGACTTAAGGCGATCTTGGGTGGTTTACTAGAAGGTCGGGCGATTAAAAGCAGAAAAAAAAAATAAAAGTTTGAAAAACATTTAAGTAAACAAATCAAACTATTTTTCAATCGAAAATCACCGAACGTAATCAAGAACCAACCATGTGGCTCGATACCATATAACAAATGGATAAGTTTTTAAAAGAAAAACTTTAATGTAAGAAAGAAAAGATTAAGAAGATGACCGGTGAATCTCAAAAGTAATCTCTTTCTTTTATTTATAAACATTTGGGAAGGGATTACATTAGATCCTAAGATCTAAATGTTTAAAGGAAGAGAGAAGTATTGAAGACTTCTTCTTCATCTTTAACTAAGAAGATCGAAGTCGAAAGCTTCGCCTCCCGCTAACAAAAGAGAGAAGGGAGAGGACCTCTAAGAGCTTTCAGAGAGAGAAGCTCGAGGATACATCGAATTAAGCTTAAAGAAACTCTAACACTTGAGTTTCTTTAAATAGAAAAAACCGAAAAGTAAATTACTATTCGATTCACGCAGAATCACTATTACATTAATCAAGTAAAAGTAATTTACTAAAGTAAAAGTAAAACGTAAGAAACATTTTATATTTACTTTTACATTGGTAAATGTAAGAAACATTTAACTAAAGTTAAAAACATTTAACTTAAGTAAAAGCAAAAGTTATTCTTTTACTTTTACTTTTACATTTACTAAAGTAAAAGACTTTTGCTTTTACTGAAAAAAAAGTCGAGATGATGGATGGGCCATCACCGCTTGGTTGACTAAAGATGCCTCTGGCGCCTTCTTTCATTTCATGGTCCGCTCTCCTCAGAGGTGCTTGGGAAAGTGCTGTTGATCATCTTCTCACATGAGTCACCATCCCCATACATTTCCACCTTAAAATTTTTATCCAGGAAATAACCCTTTCACCCCCAAAAATTTGGTTTATAAAGAAGGAGGAAAAAATTTTCTAGAAAATTGGTCAAAATCTTCAAAATTTCTTAGATTTTGTAAAAAAATTGTTTAAAAATAAATCGATCAAATCAAACAAAGGATCACTCGATTGGTCCCGATCTATCAGTGAAATCGATCTAAACAGAAGTTTAATTTGTTAACTGTTTAAACAAAAATTCTTTTTCTTCAAGGTCCACTTAGACTCTAACCTTACTTGCCTTGAACACATATACCAGAGATCAAAAAGATTCCCTTTAGCCTTATAATCGCTCCCAATTGAGACTTCTTACAAACCAAGCATTATTCGTGACTTAAGGCGATCTTGGGTGGTTTACTACGAAGGTCCAAGCGATTAAAAGCAGAGCAAGAAAAATAAAAGTTTGAAGAAACATTTAAGTAAACAAATCAAACTGTTTACAATCGAAATCGCCGAACAAAATCAAGAACCACAAAGTGTGGCTCGATACCATATAACAAATTAAGATAAGTTTTTAAAAGAAAAACTTTAATAAGAAAGAAAAGATTAAGAAGATGACCAAGGTGAATCAGTAAAGTAATCTCTTTCTTTTATTTATAAACATTTGGGAAGGGATTACATATGAATCCTAGATCTAAATGTTTAAGGAAGAGAGAAGTATCAAGACTTCTTCTTCATTTTTAACTAAGAAGATCAAGTCGAAAGCTTCGCCCCTGGCCTAACTAAGAGAGAAGGAGAGCGGACCTCAAGAGCTTTCAGAGAGAGAAGCTCGAGGCTACATTGAATTAGTTTCAAAGAAACTCTAACACTTGAGTTTCTTTAAATAGAAAAACGAAAAGTAAATTACTATTTGATTCACGCAGAATCACTATTACATTAACTCAAGTAAAAGTAATTTACTAAAGTAAAAGTAAAACGTAAGAAACATTTTACATTTACTTTTTACATTGGTAAATGTAAGAAACATTTAACTAAAGTTAAAATATTTAACTTAAGTAAAAGCAAAAGTTATTCTTTTACTTTTACTTTTACTTTTACATTTACTAAAGTAAAAGACTTTTGCTTTACTTGAAAGCAAAAAGTCGAGATGATGGATGGCCATCACTGCGTTGGTTGATCAAGATGCTGCCTCGGCGATTCTTCTTCGCGTTTATCGGTCCGTCTCTCTGTGGGTGCTTGGAAGGTCCTGCTGATCATCTTCTCGATGAGTCACCATCCCCATACATTTCCACCTTAAAATTTTTATCCGTGAAATAACCCTTTCACCCCCAAAAATTTGGTTTATAAAGAAGGATGAAAAAATTTTCTACTGAAAATTGGTCAAAATCTTCAAAATTTCTTAGATTTTGTAAAAAAATTTTGTTTAAAAACAAATCAGATGAAATCTGAAACAAAGGATCACTCGATTGGTCCTGATCTATTAGTGAAATCGATCTAAACAGAAGTTTAATTTGTTAACTGTTTAAAAAAAAATTCTTTTTCTTGAAGGTCCACTTTGACTCTAACCTTACTTGCCTTAAACACATACCCGTAGATCTAAAGATTCCTTTAGCCTTACATCGCACCCAATTGAGACTTATAAACGGCCATTATTCGGGACTTAAGGCGATCTTGGGTGGTTTACTACGAAGGGTCCAAGCGATTAAAAGCAGAAAGCAAGAAAAATAAAGTTTGAAAAAACATTTAAGTAAACAAATCAAACTCATTTATAATCGAAATCGCCGAAAAGAATCAAGAACCAACCATGTGGCTCGATACCATATAACAAATGAGGATAAGTTTTTAAAAGAAAAACTTTTAATGTAAGAAAGAAAAGATTAAGAAGACGACCGGTGAATCAGAAAGTAATCTTTTCTTTTATTTATAAACATTTGAGAAGGGATTACATTAATTCCTAGACTAAATGTTTAAGGGAAGAGAGAAGTATTAAGACTTCTTCTTCATCTTTAACTAAGAAGATCAAGTCGAAAGCTTCGCCTCCCGCTAACTAAGAGAAAAGGGGAGAGGACCTCGGAAGAGCTTTCAGAGAGAGAAGCTCGAGGTCTACATTGAATTAAGCTTCAAAGAAACTCTAACACTTGAGTTTCTTTAAATAGAAAACCTAAAAGTAAATTACTATTTGATTCACGCGGGAATCACTATTACATTAACTGAAGTAAAAGTAATTTACTAAAGTAAAAGTAAAACGTAAGAAACATTTTTCATTTACTATTACATTGGTAAATGTAAGAAACATTTAACTAAAGTTAAAAATATTTAACTTAAGTAAAAGAAAAAGTTATTCTTTTAATTTAGCAAAAAAAAAAAAAAGTTATTCTTTCACTTTTACTTTTACATTTACTAAAGTAAAAGACTTTTGCTTTACGGAAAGCAAAAGCTGAGATGATGGATGGGCCATCACCGGTTCATTGATCAAGATGCCTCGACGCCTTCTTCGTTTACATCGTCCGCTCTCGTAGAGGCTTAGGAAGGTGTTTGTTGATCATCTTCTCGGATGAGTCACCATCCTCATACATTTCTACCTTAAAATTTTTATCCAGGAAATAACCCTTTCACCCCCAAAAATTTGGTTTATAAAGGAGGAAAAAAAAATTCCACCGAAAATTGGTCAAAATCTTCAAAATTTCTTAGATTTTGTAAAAAATTTTTGTTTAAAAATAAATCAGACTGAAATCTGAAATAAAGGATCACTCGATTGGTCCTGATCTATCAATGAAATCGATCTAAACAGAAGTTTAATTTGTTAACTGTTTAAACAAAAATTCTTTTTCTTGAAGGTCCACTTAAACTCTAACCTTACTTGCCTTGAACACATACCCGTAGATCTAAAAGATTCCCTTTAGCCTTACACACCCAATTGAGACTTACAAACGGCATTAGTCGGGACTTAAGGCGATCTTGGGTGGTTTACGGCGAAGGTCGGACGATTAAAAGCAGAGCAAGAAAAATAAAAGTTTGAAGAAACATTTAAGTAAACAAATCAAACTGTTTACAATCGAAATCACCGAACAGAATCAAGAACCAACCGTGTGGCTCTGATACCATATAACAGCGGGATAAGTTTTTAAAAGAAAAACTTTAACAAAAGAAAGAAAAGATTAAGAAGATGACCGATGAATCGGTAAAGTAATCTCTTTCTTTTTTTTATAAACATTTGGGAAGGGATTACATGTGAATCCTAGATCTAAATGTTTAAGGGAAGAGAGAATTATTGAAGACTTCTTCTTCATCTTTAACTAAGAAGATCGAAGCTGAAAGCTTCATCTCCGGCTAACTAAGAGAGAAGGGGGAGCGGACCTCGGAAGAGCTTTCTAGAGAGAGAAACTCTAAGGCTACATTGAATTAAGCCTAAAGAAACTCCTAACACTTGAGTTTCTTTAAATAGAAAACAGAAAAGTAAATTACTATTTGATTCACGCAGGAATCACTATTACATTAACTAAAGTAAAAGTAATTTACTAAAGTAAAAGTAAAACGTAAGAAACATTTTACATTTACTTTTACATTGGTAAATGTAAGAAACATTTAACTAAAGTTAAAAACATTTAACTTAAGTAAAAGCAAAAGTTATTCTTTTAATTTAGCAAAAAAAAAAAAGTTATTCTTTTACTTTTAGTTTTACATTTACTAAAGTAAAAGACTTTTGCTTTACGAAAAGCAAAAGCTGAGATGATGGATGGGCCATCACCGCTTTGGCCGATCAAGATGCCCTGGCGTATTCTTCGCTTCATCGGGTCTGTCTCTCAGAGGGTGCTTGGAAGGTGCTATTGATCATCTTCTCAGATGAGTCACCATCCCATACATTTCCACCTTAAAATTTTTATCCAAGAAATAACCCTTTCACCCCCAAAAATTTGGTTTATAAAGAAGGAGGAAAAAATTTTCTACCGAAAATTGGTCAAAATATTCAAAATTTCTTAGATTTTGTAAAAAAATTTTGTTTAAAAACAAATCAGATGAAATCTGAAACAAAGGATCACTCGATTGGTCCTGATCTATTAGTGAAATCGATCTAAACAGAATTTTAATTTGTTAACTGTTTAAACAAAAATTCTTTTTCTTGAAGGTCCACTTTGACTCTAACCTTACTTGCCTTAAACACATACCCGTAGATCTAAAAGATTCCCTTTAGCCTTACACTGCTCCCAATTGAGACTTACAAACAGCCTGAGTCGGAACTTAAGGCGATCTTGGGTGGTTTACGGCGAAGGTCGGGCGATTAAAAGCGGAGCAAGAAAAATAAAAGTTTGAAGAAACATTTAAGTAAACAAATCAAATTGTTTACAATCGAAATCGCCGAAAAGAATCAAGAACCAACCGTGTGGCTCTGATACCATATAACAGCGGGATAAGTTTTTAAAAGAAAAACTTTAACAGAAGAAAGAAAAGATTAAGAAGATAACTGGTGAATCGGTAAAGTAATCTCTTTCTTTTATTTATAAACATTTGAGAAGGGATTACATTAATTCCTAGACTAAATGTATAAGGGAAGAGAGAAGTATTGAAGACTTCTTCTTCATCTTTAACTAAGAAGATCGAAGCTGAATGCTTCGTCTCCGGCTAACTAAGAGAGAAGGGGGAGCGGACCTCGGAAGAGCTTTCTAAAGAGAGAAGCTCTGAGGCTGCATTGAATTAAGCCTAAAGAAACTCTAACACTTGAGTTTCTTTAAATAGAAAACTGAAAAGTAAATTACTATTTGATTCACGCGGGAATCACTATTACATTAACTGAAGTAAAAGTAATTTACTAAAGTAAAAGTAAAACGTAAGAAACATTTTACAGTTACTTTTACATTGGTAAATGTAAGAAACATTTAACTAAAGTTAAAAACATTTAACTTAAGTAAAAGCAAAAGTTATTCTTTTAATTTAGCAAAAAAAAAAGTTATTCTTTTACTTTTACTTTTACATTTACTAAAGTAAAAGATTCCCATGTTATCCCCGCTCGACCCAGCTACACTCTTATTACCTAAAAGGAATTGTGAAGAAAAAGGGTGAGCACAGCTAGCCCAGTAAAGAATAATATCATGACTAAAGATAATTAAATTATCAATAGCCTTTATCAGTAATAAATCAGAGATTTAGATCATACGGTAGTTGATAAAACTTTTCAACCATAGTTGCAGCGGAACGAGCAATCCATTAGAAGAGTCAAATAGACCATAAAGTCTAATATCTTGTCCATGTTAAAAGTCCACCAACAATGTTTTATCCCTGTAACATCAATCAACAGTTCCTGTCCACAATCATGTGAATAACTCATAATCATACTTGTGGTTCTAAATTCCTCTTCGCACCTGTGATTTAAGATAATTTTCATCACCTGTCTTTACCTGAAACATCAAAGATCATGGTTATACCAAATCACAGTTCCTATTCATAATCATACTAATAAATTCATCTTTGCACTACGGGCTAAAGATATTCATCAACAGTTCATCTTTTCACTACAAGCCAAAGATATTCAACAACGGGACATCTTTGCACCACGGGACAAAGATATTCATCAACGGTTCATCTTTGCACTACAGGCCAAAGATATTCAATAATAGGTCATCTTTGCATTACGGGCTAAAGATATTCAACAACAAGTCATCTTTGCACTACAGGCCAAAGATATTAATATCTCAAATAAATATATAATCATTTCTAAATTTATATAAACAATAATTATAACCATGTTGATCAATTCACCTTTGCACTTAAGCTAAAGATAATCGTTTATAAATTCAATGGTCATGATCATACCAGTCAACAATTCATCTTTGCACTACTGGTCAAAGAGAACCCATAGTCACGATCATACCAATAATCTACCCATCTTTACACTAAAGTGAAAGAGACATTCCATCACCAGGGTTATAAAAATGTTATATATGATAATAAAAATAATATGATCAAAACATGGATTTAATTTCAAGAGCAATATTCATAAATCAATGATAATTTGGTCAGAAAAAGAAATCAATTTTGTCGTGAATAGTAACTCATAAATAGTAACTCGTGAATAGTACTCCGTATTCGTACATAGTACCGTATACATAAATAGTGTCATATACGTAAATAATGTCATATACATGAATAGTGCCGTATATGTGAATAGTGTCGTATACGTGAATAGTAACCCTGACACGAAAAGGTAAAAATTTTACAATAAAATTCGTATCAATATTTCAGCATAATGATATCAAAAGAAATAATATGATTTACGAAGAAAATAACATCTCTTACCATCCCTTACTATCCCTTACCTCAAAAGAATAGTACTTCTAACTGGAATATCGGATGTAATGTTGAAGGAAACTTGCACTGAATAACAACTCTCAAAGTATCTAAATACTCACAAGAATACGCTCGATAATATAAAGAGAAAACTTCAGATTCTGGTGTGATTTTCAATTCTAACCTAAGCATTTATTTATAAGAAAATACTAGAACGCCAAAGCAAACTAAATAATAAAATAATAATATTATTATTTCTTATCTTCTATGCCACCCATTTTGAATCAAAGCATGCCATCTTGGAAAAATATTTGTAGCCCACATGTTTTTGAAAAAACAAAACTGGGTCCCACCCATAATTTTAATAAAAATATTTAATTTCTAAAACTTCAACAATTCATAATAAATAGCCCTTTTATCAGAAAAATATAAATTTTATGTCCATTCCATAGGAAATTGAATTCTCTACAACTTTGCAGAAGAAATTTTTTCCAAATTTCAAACAGAAAATGTCTGAAATCCATATACGGATGATTTTTAATACCTCCATTCCGATAAAATACTGATAAAACACCTCAGTTTAATTCCTTCATTTATAACCACATAAAATAAATATATCCATCAATTATATCCACATAAAATAAATATTTCCTTATCATATAAATCAATAATCAATTATTCATAAATAATATTACAGAATCACAATTATGACAACCAGGTCGTTCCCAGGAAAGAGAGGGCTTTCCGATAAGGATTTCTCCTTACTGGCGCGCAATTAGATGACCAAACCCTTTCCTGAACATGTAACTTTCTTAGACATTACCAATAATGCTATCTAATAGTATTATTCAAATAATATGAATTATTGATCTGATAATGGAAATAATATGCAATGACAATTATTGAAACAACAATAATATAAAATATCAACGTATCAATTATTGAATCAATAAAATAAAATATTGAAGCAAGAATTATCGTAACAATTATTGAGTAGTGCCTTCTTCACGTAAGAATCAATAATCCAAAAATCTTTGTGAAATACTGCAAGCATCGCTCAACTGCAACAACGTATTACTTTACTTTACCCACCGGGTATTCCAACAGTTTCAACGGTAAAAACTACGCCGTTATTTATAAAACAAAACTCATACTTTTCATTTTTTTTCATCCGACAGTTATTCTGTTATGGGGCCCACAAATGGCTTCATTGTCCGCATTTAATATTCTCAAACAACAAGAATATTCCATGACATCAAACTAATATTCTCGACAAAGAATGAGTATTTTATAACCACTTGCGTATTTTATAAACTTTACATATATCAACCTTAACTTTAACTTTTTATCAATTTAACCATTTACTGAATAATAATTATAAAAAAATTGAATACTTTTATTTCATAAAATTCGGGGGCTTACATGGACTGATCTGTTGATGTAGATTTGTTCCTTATCATGTGTACTACCTATTTGGACCAAGAAAATGCCTAACTGATGACTAGAACATCTTAATAATAGAACTAGAAAATGGCACCATGTAACTGCTTGGGTTTCTGGGTTACCCAGAAAACCCAGGAACACTTTGACAATGAGTTTGAAGGCTCGGATCTTGAATCTGAGTTGTGGTATGACATAGATGATGATTGATAATTGTAGTGTTACATAAACACTGATCAATGTTTAACATGGCTCAACAACATTTCGAGATGAGAATTAAATTCGGTCAAACAGGGCACCTTGAACACTGACTTGTCAGTGTTCTTGTGACAGCCCCAAATTCGGGTCCCAAATCACCACGGATTCTGTTCAATCATTTTATCACTATTGCGGAAGATATAAACATAAATTATTTATACAGTACACTTTACACACTATTCCCCAAAATCGAGTAACCTTAACTTATACACAAATTATAAACTATCTAACCTATACCATTATTATCCAACAATACTATTACAAACTAACTGCACATTTTATCCCAAGCTGAACTTGGCATTAACCTTTTCCTGTATCTGAACGCATTCGCCTTATCTGCAATGTTTATCATAATATAGCAAGGGTGAGCATGAAAGTTGCCCAGCAAGTTTAAATACAATTTAAGGATATATCATGATTGAAAGAATCAATAATAAGTGGCTATAATTCATCAATATAATTGAGAACTAAAGACGAACAAAACTTTTAATCGAACAAGTATTGAACATGAACAAATATATCCGGACCAACTGGTAATGAAGGTGATCGACCTTTCATACCGACTTATACATGCAATATGTACAGAGTACAATTATCCATGGCAATCAAAGAATGATTAACCATAAGCATATCTCGAATGAAACAACTCTTAGTAGAGTTAAGTAAAACTTACTCGAACTGATTGATTACCGCTACGCTTAATTTATAACGTTTTATCCGAAGACCTAATATTAGTAATATAGATCTCCAATATTAGAATAATATTGTCACAATATAATACTATTATATATATACACATAGAATAACCTAAACACATAGCACATAATCCTATCAGTCTACAATACAAATAAGACCTGGCATCAAGTTAAACTATTTAAGTCTGAGTTGAAACCGACACAATTCTATCATCCCCAACGGTCTAGTCGGACAAATATCGAGTTTAAGTTCAATTAAACTCTGCCTAAACACTAAACAATATCTTAGATAATCATATTATCAGTCAAAACAATTTTCATAGACTTGTAATAATTTTCAGATAATTAATATCATTTATCAAAATTTTCAATCACTTATATCGTATTTAAATGAATTAAAAACAACATAATTCCTTAATCATTAATATTTATTTATTATTAAATATTAATGAAAATCATAACATAATATTATAATATAATTATAATTTATCAAAGTATTTCTAATACCTTAAAATCATATTTATATGATTTTAAACACTTAAATCAATACGATAACTCGATATTAATATTAAAATATTAATATTTTCATGACAAAATATAAAAAGTTATACTTTATAACTTAAAATATTTTTATAACACTTAAATTATTTTCATATAATTTTTAAAGCATTAATTTTATTTTTCCATAATTTATTTAATATATTTATTAAATTAATTAATTACCATTATTAATAAATTATTAATGAAATTCATCACAAAATATTAAAAGTCATCAAAAATAACTTAAAATATTTTCTAACACCATAATATAATTTTTCATGATTTTTCATTAATTAAAATTATTTTAAATAATTTATTTAATATAATAATTAAATAAATAAATACCTTTTATCTTCCAAAAATATTAAATATTTTTGAAATATACCCAAAATAATTAAAAACTATTTTTCAGGCTTTAAAATAATTTTTCATAATTTATTATGTATTTTTTTTTAAAAAAAACTATTTATTTCTATTTATTTATTTAATTTATTCATTTTTTAAGTAAACTGTCGCTAAAAGGTATCATAGGTGACAAAACCGTCGCTAATGGTGTTCTTGGGATGTTCTTGAGCCTGCCCAGATCTTCATGTCAGTCATCGCGGGGCTTACGTTGACCACTGATAAATTTGTGATCTTCATGTTTTTGGGTTAAATTTTGGGTTAATGTTGTAGTACTAATATAGTACTACAACTCTACATAATTTCCATGTCCAATACACATCCTAGCAGCAAGATTAAAGCTTCAGAACCTCTTGTCAGACACGTTCTTGAATTTTTGGGCTGCCCAGAAATTCAAACAGTGCCAAAGGTGCTGCTTTGAATCCTTGTAGTTTGCATCCTGGGTCTATTTTGTATGATCTAACGGTTCATATATGTAGATCACATATCATAGTACAACAACTAATAATCGTATCAACTTATCAACATTAAAACAATAAGATCTAGGTCGGTCAAACTAGGCCTCAACAACTGTTCTTGAACATTTCTGGAAAACCCAGAAATGTTCTTGAGCAGTTCGGTCAATGGTGGTTTGACCACTAATAGTTTTGATTTTGAGCAAGATCTGAGTAAGATAGTGGCTTGGAAATGTAGATCTCATGTCAGACTACAACCTTAAAGCAACAACATGACCAAAGAACTTAACAGAAGCAAGATTCAAGGCCTGAAAAATCATTGTCAGAAAAATCTGGGTTTCTGGGTTACCCAGAAACCAGATTTCGTGAACGGTCAACGAGTTTTGACCAATAATAACTCTCGATCTACACCAGATATGGACTTGATTTGAGTTTCAGAGTAAAGACCACATAACATACTACCAATACAAACAGTTAAAACTCAAAAACAGATAACAAACACCGATCTATTAGGTCTGACATTTGACTGTCAGACACTAATTTTCCAGATTTCCAGATTTAAGAAATCTTCAATTTTGAGCATCAAAATGATATGGATCTAAGTTTTATCGACCCAGATCATCAAATGACATCCTCTAACACATATCTAGCAAAAAAATTACATCTTCAAACATCAGATCTAAGGATTTCTAAGTTAGGATTTTTATACCTTTTAAGCTTTGATTCAAGAACTGATCCTTGATAATCTGATCTTGGCTTGTTATTACATGATCTTCGATTTGATTTACACTCCTCTCATTCTATAATTTGGATTTAGAGAAGAGCTTAGAGAAAAAATGAAATGAAAGTGAGCCTTTTCTCTCCTTTTAATCCATATAAATGATAGGATACAATGTATCTAGCAAGTTAAATGGCAGATATAGACTAAATTAGTCACATGGCTAGGCTAGATTTTGGTGAACAACTCACCTAGAGTCAAAACCTACATACCAACTTCATAAAATAAAATACAAAAGGGCATTATAGTCATTTCCATACCATTTTATTTCTAGATTGGTCATTTGATACAAACCCTTAGGGTTTAGGGTTTAGTACTTTAGGGTTTAGGGTTTAACCCTTAGGGTTTAGGTTTTAGCCATAAAGATTTTAGCAAATTAACATTCTAAGATTTTCTAATTAAATTTTAAAATAGAAAATCATGATTTCTAAGTTATAATTAGGGCTTCCTAATTATATTATAATTTCCTAATTACATTAGGACTTAAACAAATTAGGATTAATATTTTTCTAATTAATATTGCTAATTTAGCAATTAAATCCACAATTGTGCATTAGGGTTTCTAACGGAACAATTAGGGTTTAAAATTTGAAATTAGGGTTTGCTAATTAATTAAACTTTACCCTAATTAATATCATAATTAATAGCACTTAAGCATTATAATTATTCTTGAAATTCCCATATTAGGGTTTCAAATTCCCAAAATCTGAAATTAGGGTTTTTAGATCTGGTATTAGGGTTTTCTAATGGTCAATTAGGTTTTCAAGTAATTCATTAGGGTTTTCCCTAATTAAATTATAATTTATTAACATTTAAACCTTATACCAGTATTTGCATTCCCAATATAGGGTTTTAAAATTTTGAATTAGGATTTTAAATTCCCGGAACTGAACTTAGGGTTTCAAGAACCGGTTTCTAGGGTTTCTTATCAATCATTAGGATTTTCTAATTTAACGTTGACGTTCTTAATATATATACATAGGGTTTGAGACTGATAAAATTTATCTGGTCAACCCTTGACCCTTAACCACATTCTAAACACATACATAACCATAAACACAGAGCATATTCCCATATACACTTAATCCTGAAAAATTCACCTAAATCCTTCACAGAATTTTAAAATCTTCAAAATTCCTTCCCAAAAATATCAAATGCATACACTTATTTTCTGTCTAGGTCTATTATTTGACCTTAAATCATTCATTTAAGATTTTAATAAATTTTCTAAATTCTCGGGTCGTCACAGTTCTTGAGACCAAGAACACCTAAGACGACAGAAAGTGTCGCTATAGCCTATAGCGACGGTTTTAATATTTTTATTTTCTGAATTTCTGGAAAATGATTAAAAATAGAAAATAAATTCTAAAAATTACCAAAAATGGTTTTAAAAAATATTTTAAATTATGAAAAATAATTTTTAAGAATTTGGAATATTTTTCATTAATAATTATAATTATTTGAATAATAATAATATTTAATTTATTTAATTAGTATATTAAATAAATTAGAGAAAAATGAATTTAATATTATAAAAATCATTTTAATAAGAATAAAGTATTTAAAAATATTTTAAGTTATAAAATATAACTTTTAATATTTTAAAGAAAATTCTATTAATTATTTAATATTAATGATATTAGATTCATTTAATAATTATATTAAATAAATTAATTTAAAAATGATTTTAATATTAGAAAAATCATTTTAAATGAAAATAAAGAGTTTAAAAATATTTTAAGTTATAAAATATAACTTTCAATATTTAAAGGTAAATTTTATTAATTATTTACTATTAATGATATTAAAGTTATTTAATAATTATATTAAATAAATTAGTTTAAAAATAATTTTATATTATAAAAATCATTTTAAATGAAATTAAGGTATTTAAAAATATTTTAAGTTATAAAATATAAATTTTAATATTTAAAGGTAAATTTGATAAATCATTTAATATTAAATGATATTAGACTTAATTAATAAATATATTAAATAAATATTTTAAAATGGTTTTATTAATTTAAAAAAATCATTTAATAAGGGTATAAATGAATTAAAAATATTTGAAGTTATAATTAATGACTTTTAATATTTCGATAAATAATACATTAATATTTTAATATTAATGGTAATTATTTAAAATAATTTTAATTATTTTAAAAATCATTTAAGTGTGATATTAGTACTTTAAAAGTATTTTATGTTATTATAAATAAATTTAAGATTTTAGCAATGGTTTCATTAACAATTTAATATTAATTAAATATTAATGATAATAGAATTATTTAACATTTAAACTATTTAATAATGATTCCAGTGTTTGAAAAATCATGATAAATTATATTAATTATTTAAAAATTATTATAAGGCTATGAAAAATAATATGACTGATATTTACTGTTATTGAACTACAGGAAAGAGTTTTCGACTCGATTATTACCCGATAAAGCCGTCGGTACCCCGACATGTTTCAAAAATTGATCTGGACTTAGATAACTTGACTTAATAGGTGTTTATTTGTGATCCAATGACTGCTAAACATATGTGACAATGTGATTAGGTTATGTGCTGACTGTAATAAGCAGTATTATGTATTACGATATGTTATTCTAATCGGTAAAATGATCTTATTAATGATAGGTTGTTATATAAAAGATAAAAAAAGTCAAGATTGCGAATTAAAGCGTGAGTGCAAGTATCCTACCTTTGCATTTACTTTATGCAATGGACATAAGTAAGAAAGTTTCAAAATTATATTATCATTGTGCCATATTATTAACTCTATTATTATCGATATTATATCCAATAAATTGTATTCATACAAGTTCTTAAATTATCCGATCATTGTTTATTAATATAGTATTATATTATAATTCAGATATTTATTCGATTCGTTAATTTCTAAAAATGGTTATATAAGTGTCCTCACTTGGATAATCATTGTATTTAATCACATGTTGATACATACTTATTAAATTCCAGTATGTATACGTTGACTTCAAAACCGTCTAAGCTATTTGACCCAGCTAGACACAGATTTAGAAATATCGTTGAACATGATAAAACTTTATTGTATCCAACCAAATTGTTTTGGTTCGGATTCCTGACTAAGTATGAACATCCCAAATATGGAAATAATTTGTGTGCGCCTAAGGCGGATAGAGTGAACGATAATATCGTTCTTGTATGTAGTATTGATCAATACAGGGCACATTGGGCAGATCACCCTCGCGCCCATAAGTTATGACGGTTGGCAGATGAAGTTCTGCTAAACCTTATCGAAAATTGAAAACAAAGTTCATAGTCTGTCGACTACTCTCCATTTATGGTCAATACGTAGTTTCAAAAATTTGATATAGAATTTTTATGTTATTATTATTGGTTCAGTTTACTTCACAACTGTTGATTCGTTGTAGAAGTGTCATTCAAAGAAAACATTTAATTCTTTCAGCTAATATTTATTGTTGCTATTACTTGTTGGGCACCCAAATGCTCATTCTTGCTTTAAATTTAAATGTTTTCAGCTAATTGTGATCAACCATAAGGTTCCGGCAAGAATAAGGGAAAAAGGAAAGCAAACAGAATAAGTGTTATGGTATCTTTTGTAATAGTTAGATTGTATTGCTTGCTTTTTAAGACCCCAACTTATTATAAATAAAATTGTGAATAATTTTTCTATTCTATTCATTATTCTAAATTAATAAGGTGTTAATTTAAGACCCCAACTTATATAATAAAATTGAATTTTCTATTTATTATTCTAAATTAATAAGGTGTTAATTTGATAAATGTGGTGAAATGTGCAAATTTTACAAAATAAGCAAGTGGTTATAAAATATTCATTTTTTTTGGGAATATTCTTTTGGTCGTCGGAATATTCTTTTTGTTTGGGAATATTCGCATTTACAAGCGCAAGCAGCCCATTCGTGGAGGCTCATAATGTAATAACTCGCTCGGATGAAGAAAACGACAAAGTATGAGTTTTTATAAATAACGGCGTAGTAATTGTTACTGCTAGTAACATCGTTGAATAATTGGTGGTTAAAATACAAGAATACGCCGTGGTCGCACAAAGAAGATACCAGATTGCACAAGATTATTGAATTATTGATTCGCACGTAAGAAGGCACTACTCAATAATTGTTATAAAGAGTTATCGCTCAATATTTTATTTTATTGATTCAATAATTGTTGCATTGATATTTAATATTATTGTTGTTTCAATAATTGTCACCGCACAAGATTTCCATTATCGATCAATAATTTATATTATTTGAGTAATATTATTAGATAAGAATTATTGGCAATGTCTAGAAAGTTCGTCAAGGAGAGGTTTGGTCACCTAATCATGCACGCCAAGAAAGAGAAATCCTTATCGAAAGCCCCCTCTTTCCGGGAACGGCCTCGTCATCATAATTGTGATTCTCGTAATATTATTTGTGAATAATTAATTATTGATTTATATGATAAGAAAATATTTATTTGATGTGGATATAAATGATGGATTTATTTATGTGGTTATAAATGAAGGAATTAATGCCGAGGTGTTTTATCAAGATTTTGTCGAATGGAGGAATTAAAATCATCCGTTTGTGGATTTTGATATTTTTTGTTTGGAATTTGGAAAACTCAAAGCTACAAAGTTGTAGAGAATTTGATTTCGTGTGGAATGGACATAAAATTCAGATTTTTCCTGATAAACGAGCTATTTTCTATGAATTGTTGAAGTTTCGAAAAATAAAATGATTTTTATTAAAATTATGGGTGGGACCCACTTTTTTTTTTTTACAAAACATGTGGGCTGCCAAATTTGGTTCAAAGATGGTCATGGCCTTGATTTTTCAACAAAGTAAATGTGAGAATGAAAAGAAAAATGAAATAATAATATTTTATTATTTTAGTCTCCTTCATGCTTCTAAAGATTTTCCTATAAATGTACGCTTAGGTTAGAATTGAAAATCACACCGTAAACAAGTTTTTTCTCTCTAGATTATCGAGTTTATTTTTGTGAGTATTTTGATACTTTGAGAGTTGTTGTTCTAAGCAAGTTTCCTTTGACTTTATATCCGATATATTCATCGTAAGTACCGTTATTTCGAGGTAAGGGATGTTATTTTCTTCTTAAATGATATTATTTTCTTCAATATCATTATGCCAAATATTGGTGAACTTTTTAATCAAATTTGAACTTTTTGTGTTGGGGTTACTATTCACGATATACGACACTATTCACGATACTACGATATATTATTCATAATAATTACACTATTCATCTAAAAAATAAAATTTTCCTTTTGTCCAAGATGTCTATTTTGGCTACTATCTTTGATCAGATCCATGTTTTGATCGTTATATTTTGAATTCGCTTCAAAATTTATTATTATGAAGTATTAGTGATCTTCGATAAACCGTAATACTTAATCCCTAATATTTGTCCTTCCGTCTCTCAATCGGATTCGCTTTTTAAAATATTTTTCATCATCCCTCACCCTAAATGATGATATTATTGAATATCTTTGGCCTGTAGTGCAAAAAGATGAATGATATATTAATCGATGAATATCTTTGGCCCGTAGCAAAAAAAGATGAAATGTGTGTAGAGATGAATACGACCAATCGGTGATATAAATGAATATCTTCGCTTCGTAAAAAAGATGAATATTTGATTAAAGATGTATATTGATTGTTGTTATATGGATAAAATATTGATGATGGACTTTTAAATCTTAGAAGATAGTAGAACTCATTCTCTACTGACTCTTCTAATGGATTGTTGTTTCCACTGCGCAGTAATATTGATCTAAAACTTGTTGTCTATTATATTCTATCGATTTTTCCCGTTGAAGACTAATGATAATTTGTTGTATATTATCTTAGTCATAATATTCTTTATCGGGCTAGTTGAGCTCACCCTTTTCCTTTTTGTTCCATTTTTCTTCTCGTGAGGTGAGAACATAAAGCAGATCTAGCTCTGGGTATGGAGTGATGGTTCTAGAAAGATGTTTTAGCAAAGTCCTCACTATTTCAATAAAATAGTGTTTGAATAATTGTAATGAGGACTTATTTGAGTGTGGATATTGTCTAGAAGACAATATTTGTATTTAAACTCACACAAGATGTGTTGTCGATTTTGCACCACAATCAGATTATGAAGTTGTAGTTTGCTTTTCGCATCATGTATTTGGCGACTCGTAATGGGTGTCAGATACCTATTTTGGGGGCGCCACATTGGTATCAAAGCTTAGGATATGGTCTCCGTGTGAGATCGGGAATAGAACTAGAGGGAGAGATGAGTAAATCCTTCGCTAAAGTGTGTCCTATCTAAGCTTATTTGTTGGTTGGTCATAATATAGGATATTATGTGATATGTTAATTTGTTTAATTAACCCTTGTTTTATGGCAAGATTTAAGAATGGTCGCCGAGAACGTTAACAATGGAGTGTATGAGAGACGTGGAACAACCTTTAGTCACAAACCAGAGAACGTGCAACAGAAGGCAATATTCCTCCCGTAAACAACACTACCGAGCAAACGATGAATGATGGAATGTTTAGGAGCTTTTTGCAGTTCATGCAAAATCGACGAGGAGACTCGTGTACAAAATAATACGGTGGAAGTGATGGCAACGCGCGGCCTCGTCACAACCAAGCAGCTTCAAGGAGTTGGGACCACCAGATTTTGGGAAAGCCCGATCCGATTAAGGCGAAAAACATGGGTCAAGCAAATCACCAAGATATTCGATGTCTGGGATGCACTTGGAGGAAATGAAGGTTCCATTCGCCACCTTTATGTTCCGTGGTGAAGCAGACATCGGTGGGAATCTGTGAAGTTGCACCCCACCAACCGCACTCAATATGTCTTGGGAAAGATTTTAGAAACTTTTCAATGACAAGTACTTTCCGAAAGTATTCGCTATACGAAGGAGGTAGAGTTTATTAGATCGAATGTAACAACACGACGATGTGTCTCAAAGACGAGGCAAAGTTCGCAGAGTTATCCAGTGTTTGCACCTCATTTGGTGGAGAATGAGGAACGATGACGCGGATGTTTCGAGAGGTCTAAAACCCGAGATTCGCCAATACCTTATCTCTCTCATAAATTTTTCTCAGATTCAGATGTTGTCAACAGGCTCAATTATTAGAGAGAGATAATGAGTATACTCAACCGAGGGACCACAACTGTGGTCATACCTAATGATGATGCTAATCATCGAGCGATGATAACCAAATGAGGAGGAAAATACTTGGACAAAGGCAGAACCACTGGGTGGTAATCGTGGCCATGATAATAAGAGAGGTGAGTCAAGTGGAAATTTCAAAAGAGGAGATTCAACAATGACGGAAGACATCAACAAAGCAAAGACCAAAGACCAACAACCAATTCTAGGGGGGAGAACGACCGCCATTAGATGTTACAAATGCGGAAAGAGGGACATATCACCAAACCGCCCACAACAATCCAAGGTATGTTATAATTGTGGAAAGGAAGGACATATCATTCGAGATGTGTACTATAGCAAAACCAAGTTCAATGGGGATGGTGACTCCAAGGGTCGTCCCGGATAAGTCAAAATCACGGTCCTCGGAAGAGCGCTTTGTCGCGATCGCCAAAACGTGAGGAACCCAAACGAGGTGATCACGGTAAGCTAATCTTGAACTCTTGTGAAGTTTATACCTTACTAGATATCGGTTCTACCCATTCTTTTATCTCTCCCGCTTGTGCTCAACGCTTAAACTTGACCGAGAAATTGGACTTCGACTTATCTCATTGAAACTCCGCTGGGTGAAACCTTCGTTACATCTACGTTTATAAATCTTGCTTAATCCAAGTTGGGCACTATCACATTACCCGTTGATCTTATCTCTTTAAAGATACTTGCTTTTGATGTGATTTTAGGAATTGATTGGTTAACCACTCATCATGCCAAAATTGATTGTTTTCGTAAGGTCATAGTTTTCATATTCCTAACCAACCCGTTATACTAATTCAAACAACTAAACCACTAAAATCACCATCATCATATCAAGTCACAAAGCTATTCATTTATTAAAAAAATGGATGTCAAGCTTTCTTAGCCCATATTATGGATTTGAATAAAGACAAGTCGATTTGAATAATATTTCGTTGTTAGAGAATTTCCGATGTATTTCCAAGAACTTCCTGGCCTACCCCGTAACGTGATGTCAATTCTTTATCGACCTTGAAACTGCACAAAGCCCATTTCTAAAACCCCATATCGAATGGCTCCTATTGAACTTCGTGGAGTTAAAAGTCCAACTACTGTGAATTATTAGACATCGACTTCATTCGCCCTAGTACATCTCCTCGGGGTGCTCCTATTTTATTTCAAAAAGAAGAAAGACGGGAGTATGCGATTTTGTATTCGACTATCGAGAATTAAACCATGTCACCATCAAGAATAGGTATCCGCTACCTCGCATTGATGACCTGTTTGACCGCCATAAGGAGCACAATTCTTTTCAAAGATCGACCTTCGCTCGATATCATCAATCAAGATTAAAACCGAGGATATTCCAAAGACCGCCTTCGTAACTCCTGGCAGACGGCATTATGAATTTTTAGTCATGTCTTTTGATCGACTAATGCTCCCGCCGCTTTCATGGATATGATGAACCGAGTATTCAAGGAATATTTAGATCGATTCGTTGTTGTTTTTATTGATGACATCCTCATCTATTCCAAAAGTCGTGAAGATCATGAGCACCATTTGAAGTCGATACTTGAAAGGCTTCGTGAAAACAAGCTTTATGCCAAGTCAAGAAATGCGAAGTTCGCTTGAGGAAGTAGCATTCCTTGGGCACGTGGTGTCAAAACATGGAGTATCCGTCTGACCCATAAGATCAAGCAATACAAAGTTGGGAGCAACCAAGTCATGGATCAAGCACGCATTTTTCTCGGGCTTAGCTGGTTATTATCGAGATTCGTGGAAGATTTTTCGAATCGCTACTCTGCTAACTCATTGACTCGAAAGATACAAAATTCAGATGGAGCGAGGAACGCGAGAAGAGTTTCCAAGAGCTCAAGAGGAGACTCATTTCAAGACTGCTCGCAATACCATCCGGTTCTTGGATGGATTTGTTATCTACAACGATGCTTCGTGCAAAGGGTTAGGATGTGTTCTCATGCAACATGGGAAAGTCATAGTTTATGCCTCGCGACAACTCAAAGAATATGAGAGGAATTATCCTACTCATGATCTGGAGTCAGCAAAGCAAATGATTCGCGCTGAAAATTTGGAGACACTACCAGATGGGGAGAAAGTGGAGATTTATACGGACCATAAAAGCCTCAAATATTTCTTCACCCAAAAAGAACTCTCAACATGCAAGAACGACGTTGGCTTTTGAGCTCATTGAAAGATTACGACCACACTATTCAATATCATCCCGAAAAGTTTAACGTAGAGTCGACACATCGAAAGTAGTAAGATCATATGCGAAAGTACGAAAAGCGATATTGTCAACACAAAGGCCCATTTTGTATGACTTGCAAAGGATGGAGATAGAATTAAAGACCTGTGGACCCACGTGATGATGGCGAATATACGAAAGTAGAACCAACTTTAATCGATAAAGTTAAAGTCGCTTCAAGCTACTTAATTGGGGCCGATGCGTATGAAGAAGAAGAAAGTGCAAGAAGGTGCTATTCCGTAAGCAAGAATCGATGAAGAAGGAATACTTGATTCAACTCTAGATTTTCATGTTCCTAACGATTCTCGACTTGAAGCATGTAATCATGATGGAGGCACACAACACCCCGCTTGTAATCCATCTCGGGAGTACCAAAATGTATCATGATATTCGACATACATTTTGGTGGAACAATACGAAGAAGAGAGAGATCATGAGTTTATCTCGAGGTGTTTAACTTGTCAACGTAAAGGCGTGAGCATCAAGTACCAAAAGGTCCATTGCAACCACTGAGATTCGGAATGGAAGTGGGAACACATTATTATGGATTTCGTTATGGGTCTTCCCAAGGTTTCTCAAGGCATGATGATGATTTGGGTTATTGTTGATAGATTAACCAAGTCCGCTCATTTTTTGCCTATACGTGAGACTTATTCCTTGAACGCCTTGCTCAGATATACGTTGAATGAGATTGTGAGATTGCATGGCATGCCAAGATCCATAGTTTCGGATCGCGACCCAAGATTCACTTCAAGATTTTGGGTTAGCCTACGTAAAGCTATGGGCACGGATTTATTTATTGGCTTCAAAGATACCATCCTCAAAACGGACGGGCAATCGAAGGACTATTCAAACCCTCAAGATCTATTAAAGACTGTGTCCTAGATTTCAAAGGAAGTTGGGATAAGTATAGTTTGCCATCGGTGGAATTCTCCTACAACAACAAGCTTATCAAGCAAGTATAAAATGGCTCCATTCGAGGTGTGTATGATGGACGAAAGTGTCGTTCTCCAAAGATGGGACGAGGGAGAAGCAACGTTGTTGGGACCGTAATTAGTACGCATGACTACGTAAAAGATCCAAATGATTCGACAACGATTCAAACCTCACAAGATCGATAAAAGAGTTATGCCGATCTTCATCGAAAGGACGTGGAATTTAATATCGGGGATCATGTATTATTACGTATTGCTCCATGGAAGGGAGTTACAAGATTTGGAAAGAGAGGAAAGCTCAATCCAAGGTTTGTTGGTCCATTTGAGATTCTCGACCTAATAGGAAATGTGGCCTATAGACTCAAGATTACCTCCAAGTATGTCTCTCGTGTTCATAATGTTTTTCACATATCTATGCTTCGTAAATATGTGAAAGACCCAACCACATTATCAAAGTTAGAACTGCAGACGAGATAGTCAAGATTTAACGACGAGGAGGTACGTTAAGATCTTGGATAGAAAGAGCATGTCCCACGCATCAAGGTTATACCACAAGTTAAGGTTTTGTGGAGGAACCATGCTATCGAGGAAATGACCGGGAGTTGAATCGAAATGAAAGCGAGGTACCCTCACCGCTCAAAACACTGTGCACGTACGCCAATTTCGAGGACTAAATTTTATAAGGAGGGAGGTCAGAAGACCCCAACTTATTATAAATAAAATTGAATTTTTTCTATTCATTATTCTAAATTAATAAGGTGTTAATTTGATATAATGCTTTGGTTATGGGTGAAATGTGCAAATTTTACAAAATAAGCAAGTGGTTATAAAATATTCATTTTTGTCGGGGAATATTCTTTTGGTCGTGGAATATTCTTTTTATGGGAATATTCGTACGACGACACGCCAACCCATCGTGGGGCTCATAATGTAATAACCGCTTGGATGAAGAAAACGACAAAGTATGAGAAGTTTTTATAAATAACTACAGTAGTTGTTACCATTAACATCATTGAATATTCGTGGTTAAAATAAAGAAATATGCGGTCGCACAAGAACACACCAGATTTACGACAAGATTATTGAATTATTGATTCGTACGTAAGAAGGCACTACTCAATAATTGTTACAAAGAGTTATCGCTCAATATTTTATTTTATTGATTCAATAATAATTGTCATGTTGATATTTTATATTATTGTTGTTTCAATAATTGTCACCGCATAAAGATTTCCCATTATCGATCAATAATTCATATTATTTGAATAATATTATTAGATAAGCATTATTGGCAATGTCTAGAAAGTTCTATCAAGGAGAGGTTTGGTCACCTAATTGCGCCGCCAAGAAGGAGAAATCCTTATCGAAAGCCCCTCTTTCCGGGAACTACTCGTCATTAATAATTGTGATTCGTAATATTATTTGTAAATAATTAATTATTGATTTATATGATAAGAAAATATTTATTTGATGTGGATATAATTGATGGATTTATTTATGTTGTTATAAATGAAGGAATTAATGCTGAGGTGTTTTATCAGTATTTTGTTAGAATGGAGGAATTAAAAATCATCCGTTTGTGGATTTCGGATATTTTTGGTTTGGAATTTGGAAAAACTCAAAGCTACAAAGTTGTAGAGAAATCGATTTCGTATGGAATTGACATAAAATTCATATTTTTATGATAAACAGGCTATTTTCTATGAATTGTTGAAGTTTCAGAAAATAAAATGATTTTTATTAAAATTATGGGTGGGACCCACTTTTTGTTTTACAAAACACGTGGGCTGCCAATTTGGTTCAAAGATGGCATGGCCTTGATTTTCAACAAAGTAAAAGTATGAGAGAAAAAGAAATGAAATAATAATATTTTATTATTTTAGTCTCTTCATGTTTCTAAAGATTTTCCTATAAATAGACGCTTAGGTTAGAATTGAAAATCACACCGTAAACAAGTTTTCTTTTCTCTAGATTATCGAGTTTATTTTTGTGAGTATTTTGATACTTTGAGAGTTGTTATTCTAATACAAGTTTCCTTCTACTTTCTATCCGATATTCCGATCAGAAGTACCGTTATTTTGAGGTAAGTGATGTTATTTTCTTCTTAAATGATATTATTTTCTTCAATATCATTATGCCGAAATATTGGTGAACTTTTTAATCAAATTTGAACTTTTTTGTGTCTGGGGTTACTATTCACGATACATTACTACGATACTAAGACTATTCACTTAATACAACACTATTCACCAAAAAATAAAAATTTTTCCTTTTGTCCAAGATGTCTATTTTGGCTACTATCTTTGATCAGATCCATGTTTTGATCGTTATTTTGAATTTCGCTTCAAAATTTGTTATTATGAAGTATTAGTGATCTTCGATAAACCGTAATACTTAATCCCTAATATTTGTCCTTCCGTCTCACGGATTCTTTTCTTTTAAAATGTTTTTCATCATCCTCACCTTAAATGATGATATTATGAATATCTTCGCCAGAGTAAAAGATGAATGATATATTAATCGATGAATATCTTTGGCCCGTAAAAAAAAAGATGAACAGTGTTGAGATGAATACGACCAACCGGTGATACAAATGAATATCTTTCGCCTGTAAAGCAAAAAAGATGAATATTTGATTAAAGATGTATATTGATTGTTGTTACAGGATAAAATATTGATGATGGACTTTTTAAATCTTAGAAGATAGTAGAATTCATTCTCTACTGACTCTTCTAATGGATTGTTGTTTTCGCCGCAGTATTATTGATCTAAAACTTGTTGTCTATTATATTCTATCGATTTTTTCCCTCGCTGAGGACTAACGATAATTTGTTGTATATTATCTTAGTCATAATATTCTTTATCGGGCTAGTTGAGCTCACCCTTTTCCTTTTTGTTCCATTTTTCTTCTCGTGAGGTGAGAACATAGCAGGATCTAGCTGGGGTAATGGAGTGATGGTTCTAGAAAGATGTTTTAGCAAATCCTCACTATTTTTATAAAATAGTGTTTGAATAATTGTAATGAGGACTTATTTGAGTGTGGATATTGTCTAGAAGACAATATTTGTATTTAAACTCACAAGATGTGTTGTCGATTTTGCATTTACAATTGTATTATTGAAGTTGTAGTTTGCTTTTCGCACTCATAATGTTAAGAAAGCGTAAAAGGCCAATGTAAGTAAACTCTGTGCTCAATGAAATGTAAATATATATATATATATAAGCTAGAACGCATTGTGAGGATATATATCGATCCCATTAATTTATCATTTCGATTTCAATATATATATATATATATATATATATATATATATATATATATATATATATATATATATACAAATACAAATAAAACCATGGATCAAGTCTGCATACACACGCAACACAACTCTCAACGTGAAGAAAAGTGTGTGCAAAGATGAAGAGAAAGGCTTTAAAGTTTGTAAGAAGGCTTACATTGGACTGTAAAAGAAGACTTCTATGGCTTTAAATGAAAAAACACTTGGCTCCCGCCGGTACAAAAGTAGCTATATATGAGCTCAGAAGTGTTTAAAATGAGAAAGCACTCAGTTTAGGGTGTCTACAGAGCAAATTGAACAGGGTTTCCTCGCCTTTTTCTCTTACAAAATGGCCACCCCAAGCCCTCTATTTATAGAGGGGGGGAGCTGTAGGTGTATCTGCGGCTTCCCGAGGTGCCCTGGGTAATGTGGGTCCCACCGTCTCGAAGTACGTGCACTCAGACAACGCGTTATTCGCTCGAACCTTCATAACTTTCAATCCAGGAGTCCGATGGAAGCGTGCCATACCATTTTGGAAACCTCTTTCCGATAGCTATGCAATGACATAGGATTTGCCCTTTTTGATTCTGGGAATATGGGTCCATGACCAAAATAGCATTTTCGGGTCTCCGCCAAGCAGTCCGTTGAGCTATTTTGCGTAGTTTGCGCTTGGAAGTTGAGATATTGTTCTTGTGGGACTTATTTTGAATTAATATGAGTTGAGATGAGTGTATTTGATTTTAGTTGAAGTTGAGTTGGCAAAATGACCATTTTACCCCTCTCGGGGTTATCTCCAGTTTTCGCATAGTTGTAGCAGTCTTTTCTTAGGGTTATCTCTGAGATCGCTATACTAGTTATCTAAATGTCCTCAGGGTTATCTCTAAGGTTGGCTTTACCTCCTGGGATTATATCCAAGCTTTGCACTTCATCCCCCGGGGTTATTTCCAAGGTAGGAACTGATTTTCCCGGGGTTATCTCCAAGGTTAGAAACTGATTTCCCAGGGTTATCTTTGGGGTTAGAAACTGGATCTCCCGGGGCCATTTCCGGGGTTGGAATTGATGTTGTGGTCCTCCAAGGTTATCTCTGGAGTGTGAAAAAGACGCTTTTGTCCTCCTGTATAGTTAGTAACAGGAAAATAAAATTTTGAGTGTCTACAGTCTTAGGTACTCATACCTAAGGTTTATAACCTATCACCTTTGATATCAACTTGTGACGCCCCAAAATCCGGTCTATCTTCATACCCGAATTCCGTACATCACGAGTAAATGTCCTTCCAAACATACATCATTATATAGTTAAATAAAACAACATACATTCTAAAATCCCAGGTTCTATTACTTTATAACCTCATTCATTACAAATAATGATAGTTTCATTATTCTTTACATCTTACAAGAGTGACTTTCATCCGCCACCAAGGATACATAACAATTCATTAAACTATTCTACAGCTTAATTACACTATTCTACATTACACGTCTTGACTTGATCTTCCTGCTCATTCATATACTAAATGACACTTCATCTGGATACCGGTCAACTTGATCTTTACATGATCCTTAAGTTCTTCTACTCGTACGCTGAAAATGTTTTTCATTTAAAGCAAGTGTGAGTAGTCAATTGCTCAGCAAGTCATAGCAGTGAATAAACAACTTTAAGAATTTAAACATTCTTTTAAGACTTCAATAACCGAACAAAGGTTATGAAGTAGCTTAAATAATTAGAATAATTCTGATTCTTATTATTTTAAAACATTACTCACATTCACTTTGAAATACTTTCATTCTTCTACCTTTTTCATACACATTTTGTATGGCTATAATCATTAACACAGACTTAACGATAATGGTTCATGTATAAACGAAACATTTTTATATTGAACATTTCAATCATAGAATAATTCATCTCATAGAAACACAGAAGTATTAAAATTGTGGCACAAGGCCTCGTACATTCTAACACCGTGTACAAATATCACACAATTACACATACATAAAACTTCTCATGTTTAACATCTGAGAAGTTTGAAAAACTAGCATTCATTAAAAATATGAATGAAGTTAGGAAAACTTGCCTTACGCACAGCTACAGCTTAGAGTTTACGTTGAACTGCTCATTCCAATCCCTATATAACATATAAGGAAATAACATGTACACCAATTAGTCCTATACTTGACTTATGCATTGGTTTAAGCTTAACCATACTCCTTATGAATGGTTTTTATAACCTAAGTTCCCGTAACCATCTTTCTTTATCGTTTACGACTTTACGACATACGAAGATGTCTTAACTCATACGATCATCATCTTTGATGATTTATATTCTTATCTTCTTCTTATAACCTTTATAGGACTTAGCACACATCGAATCTCTACTAATAATCCATATGGTACTCTGAGTGGTTTCCCACAACCAACCAACAAACTAGTTTCTCGTCTCATCTACATTGTCTTTCATAGTGAGTTAGATCGGTTGCCAATTTCGTATATACCTTCGCTCTCTGAAGGAATTATTTAGCCCAGCTCCCATATGTCAATCATTCAAAGATTACAATTATACCACAACCTAAACTTAACTTAACTTATCCGAACCATTAAAACTATAAGGTTCGTTAAGTCAATTTCTTATTCCTTATGGCTTTCTGGCAACTAAATGTCATACCTCAGGTTTTATTCCTTATCGTTAATCATTTTACATTAACTTATTCATATCTTATCACGTCCGGTTCTTTCGACTCGAAACGTCATCCAAGTTATAACTATTAACTTGGCTTCTTAACATTGTACATCATTGTCTTTAATTCAATTTCTTCACCCTTCACAGGTTTAATCATTGGTCTTCACTACCTTACAGTCAAACCATACACGGTGTGTAGGTTCTACCCGTTTAATATTCGCATACACTCAACCATCATCTCTCAACGTCTAAGGAATCACAATCATAGTAATCCCACATGTTTGTTTTATCTCAACTACGGTCCCAGGATATCGGTTACGTAATTTGCGTTTACATTCTTTGTCTTTTAATTCCGTTTAATCTTTCCCTTCAACCTTTACTAAAGGTTTAAATCACTTAATTAAGTGTTACATTATGTGAACTATATGTTCATTATCATTACTTACACTTCCCCAGAGTTGAGCAATTAAAAACGCCACTCATCAGTGGTTTTCTCCCCGGGCTGGCGCTGCGGCGCCAGTTCTAAAACTCAGAAAATAATTCTAAGTGTTGAACATGTTTGAGACGCTTACTTCACAATCTCATAACTTCTTTATTATAACTCGAAACGAGGTCATTCCAAAGCCATCTTCTTACTCTCATCACGTACTTCAACTTCCCTCAGATAGGAATTCATTATATATCCGTTAACTTTCCATTTAATTGGCTTTAATTTTGTCATTTGTTTATTTTACATTATGAACGTTCTTCGTTCGTTCGTCCGTAATTCGGTCATCCGAACTCGGAACAAGTTCGTTCTTGAGTTCACGACTCACGTTTTCTACGTATTCTTACATTCTTATGAAACCCTACATATTCGGATTCATTTACATATTTTCTACTTTTTGTTTATCTTTTATAAATTTTTTGCCATATCTTCGTTATAGCTAAGTTTTAATCCGTTCTTCATGAACGTTTCAAATTTTCCTAACCACGCAATAAGCATCTAACTTATATGCGATGGTTTTAAACTTGTCCATCAACAACAAGTTCTAACTACGATGGTTTTAAATTTGTCCATCAACAACGTTTTTTTTTCGCTAAGTTTGTTTGTTTATAAAAAAGAAAAAAGGAGATATCACAATCGCATGTAAGCATACCCGTAAACTTTAGAAAGAACCATTGGGACAAATTTCTAAAATGGCCTACTAAAGACTAACAACCGAGCTAATAGATAGAGCAAGGAACATATCCGGATACAAGCATATAAAATGAGCAGGAAAAAATTCTAAACAACCATACATCTGAAACCAGCAAATAAATGATCTAAAGCCAAAAGGGAGTTGCCAAAACTGAGCTGGACCCAGACACCTAGCCAACCTGGCCCAGCCACCAAGCTGCTACACCACGCCCAGAAAAAACCAGAGCAAACTAAACCAGACTGAACGTCACCAGATCAGGCCCTCTAATCGTCGAATCAACTGAACTTGCCCTAAACCCTATAACAGCAACATTGGACTACATCCACCCATACATCTCTTATCAAGAAACGGAGCTAGCATGAAACCGAAGCTATCCCCTTAAATTTGCAAGATTAACAAATGCCTTTACCTACAATGGGGCCAAGATTGCAGAAGAGACCAAACCGTAACCATGAAATGCACCATTTCGAACCTTACCACCAAGCCTGCACTGCACCTAGAACCGCTGCATCAAAGACTCCAAACAAAGGAGGCTAATCGAACCCAATAGCAGGCCTCACATCTAAATACTGAGGTCAGGCCTACTCTACGCAGCCTTGAGAAATTTGGAAGAAGAAGATAGCCTTGACTTAGTGATATTTATAATCTCCCTAGCCAAAACACTCATAGGCAATTTGGCATTTTATGAACAATTGAGTTCTAATACCAAAGTTTGTAAACTGTGGTGGAAAAGACCAGCTTTAAGATATCAGACCGAATTGTATTCCCTTTAAAATGAATGATATAATCCACCAGGCTATCCCAGCTCCTTGGAGCATTAGCCTAGACTCCAAAGGCAAGAACAGAAGATAGAACTTAAGTAGAATAGGGACAATCAAAGAACAAATGAGAGAAGGTCTCAGCATGATTTTCTGGTAAAGGCAATTCATAGGTGGGAAGCTATGGTAAGTAGAGAACCTATCATTTGTGGGTAATCTGTGTCAAGAGCAGGCCACATGGTAAAGGAGAATCGGGGGATATTGAGGGGATACCATAACAAATTAGCCCATGGGACTTTCGGAGCACGCAAGCGAATAAATTCCCAGATAGTGGAAGCTTTGACATATTTCACCGCGGTTGTCCCAAAGAATCAAGTCCTCAAAGATCGGAAGGATTAGGAAGAGATGAAAACAAGGTACTAATCACGCACATCATGATGATTATCGAAGGCAAAGCCCAAGCTCCCATGGAAATGATGTCGTAAATTCGAGCATTAACAGGATTACGGAGTAGAGAGAGAGATGGAGAGGGTTTAAGGGTTGCCCATTCAACCACTCAAGTCAAACCAGAGACTGAAAGAATTTCCATTCCCAACACTATAGGTAAGGAAAGGGAGAGCTATGGAACGAAGTTTAAGGATCTTACGCCAGATCCATGAACAGTCTAAGGGGTTCAAAATATACCAGAAATTAGTCTTTGATAGCACTGTAGATTTGACCCAATAAGCCCATAAGGAGGGAGAAGATGGGGAAATGACCTTGAGAAGTTGGAGAATAATGAGAGCTGAGTTCCAATCAGTAAGGTTCTTTATCGCGAGACCACCTTCACAAAGGGGAAGGGACAGATCCCTCCAAGAGACATTAGTACCATGCCGAAGGAGAGAAGGCCCCTTCCAAAGAAATCTACACATGATAGATTGAATGGCTCTTAGAACTGATTTAGGAAGAATAAAATGGGAGGCCCAGAAAGACTGAATTGCAAAGAACAACCGATTTAATCAAATTGAACTCTACCGTAATAAGAGAGGAAGGGATGTCCAAGAGGAAACTCTGGCAAGAATTCTTTGAATCAAGGGTCGGGCGAAATGGAATAGGAGAGTTTAGAGGAAATAAGAGGGACCCCGAGAAATCTAATTGGTAAAACTCCAAAAGGAATACCCAGCAACAAGTTAATACTTACCTTAACATCATTAGGGACATTGGCAAGGAAACACAGACTTTTATGAGCATTAGGAATTAGGCCAGAAAACATAGAAAAGGATTGAATGCAGGAGTGAATAATGGAAACAGAGGCCATATCTCCATGGCAAAATATGAGAATATCATCGGCAAAGCATACATGTGATATGTTGCACGATTTTGTTTTCCAATGAAACTTGAAATTAGGCAACAAAGTTTCCTTGTTTAGAATCATGGAGAAAGCTTCCATAGCTAGAACGAATAAGTAAGGAGACAGGGGATCCCCTTGCCTAAGTCCCCTCGCTCCTTTAAAGTAGCCAGCGAGACCTCCATTGACTTTGATAGAAAACATAGTCGAAGTGATGCACTCTTTAATCCAGCTAATGAAAATAGGGGGGAATTGAAGGAGGCCCAACAAATCCAAAAGAAAACTCCAGTCAACTGTATCGAAGGCTTTCCGAATATCAATTTTAAGAGCACATCGGGCAGGACCAGAAAGTCTGTGGTAATTCCTGAAAGCTCCTGTGCAAGGAGGATATTGTCACTAATGCTTCTCCCCAAGATGAAGGCAGCCTGAGCATGGTCAATAACGTTCTTCGTGTGTTCTTCGCGTTCTTCATTAGTTCTTCATTTTTAATCTATACTTTGATTATGATTTCACTTTTTCTTGGAATTTGGTGTTATAAAACATCATTCCTTACTTATTTCACTGAATCGTTCATATGATTCATTCGGATCATTTAAATTCATTACGAAATTCATACTTCCTTAATAAAGCTTTTTTAAGAAATTTATAACCTAAACTTCTAATTCTTATTTCTTCGTTTTCTCATGATTTCAACCATATGAAAGTAATTCTTAACATATTTTACTTCTATTCTCATTAAGCTATATGTTTCCATATAAAACTTAAAGAAAATTTATATTAAACTAGGTTTTAGGATTACCTTTTTCTTTAATCTACTTCCGTGGGACAAAGTTTGCACTCGAGCTAGCTTTTCCTCTTCCTTTTCCTACTCATCCGAACTCTCTCTCTCTCTCTCTCTCAAGTGTTGGTGATTTTTAAAATCACCAACAAATGAGCAAAGGTTCTCTTTTATAGAAAAATTAAGGCTAGGGGTATTTTAATATTCACACCTCCTTACTATTCATGAATATTCTCCTGGAAGCTTTGTGGTCCCGTCTTTCGGGATTCGTCCGACAGTTCAAAAACTGTAATTCTCGAAATATAAATATTTTTTGATATTTGTCTTTCTTTTACCAATTAACTTTTACGCATTCTTTGGAACACTGAAAAATTGAAAAACACTTTTTGATGATAAGCATTTTCCTTCATGTTTTTCCCTAACATAGTTAAACAAATGAAAAGTACATAACAGTACTTTTCATCATTTTTATTTCGTCCGATTTCTGCACATTTTTAAGAAAAACTTTTATCGACTAACTTAACTTTTCACGATATATTATCGTCAAATCTTTCGACGGATTATCATTTCAACATACTGAACTCAAGAAAAGGTTTAGGTTATTCAAACCCTAACCCTTAGGATTTCGTCGGGTGAGTAGTACCTATATCGTCTTTTTCCTCAGAAATATTTTTGTTCCCAGAAAAAAAATTATTTTGGTCTTGAAAATTCTTACTCGTTCAGTCTAGCTCGTAGCCAGAATCCTCCCGTTTTATATTATCCTAGGTTCTAGAATGATTAATAAACACATAGCACATAATATTATTAATAAAAATTCATTTTATTAATAACAAATTCATTAAACTTAAATTATGGACAATTCGATTCTCCGGGTTGTCACAAATGTTACATAACCTTACGAAGCTCTTCTTCCATAATACGGAACATTGTTCGGCGATCTAACATGTAACGCCCCAAAATCCAGTCTATTTTCACACCTGGATTCCGTACGTCACGATCCCACATCTTTCCAAACATTCATCATTATATAACTAAATATAACAACATACATTCTCAAATCTTAGGTTCTAATACCTTATAACCTCATTCATTAAAAATAATGATAATTACATTATTCTTTACATCTTATAAGAGTGACTTTTATCCACTACCAAGGATACATAATCGTTCATTAAACTAGTCTATAGTTTAATTAAACTATTCTACATTACAAGTCTTCGCTTGATCTTCACGCTCATTCACATACTAAATGACACTTCATCTGGATACCGGTCAGCTTGATCTTTACGGGATCCTTAAGTTCTTTCTAACACCGTTCGTTGAAAATGTTTTTATTTAAAGTAAGTGTGAGCATTCAATTGCTCAGTAAGTCATAGCAGTTCAATAAACAACATCAAGAATTTAAACATTCTTTTAAGACTTCAATAACCGAACAAAGGTTATGAAGCAGCTTGAATAATTGGAATAGTTATGATCCCTATCATTTTAAAACATTAGTTACATTCACTTTGAAAAACTTTCATTCTTCTACCATTTTCATACACATTCTGTCTGGATAGAATCATTAGCACAGACTTAACAATAACGGTTCATGTATAAACAGAACATTCTCATATTAAACAGTTCAATCACAGAACAGTTCATCTTATAGAAACACCGAAGCGTTAAAATTATGGCACAAGGCCTCATACGTTCTACCACCTTGTACAAATATCACACATTTGCACATAGATAAAACTTCTCAAGTTCAACATCTGAGAAGTTTAAGAAACTAGCATTCATTTAAAATATGAATGAAGTTAGGAAACTTACCTTACGCGCAGCAATAACTTACAATTTACGCTAAACTGTTAACCAAAATCCCTATATAACGCATAAGGAAATAACACATACACCAATTAGTCATATACTTAACTTACACGTTAGTTTACTTAACTTTACTTCTTAGGGTTCGCGTTCTTACAATCTAAGTTTACGCGACCAACTTTCTTTGCCACTTTATGATGTTATGACATACGGAGATGTCTTACTCATACGATCATCATCTTTGATGATTTACATTCTTATCTTCTTCTTATAACTCTTCTAGGACTTAGCACACATCGAATCTCTACTAATATTCCATATGGTACTCTGAGTGGTTTCTCACAAACAACCAACAAACTAGTTTTCTGTCTCATCTACACTATCTTTCACAGCGAGTTAGATTGGTTGACAGTTTCGTATATACCTTCGCTCTCTGAAGGAATTATTTAGCTCAGCTCCCATATTTCAATCATTAAAGATTATAATTGTACCACAACCTAAACTTAACATAACTTATCCGAATCATTAAAACTATAATGTTCGTTAAGTCGATTTCTCATTCCTTATGGCTTTCTGGCAACTAAATTCCATACCCCAAGATTCATTCTTTGTCTTCTAAGTCATACAGTCTTTTGTATACTTAGAATGATAATTCAATGTTAATACTACACATTCATAGCGTTAAGCATTTTACATTACCTTATTCATATCTTACAACGTCCGGATCATTCGACTCGGAACGTTATCCAAGTTATAATTATTAACTCGACTTCTTAACATTATACGTCATTGTCTTTAATTCATTTTCTTCACCATTCACGAGTTTAATCATTAGTCTTCATTACCTTACGGTTAAACCATACACGGCGTGTAGGTTCTACCCATTTAATATTCGCGTACACTCAACCCTTACATCGGCTAAAGTGTTTTAACGCTTACTTTTCATTCTAACATTCTCTATCCGACTTACCCTCGGACTTTCATTATTCTTATTACCATTCATTCTAGCTTTCTTGATAATTCATATCTTACTTACTACTTTCATTAACGTCTAAGTCATACAACCAATATATACTTAGAACATTCGCCCGACACAAATACGATTCACGAGTATCGTTTACTTATTCTGCGTTCACGTTGTTCATCTCTTAACCTCTCATTCAATCTTTACCCAAGGTTTTAATCTCTTTCACTCGTTATCCATTATATGAACCCCACGTTCATTATTCTTTCTTAATGTCGAAGACATACGTTTCATTGTATGCTAAGACTGATCGATCATCGCAACTACGTTACGTTCACAGCGTCTATACACTTTACACTTATTCCTTATTACGACATCATAACATCAAAATGTTATACATCACCCTCGTCATTCAACGTCTAAGGAATTACAATCATAGCAATCCCCCACGTTCGTTTTATCGCGACCACGGTCCCCGGATATCGATTACGTATTTTTCATTTACATTCTTTGTCTTTTAATCTCATTCAATCTTTCCTTCAACCTGTACTAAAGGTTTAAATCACTTTATTAAGTGTTACATTATGTGAACTAAATGTTCATTATCTTTCCTTACACTTCCCCCAGGAGTTGAGCAATTAAAATCTCTTCTCTGGGACTTTCCATGCATTACTGCCGCCAAGGTATGCCTTTGGGTTCTTCTTTATTGCTTTCATACGCAACGCCACTTACCAAGATACCTTTCTCCCCAGTGTCGGCATCGCGACGCGCCTTCCCTAGGTATAATCTGGTAATGGCGTTAGTTCTAAACCTCAAAAAAAAAATTCTACAGCACGAAAGACGATTGGCAATATGCTCTCCCTTCTCTTTAAAAAACCATGAGTTTTATTTCCATACCCATAAATTTTCCTTTCTGCCGTCCTCCTATACTTACCGTTACCTTTTCTCAAACCTTTTCTTCCCCTTTTTGGTTCCCGCTCCCTCTACCTACTTTCTCCATCCTCACCTATTTTTTCTGTTTTCTCCTTCTGATATTTCCGGCAGTTCTCTCCTTTCAGCTCCGACCATCTTTACATCCTTTCCTTCCCTAATCTCTAATCATGGTCGACCACTCGCATCTCTCTGCTGGAAACTCTGAGTCTAGCGTCTCCCGTGATCTTTTTGCAGATTATGGGATTTCAAACCCAAACTCTCCTAAGATGCATTTGAATCTGAGCTTGCTCCTCATCCCCTCCCACCGATCTAGCTTTGGATTCGTATGGCCAAATGCGCCAATAGTGACGGGACGCACTGTATGGGCCTTGGGCATGGGTCCGACATGAAGGACATTCTCGCTTTGCTTTCAAAGATTTCTCTTCTCATGATAGAATCATAGTCAGCGATGAAAGGCGTAAGAATCAAAAATTGTTGGAATTTCTCAGAGCTAATGGTTTCTCCGTTAAAGAGTTAAATGATGTTTCAAACTCCCAATTGTCCTCGTGCACAGGTTGTTGATGATAACAACCTATTTGACCAAAGTTCTCTCGAAGCTAACATGACCACTAATGTGGATGCTGCCCTCTTTGTGCCTGTGCCTAGCTCCACTTCGACTGCTGAGAAGCCCAACGTTTCGGTTTGTCCCCTTTTACAACCAGTTAAGGTTGGCTCCTCCCTCCCAGTCAAATCTCTGCCTTCTTAAAAGCCCTCTTGGAGTGAGGTGGTTGCGAACGATGCTCCCAGGAAGTCCTCACTAACATTCTTTCCCCCATCTGAATCAGAAGGCCTTATCTCCATTCGGCCTCCACACGAGGAGCTCAAAAAAGGATGTGACCTGTGGTGCAATAGCCTTGTGGGCTACTTTCTTCATTCTAAGCTCCCTTTCAAGGTAGTTGAGCCTATTGTTCAAAAACTTTGGGGCTCTATGGGATTATCTAAAGTGCTCCTGCATGAAAAAGGATATTACATATTCAAATTCAACTCGGTTGAAGCTCGAGAAAACATCCTTGTTATGGGCCCCTGGTATATCTCTAACAAGCAAATCCTGTTGAAGAAATGGAAGGAGGGTATTGACATTACTAGAGAGGCTTGCTCTAAAGCTCCTGTTTGGGTCAAATTTCATGGCATCCCCCTTTCTTATTGGACATACGAAGGCCTCAGTTACATTGCTAGTGGGGTTGGGAAGCCCCTTTTCTTGGATAAAGTCACGGAAAGACTGGACCCTCTTCCTTATGCTCGGATCTGTGTGGAAATTGATGTTGCAGCCACTTTTCCGCGTTCTCTTCCTGTTATTATCTTGAATGAAGATGAGCTCGAGGAACGCCCTAGCTGAAGTGATCACAAAGCATATCAGTCCCGCTTTGATTCCCTCTCTTGCAGCTATTGTTACTCCGGAGGAAATTCTTTCCACACTTAAGGCATGCAGAGAAACAAAAGTCCTGGTCCTGACGGCTTCAACGTGAACTTCTTTCTTCATTCTTGGGGCACTGTGGGGGCTGATTTTGTCAAAGCCGTTCAATCATTCTTCATCTATGGTCATATGCTTAAAGAATCCAATGCCACTGATGTCGCTCTTATCCCTAAGGTCCCAAACCCCTCCTCTATGACTGACTTCCTACTATATCCCCGCCGCAGTAACTCTATCTATAAATGCATATCCAAAATATTAGTAGCTAGACTTAAAGCCACTCTTCCTGACCTCATCTCCAATTCTCAAGCTGCCTTTATTCCAGGCCGCAAAATTGGTGACAACATTCTTTTGGCCCAAGAGCTCTTACGAAACTATCACAGACCTTCTGGCCCCTCTAGATGTACAGTTAAAATTGATTTGAAGAAAGCCTTCGACTGCATTCGATGGGAGTTCCTATTTGATGTTATGACTCTTTTGGCTATCCTACAACTTTCATACGATGGATCGGAAGTTGCGATTCTACCAAGAATGTTCTCGATTAAAGTTAATGGTTAGCTATGTGGCTATTTCCAAGGTAAACAAGGTATTCTCTATGCACCTCTTTCTCCCATATTGCTTGTTTTAGTCATGGAAGTCCTAGCTCTTCTACTTGATAAAGCTTCTTCCTCTCCAAATTTTTCATTCCATTGGAGAACAAAGGCATGTAAAATCACAAACCTTTGCTTCCTAGGATGACCTCCTTCTCTTTTGTCACGCGGTGACATGCAACTGTCAACCTCCTAAAGCATAGCCTCGACTCCTTTACCAGCTTCTCTGGCCTATCTATAAATCACAACAAAAGCCAGTGCTTCCTTGCAAACATCTCCCCTAATCTGACTATTAACATTCTTTCATCCCTCAATATAGGCTTCGCTCTTTCGCTGTCAAATTCTTAGAGTGCCCTCATTACTTGAAGTTATCCTCGGCGGAATGCTTGCCCCTAATTCAAAAGATCATTGTGCGAATTCAGTCATGGGCTAACTGTTTCATCTCTTATGCGGGTAGGCTGCAACTCATTAAATCCATTCTATTTGCTATCCAATCGTATTGGTCTGCTTATTTTGTTCTTCCCAAATCGGTAACCAAGAAAATTGAACAGCTTCTTTCTAGATTTCTTTGGAAGGGCTCCTCACTTGATAAATATGGTGCAAAGGTTTCTTGGGCCCGTGTCACCTTGCCCATGTCAGAAGGTGGGTTAAGTATTAAAAAAGTTGTTGAATGGAACAAAGCACAAATTATGCTACACCTATGGCAGATTATCAGTTTCAAAAGTTCCTCTTTTTGGGCTCAATGGGTTAACAAGACTCTACTCTTGAAGCACAACTTTTAGACTACTCCTATTCCATCTAATGCTTCCTGAATTTGGCGCAAAGTACTGAACCATAGGAGCTTAGCCATCAATTTTGTTACATATAAATTGGTTAACGGGCAGAACATCAGTTTATGGCAAGATCCTTGGCTAAACAATCGCCCACTGGCTTGCCATCGCACGTAACTCTATCAGATCAAATTCGGTTTGCTTTTTACACTAAAAGTCGACATCATCATGCACCGCTCATGGCAACCTCCTAGATCAAATTTCCATAGCCTTATGTCGATGAAGAAGAAATTACTTCACCCATCACCGCTTTCTCTCTATCCGGATCGGGTGTGTTTGGGTGCCTCTCTTTGATCAAAGCTTTCATATATGGACATCTATTCACGTGAGGGTACCACCGTCCCTTGGTTCAAACTTATTTGGCACAACCTTCAGTCCCCCGCTTTTATTTCTTCTTCTTCGTCAAGCGCTACATAAGAGGTCGGTGACATGGTCACCGGACTCATCGCTTCTATGCTCTCACGCCCCCGAATCATTCTCGCACCTTTTCTTTGCTTGTGCCTTCTCCCGACAGCTTCTTGGATCAGTGCTTGTTGTTCATGGCTGGTTTGGTGTGCCTTTTGACTGGGATCCACTTATTCACCACATTCAACATTCTCCAATGGACCACATGTCATCTCGGATTATAAAGCTTTGCTTAGCTACTGTTATTTATAAAGTATGGAATGAACGCAATAGGCGAGCCCATGGTGAAACCCCAAAGATCGCCATCGCTTCTCTTGCTCAAGATTGTGTTAGGATTTTTAAATGCAAATTGTATTCAGTTAAAGATTTTAGTTCTTATACTCTAAAATATCCAAACCTTAGGCAGTTATAGCCTTTGGTTATAGCAAGTGCATCATTGGCTTGTCTCTGATGTATCTGTTTTAGCTCTTTCATGGGGAATGCCCCTAGATGTGTTTTCATATTTTTTATTTATTTAATACTCACAATTTAGCAAAAAATAAATAAAAAAATTCTAAGTGTGGAACATGTTTGAGGTGCCTATTTTTGAAATTTAATAACTTCTTCGTTATAACTCGGAATGAAGTCGTTCCAAAGCCATTTTCTTATTTATCTTAAATACTTTAACCTCCCTCGGATAGAATTCATTCTAAATCCGTTAACATGTCATTCAATTGGCTTAAATTCCATCCTTCATTCGTTTTACGTTATTAACGTTCATCGTTCGCTCGTCTGTAATTTGGTCATCCGAACTCAAAATTGGCTCGTTCTTGAGTCCACAACTCACGTCTTATACAATTTCTTACATTCTTATGAAAACCTACACATTCGGGTTTATTTACATGCTTTCTACTTCTCATTCGTCTTTAACAAAAATTTTGACATAACTTCGTTATAGCTAAGTTCAATCCGTTCTTCATGAACTTTTCTACCATTCCTAACCTAGCAATAAGCAACTAACTTATACGTAATGGTTTTAAACTTGTCCATCAACAATAAGTTATACAATGATATTTTTAAATTTGTCCATCAACAACGTTCTTCGTATTCTTCGCCTGTTCTTCGCGTTCTTCATCTGTTATCTATTTTTAATCAATATTTTGATTACGATTTCACTTTTTCTTGGAATTGGGTGTTATGAAACACCATTCCTTACTAATATCACCGAATTGTTCATATGATTCATTTGGATCGCTAAAATTCATTACGAACTTCATACTTCCATAAGAAAATAATAAACTAAACTTCTAATTCTTACTTCTTTGTTTTCTCATGATTTCAACCATATAAAAATCATTCTTAACATCCTTTACTTCTATTCTCATTAAACTATATTTTTAACATAGAAAACTTAAAGAAAATTTATATTAAATTAGGTTTTGGATTACCTTTTTTTGTTAATCTTCTTTCGTTGGACAAAGTTTGCACTCGGGCTAGATTTTCCTCTTCCTTTCTCTCCTCATCCGAACTCTCTCTCTCAAGTGTTGATGATTTTCAAAATCACCAACCAATGAACTAAGGCTCTCTTATATAGAAAATCAAGGCTAGGGGTAAAATAGTAATTTTGCCCAAAAGTTACTATTCACACCTCCTTACAATTCACGAAGCTTCTCTTGGAAGCTTCATGGTTTCGTCTTTCAGGATTCGTCCGACAGTTTGAAAAACTACGATTCTCGAAATCCAAATATTTTTGGATATTTCATCTTTCCTTTACAGATTAACTTTTACGCATTCTTCGAAACTTTGAAAAACTAAAAAAAACACTTTTTGATGATAAGCATTTTCCTTAACGTTTTCCCCTAATGTAGTTAAACGAATGAAAAGTACATAACGATATTTTTTATCATTTTTATTTCGTCAGATTTCTGCACATTTTTCGAGAAAAACTTTTATCGGCTAACTTAACTTTTCACGACATAATATCGTCAAATCTTTCGATGGAATATCATTTCAACATACCGAACTCTCGAAAAGGCTTAGGTTATTCAAACCCTAACCCTTAGGGTTTCATCGGGTGACTAGTGCTTATTTCGTCTTTTTCCTCAAAAATATTTTTATTCCCGGAAAAATTTAATTTTTGTCTTGAAAATTCTTACTCGTTCAGTCTAGCTCGTAGCCAGAATCCTCCCGTATTATAAGCATCCTAGGTTTTAGAACGATTAATAAACACATAGCACATAATATTATTAATAAAAAATCATTTTATTAATAACTAATTCTTTCAACTTAAATTCTGGACAATCCGGTTCTCTAATTTGTCACACTTCCCCCTTGTAAAAATTTCATCCTTGAAATTTCTTAAAACCACACCTATACCCGGGTCATCACATTCACCCATTCTTCACAGAATTTCGTCCTCGAAATTTTAGCTTACTCTTCTTCTCAACTTCTCTTCAAAGAAGTTCTTATCTTTCAAACATTCCCTAACCTTCATAACTTAACAAGAATCATGAAGTAGAATAAATAACAAGGAACATAAGAATTCCTTTAAAACATTTCATACTTTTGCTGAGGGGTCAAATCAACCATGAACTCTTACTAGGTTTAACAGCATTTCATCGTAAACCCTTTTATCACGATCAGTTTACGATCACCAAGAAAGTAAACTACATCTTCCATACGTAGGCGATTAACCCATTGTATGACCCCATTTTGGGGTATGTGTAACGCCCCCAAAATTAGGTATACGTCACCCATCTTGGGTCGCCACTTACATGGTACATAAATTCAAATACAACTTACTAATATAACTGTCGTGTACAATACGACATAAACTGTGAGTTTGAATACAAATTTTGTCTACTAGATATTATACAAACTCAAAAGGAGTCCTCATTACAACTATTATCACACTATTTCACGTAATAGTGAGGACTACTAATGCTATCCTCGGACCATTACTTCGCTCCTCGACTCGTCCCGCCTATGTTCTCATTTCCTCAAGAGAAAGGTGAAAGAAAGGGTGAGCTCAACTAGCCCAAGAAGAAATATTATGACTAAGATAATGCGTAATAAATTATCATTAGCTTCTTCAAGTTGTTAAACCGATAAAATACAATAGACAACCGCTTTAATCTGCAATGAATAAGCAATCCATTAAAAGAGTCAAGTAGAGAATAAAGTCTACTATCTTTTAGGTTTTAAAAGGTTTTCATCAATTTTTATCGCCGAGACTCAAATTTTAATAATAAACCACCACATCTAATCATCCCCGCATTACACCTGGCCAAGGATTTTCATCAAATTATCAATGGTCATGACTATACCGAATCACCCTCGGTCATAATCATACCAAAAACTATCCATCATCGCATTATGTGCCAATCGAGGACTTTTGTCACATCATTTATATCAAGTCATGATTATACCGAATGATCCTCGGTCATAATCATACTAAGTTCATTTATGCACGTAAGCCAAAGATAACATAATATAACATGAGGATGATGACAATGACATAGTAATTCAATAAAACAAGTTCAAGAATTATTTAATCCATGAATTATTAACGCCCAAATTGTCAACACGATCATCGTTTTCAGAGAGTAAAATTCAATAATGATCAAGAATATTTCCATGAAAAGATATTTGGATGAAACGCAAATATCAAGGATATTCTACTAATTTCATGGAGTATAGAAGTCAAAGTTTTAACCAACCTGGGTATAATAAAGAATGGAATAACAAAAGAAATCACCATGCATGCAGATCAGACAGACAAAGTTATTCCAAATGTAATAATAATAACGGAACAAAGTCGTGAAATTCACAACCGACTGTGATGTTCCAATGTAATAATAAAGATGGAACTGCATCCGGTAAAACACATGATAGGATATTCCAACAGAATGATAAAGACGGAACCAGTCCTGTAAAACACATGCATGTGATGTTCCAATGTAATAATAAAAACAGTAACCAGTCCTGTAAAACACATGCATGTGATGTTCCAATGTAATAATAGAAGAATGCCACCAAGTATAGGGTAAATCACAGATACAAAAGTTATTCCAATGTAATAATAAGCAATGGAATAATATAAGGATTTCACCAAGTATAGGGTATGCCGTATGACACAAAGTTATGTATAGGGTATGCCACTTTTACAAAAGTTATTCCAATGTAATAATAGTGAATGGAATAATGTAAGTTTCTTCAAGAAAGAAAGAATAACACCCCTTACCGTAAAAGAACCGAATATAGTAAAGAAGAAGTAGCGTAATACTCTTCTTCTTTCTATAATTTTTTCTCTATAGCTTCTCTCTATAATTTCTCTCTAGAGTTTCAATGAATTCGTAAGAAAATAATGAAGGAATGAGCTTCTATTTATAGGAAAATGGAATGCATAAGAACTAATCCATGAACTATCCAGTATTGATTTACTTTAACTCGACTATCCATATTTAAAGAAAAATCTTTTAAATAAAATATAATATATTCTATTTATATAAAAACATTTTACTATGCAAACACTATGCAATACTATGCAAAACACTATGCAAAACACTACGCAACACTATGCATAATAAAATATAATATATTCTATTTATGTAATAACTTTAATAAAGTATTCTATTTTATATAAAAGATGTTTCGCTTTTATTACGTTAATAATACTTAATAAAACAAAACGTCATTATCGCTATAATAATTCATATTATTAATCGTAACAATAATGGAATCAAACCGAGTGACTTCTCACATAAGCATCAATAATCAATACCGCAGTGCTTACTATGCAACCACACGACATCGTACTTTTACTACCGAGTAGTTCAACAAGAAACTACCAGAAACTTCCGCCGTTATTTCAATAAAATATTTTTGTCGTTTTTCAATCAATCCGACAATAATTCTGCTAGGGTCCACCAATGATTGAGTCGTTGTATTTAATATTCCTCGCTAAACCGAATATCCCCCACCAATCGAATATAATATAACCACTGCATACTTTGTAAAATTTATAAATACTACCCACAACTATAATATTATCTCAAATTCACACCATAATATTAAAAAATTATTTTGACAAAATTTAAATCTTTATCGATAAAAACTGGGTCTCACAATCTCCCTCCTTATGGAATTTCGCCTCTAAATTAGGGTACGACTGGTATGATAAAGAGATGAGAATACCTTGAATACCTTTATCATTGAAAACATTAAATTCATTTTTGCAATCCTACCAAAGATATTCATTAACAATTCATCTTTGCACTACAGCCAAAGATATACAATCAGAAACCAATAATGCCGAGACTCAAATTTTAATAGTATCACAACCATGAATTATCCATGCACTCATCGGCTAAGGATATTCGTGTTTTCAATTACTACCATGATTATACCGAATAATCCGTGGTCATAATCATACCAAGTCTATCAATGCACTACTACCAAAGATGACTTTTACCACATCAATGAATTAATATTTCATTCCGAGACTCATTTCAATAATTAATCCATATCATCGAATCATCCCCGCACTACGTGCCAAGGATATTCATTAGATCACGACCACAAATTATCCATGCACTACTACCAAAGATAATCGTGTATTCATTAGTATCACGACCACAAATTATCCATGCACTACTACTTAAAGATAATTGTGTTTTCAATTACTACGGTTATGATTATACCGAATGATCCTCGGTCATAATCATACCAAGTCCATCTATGCACGTAAGCCATGTAGATGACTTTGAACACATCCATGAATTAATATTTCATTCACGAGACTCATTTCAATAATTAATCCACATCATCGAATCATCCCTGCACTACAGGCCAAGGATATTCATTAGTATCACGACCACAAATTATCCATGCACTACGGCTAAAGATAATTGTGTTTTCAATTACGGTTATGATTATACCGAATGATCCCTGGTCATAATCATACCAAGTCCATCTATGCACGTAAGCCACAGATGACTTTGAACACATCCATGAATTAATATTTCATTGCTGAGACTCAGCTCAATAATTAATCCACATCGTCGAATCATCCCTGCACTACAGGCTAAGGATATTCATTAGTATCACGACCACAAATTATCCATGCACTACGACCAAAGATAATTGTGTTTTCAATTACGGTTATGATTATACCGAACAATCCCTGGTCATAATCATACCAAGTCCATCTATGCTCTATGTGCCATGTAGATGACTTTAAAAAAATATAAACATGAGGATAATGATATAAAGAATCAATCAAATAAGATAAAGGATAAATATTAAACATTTATAATATAATTTATCCAGATTCAAGAATATCCCCATGTTATCAATCACTTAATAATCTCATAATCTAATATCATTAATATTATACCAATATTTTAATCACTTCTTAAATTTATAAACAATTTATCTCAATTGTTTACGCTTTTACCATATAATGCATTTCATCATTCAAAATGCCATACTCATAAAATATCATCACCAATTATCAAATCCTCATCAAAAAAATATGCATATACTCTATATAGGATTTTCTAGCCATAAAATCCTATTTTTCAACTTTGTTACTTCACATAACATATTTAACTCATATGTTCATAACTAAACTATTTTCATGAAAAATACCAAATCAGTCCCAAAAATATTTCTTTTCTAGGATTTAGCATAATATAGTCCCATAATGAAAATATATTTTTCTAAATTTTTAAAATTCATTTACTATTTTTCAAAAATCAATTTCTAATTAATTCCTTAAGAAATTAGCTACCTCAAGTTTAACTCCAAAATTCCCAAATTTTGGCAGGACCTTACACATGTTAACGTGAGCTTCTAGTTTAAATTTCATGGTCATCTGAGTTATAGAACTCCAGGTTATAGCGTTTTCGCCGGAAAAACCTAAATATTGAAAGAGTCATAACTTGCTCATTTTAAGTCGTAATGAGCTCATTTTTGGACAGGAGATACTTTATACCATATACCTTCATGTCCCTAAAGGCCAGAATTTTTCTCATAATTTAAGTGGCCGAAACAGCCCCTTAAAGTTTCTGGGCAGTAGCATTTTGAAATTTACAGCTTTGGCCTCCTTTACTAAAATCAGTCCACACACAAAATCTACAATACCTTTTCCAGTAATTCCACTTGGATTAGTTAGGTAACTCATAGATCTAACTCTAGGACTTGACCACATTCAAAAATTCAAAATATAATAAGAGATATGGTCAATTGAATTTCATGTTACGCTTTTCACCAAAATCTGATTTTCAACTCTTTGTGATTTCTAAGAAACTTTCATGTTTTTACATACTAACCAACATAACTCATCATAAAACTTACTAATACCACTTAATACCCATGATTTTCATTATTCCAATGCTTTTATTATGACTTTCATCATAAACCACGAAGTTGCTCATTTAGTTGAAGAAATATTTGAGGGTTTAAGAAATGGGTTTTTTGATCGGGTCAATACAAAATTCGATTTCACGCCTAGGGTAGGCTAGGAAATCTTCAAGAATACGCCAAGAAATTTATTAATGATAGAAATATCATTCAAAATCATTATTTTATTCAAGACTTGGATAGTACGTCACATTGATACCAACTGTGACTTCTATCCCTTAACCTAGATAACACCTCACAATGATACCTATAAACTTGCCATCTTCATTCACGATGTCGCCACGTAAAGTCCGGCTTTTGCATTCCACACAAGGAAGTCAACAACGAAAGGTTCGGGGCTCTTTACTTATGGCTTGATATGACAATGATTAATTTTAGGGTTTGGTTACTTTGAATTTGTGTATGTGGTTGTTATAAATATAAAAGCTAACAACCTTACTTAAAAGCATGATGAGTAGTTAACCAATTGATTCCTAAAATCAAAGGCAAGTATTTTCAAAGAGATAAGATTGACAGGTAACGTGAAAGTTTTGATTTGAATCAACAAGATTTATAAACAGTGGAGGTAACGAAGGTTTCTCCCAACTAAGTTTAAACAGATAAATCAAAGTCCAATTTCTCTGGAGTCAAATTTAAACGTTGAACGCAACTAGGTGAAATAAAAGAGTGGGTAGAACTGGTATCTAACACTTCAGTATAGACTTCGCAAGAGCTTGATTAATTAACTTACCCGGTGATAATTTTATTCAGTTCCTCGTCACGAGAAAAAAAACGCGCTCTCTTAAACCATCGGCTTTGGTTTGTCCGGGACAACCTTTGGTGCCTCCATCATCCTAGTTGAATTTGTCTTCAGAAACGACAAAATCGAGCTAAGTAACCTTTCTTCCACAATTATAACATGCTTTTGACGGCGTGGCAGCATTCGGACCGATGTGTCCTCTCCTCCGCATTTGAAGCATATAATAGGTGGTCCTTCTCCTTCCTTAACAACAAAGTCTTTGGTGCCGACGCTCTTTCCATCATTGTTGAATCTCCTTTTCTTGAAATGTCCATTCTTATTATTTTGGCCCCGATTACCACCAATCAAGTGGTTACCATATATCCGCCTGTTGATTTCCTCCACGCTTGTTGTCACCGCTCGATGACTACTCTCGCCGGTATTATAATTTTGCTTACGGTGCTCTCTTTTTAGTTCGTTGACTCGTTATCGCGCTCCACTAATCGAGCCCTATTTACAACATCCGAATAAAAACACAGCTTTATGAGAAATAAGATGTTGACGTATCTCCGCTTCAAACCTCTTAAAAACATTCGCGCCATTCTCTCTTCATTATCTACCAAGTGGGACGAAACCGTGATAACTCCGCAAACTTTTGCCTCGATCATATTACACTGGCCATATTGTTTTGTTCCAACTTGATAAACTCCACCTCCTTCATGTGGGTAATACTTTGTGAAAGTATTTGTCGTTGAATGCCTCCTCGAACTTCTCCCAAGATATCTTCAAGACAAAGAAGTTGAGTACGCTTTTACCGATTCCCACCAAAGAATCGCCTCCGCCGCAACATAAAGGCGCAAGAAGGGAACCTTTGCTTCTTCTGAGCATCCCAAGACATCAAATATCTTGGTAATCTGCTTTATCCATGCTTCCGCTTGAAGTGGTTTTGGCTCTCCCTTAAACTCCGGTGGTCCCAACTCCTTGAATTGTTTAGCGGTGACCGCCGAGAGTTTTCCGTGTTTCCACCTACGTTTTGAGCAGGAGTCGCTTTACCGATGTTGCATGAATTCTAAAACCTTTTAAACGCATCATCATTCATCAATCGATCGTTGTTGTTGTTTATGGAGGATTATCGCCATCCTGTTGCACATTGTCTCGATTATTGATATGTGGAGAATCAACAGCCTCTTGTGCTCCATTGCTATTCTCAACATTCTCGGATGCCATTTTCAAACACCGCCATAAAATAAGGGTTAATTAACATATCACATATTATCCCTATACTCTAACCACCAATTAAATACCAAATAAATTTAGGTAGGTCATACTAGCTAAGGAATTCCCTGAGTCTCTCCCTCCTAGTACTATTCTCACATCTTAGCCAGGATCATATCCCTAAGCTCGATACCTCAACCGTGACGCCCCAAAATTAGGTATACGCCACCCATCTTGGGTCGCCACTTACATGGTACATAAATTCAAATACAACTTACTAATATAATCGTGTGGTACAATACGATATAAACCGTGAGTTTGAATACAAATTTTGTCTACTAGATATTATACAAACTCAAAAGGAGTCCTCATTACAACTATTATCACACTATTTCACGTATTAATAGTGAGGACTACTAATGCTATCCTCCGACCATTACTTCGCTCCCCGACTCGTCTCCGCCTATGTTCTCATTTTCAAGAGAACAAAGGAAAGAAAGGGTGAGCTCAACTAGCCCAAAGAAGAAATATTATGACTAAGATAATGCGTAATAAATTATCATTAGCCTTCAACAATGTTGTTAAACCGATAAAATACAATAGATAAACCGCTTTAATCTGCAATGAATAAGCAATCCATTAAAAGAGTCAAGTAGAGAATAAAGTCTACTATCTTTTAGGTTTTAAAAGGTTTTCATCAATTTTATCGCCGAGACTCAAATTTTAATAATAAACCACCACATCTAATCATCCCCGTATCTACCTGGCCAAGGATTTTCATCAAATTATCAATGGTCATGACTATACCGAATCACCCCGGTCATAATCATACCAAAAACTATCCATCATCGTGCATTACAGCCACCGAGGACTTTTGTCACATCATTTATATCAAGTCATGATTATACCGAATGATCCTCGGTCATAATCATACTAAGTTCATTTATGCACGTAAGCCAAAGATAACATAATATAACATGAGGATGATGACAATGACATAGTAATTCAATAAAACAAGTTCAAGAATTATTTAATCCATGAATTATTAACGCCCAAATTGTCAACATGATCATTGTTTTCAGAGAGTAAAATTCAATAATGATCGTAAGAATATTTCCATGAAAGATATTTGGATGAAACGCAAATATCAAGGATATTCTACTAATTTCATGGAGTATAGAAGTCAAAGTTTTAACCAACTGGGTATAATAAAGAATGGAATAACAAAAGAAATCACCATGCATGCAGATTCAGATGTATAAAAGTTATTCCAATGTAATAATAATAACGAACCAGTCGTGAAATTCACACCGCTGTGATGTTCCAATGTAATAATAAAGATGGAAACCGCATCCTGTAAAACACACAGATAGGATATTCCAACAGAATGATAAAGATTTTAACCAGTCCTGTAAAAACACACATGCATGTGATGTTCCAAATGTAATAATAAAAAGTAACCAGTCCTGTAAAACACATGCATGTGATGTTCCAACAGAATAATAGAAGAATGCCACCAAGTATAGGGTAAATCACAGAGCACAAAAGTTATTCCAATGTAATAATAAGCAATGGAATAACATAAGGATTTCACCAAGTATAGGGTATGCCATGACACAAAGTTATGTATAGGGTATGCCACTTTTACAAAAGTTATTCCAATGTAATAATAAAGTGAATGGAATAATGTAAGTTCTCTTCAAGAAGAAAGAATAACACCCTTTACCGTAAAAGAACCGAATATGAAGTAGTGAAGTAAGCGTAATACTCTTCTTCTTTCTATAATTTTCTCTCTATAGCTTCTCTCTATAATTTCTCTCTGTAGTTTCAATGAATTCGTAAGAAAATAATGAAGGAATGAGCTTCTATTTATAGGAAAATGGAATGCATAAGAATTAATCCATGAACTATCCAGATTGATTTACTTTAATCTGACTATCCATATTTAAAAAAAAAATTTTAAATAAAATATAATATATTCTATTTATATAAAAACATTTTACTATGCAAACACTATGCAATACTATGCAAAACACTATGCAAAACACTATGCAACACTATGCATAATAAAATATAATATATTCTATTTATGTAATAACTTTAATAAAGTATTCTATTTTATATAAAAGATGTTTCGCTTTTATTACGTTAATAATATAATAAAACAAAACGTCATTATCGCTATAATAATTCATATTATTAATCGACAATAATGGAATCAAACCGAGTGACTTCTCACATAAGCATCAATAATCAATACCGTGTGCTACTATGCAACCACACGACATCATCATTCTTTTACTAATGAAAGTAGTTCAACAAAGAACTACCAGTAAAACTTCCGCCGTTATTTTAATAAAATATTTTTGTCGCTTTCTCAATCCGAATAATAATTACATTGCTAGGGTCCACCAATGATTGAGCCGTTGTATTTAATATTCCCTCGCTAAACCTAATATTCCCCACCAATCGAATATAATATAACCACTGCATACTTTGTAAAATTTATAAATACTACCCACAACTATAATATTATCTCAAATTCACACCATAATATTAAAAAATTATTTTGACAAAATTTAAATCTTTATTGATAAAATCTGGGGTCTCACAGTATGTTCACCTCAGACTTATTCATCAGATTTCGCACCAAAACAATTTGGTTTGGCATAACTTCTTCAAAGAAAGCTCGATTTTCTTTTTAAACATGACATACCATTTGTCTTAGCCAAATCAAATAGCTTAGACCATACCAATAAATTAGACATCAACTCGAAACATTCGTCTAGTCAAATCAATTAACATCAACTACTCTTTAAAATCTTTTACAATACTTCAAAACGTTTTATGACGTCATGATACCGTACTTTTCACAGTACGTTGAGGACTTCGTCAGTTTATGCCTTCATCATTATACATCATACCATAGAGGGTTATTGATCTTGAGATCACATCCAACACTAGGTTCAATTGCATTAATAACTTCATCCTTTAACCATCTTTGCATCAAATGCATTGATGATATAAAATTCATTTTGATATTTCAAATCAACTTTTTTCTAGCTGAAACAATTAGCATAGACATATAAAGAATAGTTCTTTTTAAAATCCATTGGTTCCAAAAGTTGAACCAATTCTTTCCTTTTCAAAACGTGCACATATAAGCATGATTTGAATAAATTTCAAAATCTAGTATAGCTAGATGACTTGGAATATCCTTTTTCTCCATCTTCCTTCATTGTCTTACTTGCGACAATACTTAATCTTCTCTAGCACCTTCAATGCTAAGTCTACTGAAAATACTTGTTTTCAATCTAAGCATTTCTATGCTTATAGTCCATCAACTTACCACACTTTATGTGTTCAGGAACTTTCCACAACCAATATGTGTTTAAGAACTTATCTTCGCAATATATAATCCAAGAACAAATCAAGGACTATCCATACGCTTAGGGCGCAGAAACATAGCATATAACTATGAGTCATAAACTTTTCATAAGTATGAGTTTCAAGAACTCGCACCTATCTTAACATTCTCTACCTATCAAGTATATACATGGAAAAGGATTCACCTTCTTGTCATATACATATTGATAGCACGACATTATTATTCCAATGATTATCACTGTAATAGCTAAGTAATCACAAACCCTCTCCCATTCAAAGGTTCATACTACTCAGCTATCACATGAGTCCTCAATCGAAATCTTATAACTTCTTACTTTCTCTTTACTTAATACGAATTTTCTTTAATTTGTATGTTATCCTTTACAACTCAATCTGAGTTCTCCTTCTCATACTAATTCATAGTACCATTCATTTATAGCATTAACTATAAATCATTTATCGTTTAATAGAACAGCTGTTATTATGATTCAATATGATCACGTAGTGATCTTCTTCCTTAATTGTTTAACTCAATGATCTTCTTATCCTTCTCTCTACGATTATAGCCTAGGTACTCATACCTAAGGTTTATAACCTATCAGCTCTGATACCACTCTGTAACACCCCGAAATTCGTTCTATTTTCACACTCGAATTCCGTACGTCATAGTCCCACATCTTTCCAAACATACATCATTATATAACTAAATATAAAAACATACCTTCTCAAATCCCATGTTCTAATACCTTATAACCTCGTTCATTACAAATAATGATAATTACATTATTCTTTACATCTTACAAGATTGACTTTTATCCGCCACCAAGGATACATAATAGTTCATTAAACTAGTCTATAGTTTAATTAAATTATTCAACATTATAAGTCTTCGCTTGATCTTCACTCTCATTCATATACTTAATGGCACTTCATCTGGATACTTGTCATCTTGATATTTACGGGATCTTTAAGTTCTTTCTAACATCATTCGCTGAAAATGTTTTTATTTAAAGTAAGTGCGAGCATTCAATTGCTCAGCAAGTCATAGCAGTTCAATAAAAAACATCAAGAATTTAAACATTCTTTTAAGACTTCAATAACCGAACAAAGGTTATGAAGCAGCTTGAATAATAGGAATAGTTCTGATCCCTATCATTTTAAAACATTAGTTACATTCACTGTGAAATACTTTCATTCTTCTACCTTTTTCATTCACATTCTGTCTGGCTAGAATCATTAGCAAAGACTTAAGAATAACGGTTCATGTAACGACCGAGAAATTCGAATCCTTTGTAAAATAATTGTATTTAATAAAATATTGAATAAAATTATATTACTTGTTATTATAACGTGTTAGTAAGATAAATGTCGTTGTGCCACCCCCAAATCTAGGTACTTTATTCCCACAAGATTTGGTATTCTCTTTCCATTCATTCATATTTGTCTACCCAAATATAATAAGATTTAATCATAAATCCTCCCTTTAAATAGGGTTACATCATTAAATTCAAAATATCACAGGTTGTCTAACATTAAACATCATATAAGTACAGAAATAAAATTATTACATTACATCATTAATTAAAAGTCTATCACCATAACAATAATTGAAAATTATAAGTCTTCATCACTTGTACATTTTTCCCTTTCCTTTGCTAGTTGTAGGTTCGTGACCTTCTCAACTTTAGCTGCATTGATTATATTTATGCAAGAGTGAGCAAAACAATTGCTCACTAGATATAACAATAAAGCAACAAGATAATAATAATAACTGCCAATGAATAGGCTTATCAAAACTGAATAGTACTCTAACAATGATAACCAAAAGCTGGAATCGAAATATGAAATATATCTGAGGGTCATAAGACCACGAACCATGTCCATAGTTGTAAGTAATCTTTCAACTTCAACTTTAACAGTCATAAGACTATAAGGACTCCTCGTACTTAGGGGGATCAACCCTTCGTACAATGTATTGTGCACAAACATTTCAACGTTAAGCGTAAATTATCCCCTAATAATAGGGTTGTTCATCTCAGTATTTAGAGTACAAGTCTTCACCAAAGTAAGTTTGGTTTGGATACATTTCAAGGGTAATTTAGAATTCAACGGTCATCAACTAAGGATTAGTTGAATACAATATTGATAACGTCATGCTATGGAATAATCATAACTAAATCGACATTGTAAATTAAGATCATGCTTTAGGAATAAACTAATAGCATAAATGTGAGACCCCAGATTTTATGAATAAAGATTTAAATTTCTTGAAATATTTTTTTTTGAATATTATAGTGTGGATTTGATATAATGTTATAGTTGTGGGTAATATTTATAAATTTTGCAAAGTATGCAAGTTGTTATATAATATTCGATTGGTCGGGGAAATATTCATTTTAACAGGGAATATTCGTACAACGGCACAATCATTGGTGGACCCCACAATGGAATTATTGTCGGATTGAGAAAACGACAAAAGTATTTTTATGAAATTAACGGCGAAAGTTTTACCGTTAAAACTATTGAACTACTCGGTAGTAAAAGTACAGTAATACGCGTGGTTGCATAGTAGCACACGGTATTAATTATTGACGCTTACGTGAAAAAGTCACTCAGTTTTGTTCAATTATTGTTACAGTAATTGTTGCATAGTATCTCACGTTATTTGATTCAATTATTGTCGATATTTTATATATTATTAAATCAATAATTGAGATGACAGAGTTATTAATATTATTATTTGCAATATTAACGATGTCTAGAAGTTCTGCCAAGGAGAGGTTTTGTGACACCCCCAAATCCAGGTACTCCATTCCCACAGGATTTGGTGCTCACTTATCAAAAACTATTACATCTAACTACCCATAATAAAGTATAAAGACATAATTAAAATAACTTGAACAATAATCTCTCCCATTAAAGGGTTACATCATCATCTCAAAATAAATCCCAGGTAATCTACCCTTAAAATTATTACATAAGTTTGCGGAATACATCACATATTAAAACAAGTCTTTAACATAATTCATTAAAATAAAATTCTCATAAGTCTTCATCATTTGGACATCTTGCCCTTCCCTTTGCTAGTCGACGGCTCATCAACTTTCTCCACTTTTAGTCATAGAAGATTGCAAGAGTGAGCAAACAAATGCTCACTGATATAGAAAGTAGCAATGATGGTAACATGAGAGTGAACAACGAAAGCTGAACAATAAGGAACTTGTTCTACAAATAAAACTAGAAAACAAGTTCGAACTTTAATTATCTGAGGGTCTTAAGACCACGAACTATGTCCCTGGTACTTAGGTATTATTACCCAACCTTAATAGTCATTTATACTATACGGACCCTTCTTAACGTACTTAGGCGGATCAGCCCTTTGTACAATGTATTGTGCACAAACATCTAAACATTACACGTACAAAATCCCCTATGTTAGGTTTGTTCGTCTTAGTTTGGATTTAGAATTTCCGCACTAAAGAAAATTTGGTTTGGAATTATCTTATTAGTGTTTCTAGAATTTTAGAACACTATTCGGATATAGATTAATTCAATCAATAAAGGTTTGCTTACTACTTGAAGGTTTAATACAACGATAAAGCTTTGAACAAGGTTATCAAAGTCAAAGATTGAATAACAATAATATATCATTGAGTAAACATGACATACATGCAAAGCGCTATAGAAGAGTTAAAACAATCTCTCTTGAATCAATGTATTAGAACAATATATGCTTTGAATAATAATTAGGAAACTAAATCTGTAAGACCCCAAATTTAATGAAATAAAAGTATTCAATTTTTCTATTTAGTAAATGGTTAAATTGATAAAAAGTAAAGTTAAGGGTGATATATGAATTTTTTTTCAAAATAAGCAAGTGGCTATAAAATACTTATTGTTGTCGGGAAATATTTGTTCGGTCATGGAGTATTCTTGTTGTCGGGGAATATTCGTACGATGACGCAACCGTTTGTGGACCCCATAACAGAATAACTATCGGATGAAGAAAATGACAAGTTTAAGTTTTAATAAATAACGGCGTAGTTACCATTAACACTGTTGGAATACCTGGTGGTTAAAAATAGTAATACGCGTTGTTGTACAGTAGCACACGGTATTGCACAGTATTTTTGAATTATTGATTCTTACATAGGAAGGCACTACTCAATAATTATTACAGTAATTACTGTTCAATATTTTATTTTATTGATTCAATAATTGCTGCGTTGATATTTTATGTTATTGTTGTTTCAATAATTGTCACGACACAGTATTTCAGATCAATAATTTATATTATTTGGATAATGTTATTAGATAGCATTATTGGCAATGTCTAGAAAGTTCTGTCAATGAGAGGTTTGGTCACCTAATTGCGCGCCAGTAAGGAGAAATCCTTATTGGAAAGCCCTCTCTTTCCTGGGAACTGTCTGGTTGTCATAATTGTGATTCTGTAATATTATTTGTGAATAATTAATTATTAATTTATATGATAAGGAAATATTTATTTGATGCAGATATAAATGATGGATTTATTTATGTGGTTATAAATGAAGGAATTAATGCTGAAGTGTTTTATTAGTATTTTGTCGAAATGAAGAACAAAATATGGGATTTTCAGAAAAATTAGTTTATTACTTGATTTTGTAAAATCTATAACTCTTTGTGTATAGTGAGTTAGGAGATAAGCCATATATCAAAAGAAAGCCCTGGAAGTAATCTAAATGTAGAAATTTGAATCACCCAAAAATCCTTTGTAGATTTATCGTGGTGAATTTTTGAATGAAACTGGTCCGAAGGATTAATAATCCGAAAAATCAGTGTTCTTGAGATATATTGTGTGAGTTATAATTTTTAATCCGACCGTTGGATCGTTGTGATTTTTGGATATATTATACATATATGAGTTGAGTATATGTCCACAAATTTTGAACCGTTAAAAATTAACGTATGATTTGTTATGAATTTTAAGAGGTGACTGATTCATAAATTATTTTTATAAATGTTTTTATTGGAAAATTCTAGAAGACGGGCCTCACTTTTTGGTTGGTGATTGAATGCATGTGCTGAATTGGATTTTCAAAGGTGATGGCTGCGGTTTTTTTCATAATGGCATGCGTATAAAATAAATTAATATTTTATTAATTTAGTCTCCTTTGGCGTTCTAACATTTTTCTATAAATAGGCGTTTAAGTTAGAATTGAAAATCACACCAGAAACAAGTTTTCTTTCTCTCTATATTATCGAGCATATTTTTGTAAGTATTTAGATACTTTGAGAGTTATTATTCAGTGCAAGTTTCCTTCGGCTTTACATCCGATGTTCCGGTCAGAAGTACTGCTCTTTTGAGGTAAGGGATTTTAAGGGTTGTTATGTTTTTCATGTTTCATAATTTTTTCGACCTTCAAAAATTCCAAAAAAAATTGAAATGATAATTTGATGAGTTTTATTGATTCTGTCCAAAAATGGTGATTTTTGGATGTATAGATTAGGAGTTACGGATTTTATGAGAAAAGACTATTTTAAAAGTAAACCCTTATAACTCCTTGTGGTTAACTCCAAAATTGGTGAAATTTTTATTGGGAGTACATCTATATAACATCAGTATATTCTTTAAATTTCAGAATTTTTGGACAAAAGTACAATTTATGATAAATGTCTAAATATTCGGCAGTTTTGGCCATGTGAAAAATAGTAAATTAATTTTAAAAAATCTGATAAAAATATATGTTCAATATGGGACTATATTCTGATAAATCCCAGAAAAGAAATATTTTTGGAACTGATTTGAGATTTTTCATGGAAATGGACTAGTTATGAGTAAATGAATTAAATATGTTATGTGAAGTAAGAAAATTAGAAAATAGGATTTTATGGCTTGAGAATCCTATATGAGGTATATGCAGATTTTTGATGAGGGTTTTGGTTATTGGTGATGAAATCTTATGAGGTTGGCATTTTATGATGATTAAATGCATTAATTAGTAAAGTGTAAACAATTGAAATAAATTGTTTATAAGTTTAAGAAATGTTATTCTTTCAATATCATTATACCAAAATATTGGTATGAATTTTATTTTGGAATTTCTTCCTTTTTCATGTCGGGGTTACTATTCATGAATTACTATTCACGAGTAACTATTCATGGGGTACTATTCACGACAAAATTGGTTTCTTTTTATGACCAAATTATCGTTGATTTATAAATCTTACTCTTGAAATTAAATTCATGTTTGGATCATATTATTTTTATTATCATATATAACATTTTTATAATCCTGGTGAAGAAATTTCTCTTTGACTTAAGTGTAAAGATGGGTAGATTTTTGGTATGATCGTGACTATGGGTTCTCTTTGGCCAAGAAGGTAAAGATGAATTGTTGAATTGGTATGATGATCATGACCATTGGATTTACAATTGAATATTTTTAGCTTAAGTGCAACGGTGAATTGATCAACATGATTATAATTATGGTTTATAAAAATTCTGAAATGATTGTATATTTCTTTGAGATATAAATATCTTTGGCCTGTAGTGCAAAGATGAATTATTGATGAATATCTTTGGCATATAAGTGTAAAGATGACCTATTATTGAATATCTTTGGCCCGTAGTGCAAAGATGACCTGTTGTTGAATATCTTTGGCATGTAATGCAAAGATGAATCTGTTAATGAATATCTTTGGCCCGTAGGTGCAAAGATGAACTTATTAGTATGATTATGAAGCAGAACTCGTGATTTGGTATAACCATGATCTTTGATGTTTCGTAAAGACATGTGATGAAAAATATCTTCGTCTTGGATGAGAAGAGAAAATTAGAACTACAATTATGATTATGAAGTTATTCATACGACCGTGAAGCAGGATCTCATTGATTAATGTTACGAGTGATTAAAGCATTGTTGGTGGACTTTTAACATGGAGAAGATAATAGACTTTATGGTCTATTTGACTCTTCTAATGGATTGATCGTTCCGCTGCAACTATGGTTGAAAAGTTTTATCATCTACCATATGTTCTAAATCTCTGATTTATTACTGATGAAGGCTATTGATAATTTAATTATCTTTAGTCATGATATTCTTTACTGAGCTAGTTGTGCTCACTCTTTTGCTTCACAATTCCTTTCAGGTAATAAGAGTGTTACCGGGTCGAGCGGGGATAACAGGGGAATAGTGTGGTGGTCCGAGACTATCAAAGTTTCTCAACACATTATAAAACGGCATAACATACAATATATAATTGTATTGAGGACCTAAGATGTGTCTGTCGTATATTATACGTCACTTAATAATTGATTTTGGTGAACAACAATAGGGTAAGGTGAACTCAACTTTGGAAGGGTGTTTTGCCACTATCATACAAGATGTCTAATGACCTACGGGTTATCATAAGACAGGGTTGTACGTATCCTCTTGCTGAGTATATCTACAAGCACTACCTATATGATCTTGGAGTTGGATTGAAACATAATGTTCAATCGCAGACGGTGGAGATGGTTATATGTCAAGAGAAGATTCACCATTGGAAGGAACATGATAGTAATCTTCTCGTTTTTATTTGGGGTCTATTGGATCAACCAAGGATAATTCTCTGGACATATGATATCTATCATAACTTAGATTCATGGCCTCCTATATACGAAGGTTTCCTTGAGCATTTCCCAAAGATTTTAATTTCTAAAACAGTTCTAGATTGTACCTTTATGTAAGGTATCACTGTGAGGTGTTGTCCATAGTTGGGACATGAGTCACTGTTAGTATTAAAACTCGCAGTATATGTGTTGTTGTATTTTGCATGACAATTGTAGTAATAAAGTTGTAGTTGTTTTCTGTACCATGTATTTGGCGACTCAGAATATAAGTCCATTACACCTGATCTGCAAACAAGCAGACCTTACTGTCCCAGTTCAGGGTGTGGCGCAGTTGCGCCACACTTAAGTTTTGGAACCAATAACAATTGCTACTGCTTTTTTTGCTGGCTTGCCACTACAAGCATTGCTTGCGTGTTCGAACAGACAGAGACGGCAAGAAGTGAACAATAGTCGTTTTTAGCCCAACTAACACGAAATTCACCCATCAAACGGTGATAACAACATGTAAAACAATTATACAACTATCATAACATGATTGCTAACATATTCAACCACCTAGCACAATTTAACAACAACTAGAACTATTTTAATTTCTCAATTTTCATGTTTTTTCACATAAAACTCTATTTTTGATAGCATGTCCAAAAATCATCACTGTGAATTCATTATTTGGCCAAATCACCTCATTCAAATTACGTTATGCTCATATCTCAATGAGCTAACATATACAAGCTTCAATTTATAGTTTCATATACAAATTGACCACTAAAATTGGTACTTTCTAAGGCCATAACATATGAACATAAATACTGTTATTTCATTTTCTTCTTACAGTTCAATTTTCACGAATTTAATACTCAACAACCCTCATACATGATAATTAACAGATTCTAGAACATAATACACACCATTTACACAACGCTTGAACAACAAATCCACAAAAACCAGTTTATAGATAACTCAGATAACACTAACATTTGGAGATTTAGGAGTGAATTATACCTTAATCCTCTTGATTATAGACTAGCAAGATGGTGAGTCTCTTCCTTTTCTTGGCAAACTCACAGAGATTATTCTCTCAATTCCTCACTCTCAATACTCTGTAATTCTCTCTTCCTCAGTTATTTAACAAGCCTTAGAAAATAATACGCGTAGGAATTATAATAAACGGACTCCCACTAACGTCAGGTAAAGAAACAAAAAGGCAGCGTCAGTTGAATAATGCCAAAGGCCATAAGGCTTTGTTTGGCTAACACTTATTCCCTAAACTAATTTATTTTAATAACCTTATATTATATAGTTTCCAATTGTCACACTTTTAATTTAGTTAACTTTAAATAACTTTAGATTAGTTGATTTAAATTAACTTATAATATTAATAATAAAAATCTTATTATCATTATACTTATAATTAATAAATAATTATATATCTAATTTAATTAATAAATTAGACACATCACTTTATTTAATTTATTTATTTCCTTTAAATTAAACAATTCATTTAATTTAATTATTTTCTTAAATTAAATCCTTCAGATAAAATTATCAATACACAATTTAATTAATATTAATCAATTTATTTACTAAATTAAATCACCACAACTCATCAATTATTTATTTAACCACAATAAATAAATTATTAAAAATATTTATTTAATTCAATAAATATTTAAATTAAATTACAAAATTTTCTCGATCGTTACATCCTTCCCTCCTTAAAAGGATTCTGTCCCCAGAATCACAGCTCGAAAAATCTATTCGTTACATTCTTCCCTCCTTAACCAGATTCTGTCCCAAGAATCGATATACAAAATCAACCAAACGACTGAGGATAATTCTTCATCATAACACTTTCAAGTTCTCACGTAGCTTCCTCAGCATTGTGGTTCCTCCAGATTACCCTAACAGAAGGTATCACCTTATTCCTCAGTACTTGCTCTTTTCTGTCAACAATTTGAACAGGGACTTCTTCATATGAAAAATCTTTCTCAAACTGTAAGGGCTCATATTCTATAACATGCTTATAATCAGGCTTATATGGCCTCAATACTGATACATGGAAAACATTATGAATATGCTCCAACTCCGAAGGTAAAGCTACCTCGTACGCCACTTCGCCAACTCGTTGAAGCACTTCAAAAGGTCCTATAAATCTAGGGCTCAATTTCCCTTTCTTCCCAAATCGAATTTTCCCCTTTCAAGGAGACACTTTCAAGAAAACATAACTACCGACATCGAATTCCCGATTCTGTCGATGTTGATCGGCATATTTCTTCTGTCTATCCTGTGCAGCTATTAATCATGCTCGAATAAATTTAATGATCTTGACAGTCTATTGTACCAAATCTGGACCCAATAGCTGACGTTCACCTACCTCGTCCCAACATAACGGGGTTCTGCACTTCCTGCCGTATAACGCTTCGTAAAGCGGCATGCCAATACTCGCATGATAACTATTATTATAAGCAAATTCTACCAATGGTAGATAGTCATCCAAATTTCCCTTGAAATCCATGATACATGCTCTGAGCATATCTTCTAGTGTTTGGATGGTTCTTTCACTTTGTCCGTCGGTCTGAGGATGGTACGATGTGCTCATTCTCAGCTGTGTCCCCAAACACTCTTGTAATCGTTTCCAAAAATTAGATGTGAAACGTGGATCTCTGTCTGATACAATAGACACAGGTACACCGTGTCTTGACACAATCTTTTTCACGTATAGTTTTGCTAACCGATCTAGGGTAAACCGAATCTTGATTGGAAAAAGTGTGCCGACTTCGTTAGTCGGTCAACAATACCCAAATGGCGTCGTAACCTTGCTGAGTCATTGGAAGACCTACCACAAAATCCATTGTGATATGCTCCCATTTCCATTCTAGTATCTCGAACGGTTGTAACAATCCGCTTGGCCTTTGATGTTTAGCTTTAACTTTCTGACACGTTAATCATTTCGCCACACACTCAGCCACATCCCTCTTCATATTTGGCCACCAAAAATGATGCTTAAGATCTTGGTACATCTTTGTACTCCCAGGGTGAATCGAATATCTTGAATTATGAGTTTCATTCAGAATTTCATCTTTAATTTCTGGTACTTGCGAAACCCAAATTCTCCCTTCGAATCGAAGTAACCCTTCCGAATCAATTTTTAATTTGTTTTCCTCACCTTCAGATATATTCTGTTTTATCTTTTCACAGTCTTCATCCTGAAGTTGTGCATTTCTCACTTTATCTACCAACGTTGAACTATTTCCTATCTGGAACAACTTTTCATCGGATTCTGTCGGATATTTAATTTCCAACTCCATCTTAGTCATTTCCGACACTAACTTTTCTAGATCAGTTAACATCATTAACTTCTCTCGTCCCTTCCTACTTAAGGCATCAACAACAACATTCGCCTTTCCGGGATGATAGAAAATCTCGCAGTCATAATCTTTGATTAGCTCCAACCATCTTCTTTGTCGCACGTTCAAATCTTTTTGTGTAAAGATATACTTCAGACTTTTATGGTCGGTATATATCTCACACCTCTCTCCATAAAGATAATGTCTCCAAATTTTCAGGGAAAACACCACTGCGGCCAACTCTAAGTCATGAGTCGGATACCCTTTCTCGTAATCTTTCAACTGTCGTGATGCATACGCAATAACTCTGTCGTTCTGCATAAGCACACAACCTAGTCCTTTATGTGATGCGTCACTATACACCACAAAATTCCCTGTATCATCAGGCAATGACAACATAGGTGCAGAGTTCAGCCTCTTCTTTAATTCTCGAAAACTTTCCTCACACTTCTCCGTCCAAACAAACTTAACCGCTTTTCTAGTTAAATTTGTCAACGGAGTCGCGATCTTAGAAAAGTCTTGAATAAAATGCCTGTAGTAACCCGCCAATCCTAAGAAAATTCGAGGCGTTATATGGGCGAAAGTGTCGTTCTCCAGTATGCTGGGACGCGGTGGGTGAAGCAACGTTGTTGGGACCAGAATTAGTAAGCATGACTACAGAAAAGACCCAAACGATTCGACAACGTATAAAAATCTCACAAGATCGACAAAAGAGTTAAGTTGATCTTCATCGAAAGGACGTGGAATTTAATATTGGATATCATGTACTATTACGTATTGCTCCATGGAAGGGAGTTACAAGATTCGGGAAGAGAGGAAAGCTCAATCCACGATTTGTTGGTCCATTTGAGATTCTTAACCGAATAGGAAATGTGACCTATAGACTCGCATTACCTCCAAGCATGTCTCGTGTTCATAATGTTTTTCATATATCTATGTTTCGTAAATATGTGAAAGACCCAAACCACATTATTGCGTTAGAACCAGACGAGATAGCCGAAGATTTAACTTACGAGGAGGTACCTGTCAAGATCTTGGATAGGAAATAGCATGTCCTACGAACAAAGGTTATACCACAAGTCAAGGTTTTGTGGAGGAACCATGCTATGGAGGAAATGACCTGGGAGTTGGAATCGGAAATGAAAGTGAGGTACCCTCACCTTTTCGAAACACCAGGTACGTACGTCAATTTTGAGAACGAAATTTCATAAGGAGGGGAGGTTGTAAGACCCTAACTTATTATAAATAAAATTGAATTTTCTCTATTCATTATCTTGAAAGAATAAGGAGTTAATTTGATATAATACTTTGGTTATGGGTGAAATGTGCAAATTTTGCAAAATAAGCAAGTGGTTATAGAATATTCATTTTGTCGGGAAATTCGTTTGGTCGTGGAATATTCTTGTTGTCGGGGAATATTCGTACGACGACGCAGCCCATAACGAAAAACGATCGGATGAAGAAAACGACAAGTTTGAGTTTTTATAAATAACGACATAATCATTACCGTTAACACTGTTGGAATACCCGGTTGTTAAAATACTGAATGTCTGGCGTGGTCGCACAAAAGAAAGACACCAGATTGCACAAGATTTTGAATTATTGATTCTTACGTAAGAAGGCTCTGCTCAATAATTGTTACAGTAATTATTGTTCAATATTTTATTTTATTGATTCAATAATTGCTGCGTTGATATTTTATATTATTATTGTTTCAATAATTGTCACTGCACAGTATTTTCCATTATCAGATCAATAATTCATATTATTTGAATAATATTAATAGATAGCATTATTGGCAATGTCTAAGGAAGTTCTGTCTAAGGAGAGGTTTGGTCACCTAATTGCTCGCCAGTAAGGAGAAATCCTTATTGGAAAGCCCCCTCTTTCCTGGGAACGACCTGGTTGTCATAATTGTGATTCTGTAATATTAGTTGTGAATAATTAATTATTGATTTATATGATAAGAAAATATTTATTTTATGTGGATATAAATAATGGATAGGAAAATATTTATTTTGTGTGGATATAAATGAAGAAATTAATGCTAAGGTATTTTATCAGTATTTTGTCGGAAGTGAGGTATTAAAAATCGTCCGTATGTGGATTTCGGGCATTTTTCGTTTGGAGTTTGGAAAAACTTAAAGCTATAAAGTTGTAGAGAATTCGATTTCCTATGGAATGGACATAAAATTCGTATTTTTCTGATAAAAGGGCTATTTATTATGAATTATTGAAGTTTCAGAAATTAAATATTTTTATTAAAATTATGGGTGGGTCCCACTTTTGTTTTTTTGTAAAAACATGTGCTGAATTTTTTTCAATGATGGCTTCTCAGCTTGTTCAACAAGTATGGGCGTAGAAGAGAAAAAATATATATATATTATTTTATTAATTTAGTCTGCTTTAGTGTTCTAGCATTTTCCTATAAATAGGGTGCATAGTTAGAATTGAAAATCACACCAGAAATAAGTTTTCTCTCTCTATATATTATCGAGCGTATTTTGTAAGTATTTAGATACTTTGAGAGTTGCTATCCAGTGCAAGTTTCCTTCAGCATCATATCCGATATTCCATTTAGAAATACTGTTCTTTTGAGGTAAGGGATGTTATTTTCTTCATAAATGATATTATATCATTATGCTAAAATATTGTTATGAATTTTATTGTGGAATTTCTACCTTTTTGTGTCGAGGTTACTATTCACATATACAGTACTATTCACGTATACGACATTATTCACAAATACGGCATTATTCACCAAAAAATAAAATTTTCTCTTCTTTGTCCCAGATGTCTATTATGGTTTCTATCTTTGATTGTATCCATGTTTTGATCTTCATTCTTGAATTTTACTCAATTATAGTTTATTATAGAGTATTTTTAAACTTGAATTATCTAAAGTATGAATCTCTAATCTTTGTCCTTTTATCTCACTGAATTCGTTCTCTAAAATATTTTTCATCATCCTCAGTCTTTAATGGTGATACTTGATGAATATCTTTGGCCTGTAGTGCAAATATGAATGATTACCTGATGAATATCTTTGGCCCGTAGTGAAGCAAAAGATGAACAGTGTTGAGATGAATATGATCGGTGGTGATATAAAATGAATATCTTTGGCCCGTAGTGCAAAGATGAATATTTGATGCAAGATGTATATTGATTGATGTTACAGGGATAAAATATTGATGATGAACTTTAAAATTCATAGTTGATAGTAGATTTCATTCTCTACTTAACTCTTCTAATGAATTGTTATTTTCGCTGCGAATATTGATCTAAAACTTGTTGTCCATTATATTTTATCTGATTTGTTGAAGGCTAACAATAATTTGTTGTTCATTATCTTAGTCATAATATTCTTTACTGGGCTAGTTGAGCTCACCATTTTCCTTTTTGTTCCACTTTTCTTCTCAGGAGGTGAGAATATAGCAAGATCTAACCGGGATATGGAGTGATGATTCTAGAAAGTTGTTTTAGCAGTTCTCACTATTTTTGTAAAATAGTGATCATGCCAACAACTGTCCATCAATGCACTACGGGCCAATGAGGACTTTTACCACATCATTTGTAACATTACGGTCATGATTATACCGATTGATCCCTGGACATAATCATGCCAAGTCCATCTATGCACTACAGGCCACATATGACTTTCAACATAATATAAACATGAGGATGATGACAATGATATAAGAATTCAATAAAACAAGTTCAAGAATTAATTTATACAGGAACTAATAATGTCCAAATTGTCAACATGATACTTCTTTGTAGAGTAAAATTCAAGAATGTTCAGAAGAATATTTCCATGAAAAGATACTGGATGAAGCGCAAATATCAAGGATATTCCACTAATTTCATGGAGTATAGAAGTCAAAACTTTAACCAACTAAGTATAATGAAGAATGGAATAACAAAAGAAATCACCAGGCATGCGATAGACCGCATGCATAAAAGTTATTCCAATGTAATAATAAATAACGGAAATCGTGTCATGCGTAAAACGCACGCATGTGATATTCCACCAGAATAATAAATAACGGAACCAGGTCAGGCTAAATTCGCACCGACAGGATGTTCCAATAGAATAATAAATAACGGAACCAGGTCATGCGTAAACGCATTGCATGGGATGTTCAACGTAATAATAAAGAATGGAATAACGGAAGAATTTCACCACGTATACCAGACTTGCGATAGACAAAGTTATTCCAATATAATGATAAAGAATGGAATAATGAAGAATTTCCATAAGTATAGGGTAGACCGCGATATGATGTTATTCGGGATCGATCACTTTGCAACAAGTGTAAGGGCAATTAAAATCGCGGCTCGAGGTGGCGCGGGACGCCTGAGCGTAAGCTCGTATGAAAAGACTGATCCAGGTTCGTGGAGATTAGTTCGACTGCGGTTGGGAAACTCCCGGTTATAAAAAAAAATAGAATAAAAAAATGGAATAACAGAAGTTCTCTTCATGAATACGAAAGAAATAATACCCCTTACCTTAGAACAAACTGGATATAGGAGTAGTGAAGAAGCGAATACTTTTCTTCTTTCTCTCTATAGTTTCTCTCTAGAGTTTCAAAGTGAATTCGTATGAAATAATGAAGGAATGAGCTTCTATTTATAGGAGAATGGACTGAATAGTAACTAATTCCTGAACGGTCCAGATTGATTTACTTTTAAAAGGACGGTCCAAATTGGTTTACTATAAAATATTCTAATAAAACAAAATCTTTTAAATTAAATATAATATATTCTATTTATAATCAAATAAAACGAATAACTTTATAAAAGTATTCTGTTTTGTATAAAAAGATTTTACTATGCAAATACTATGCAGGCACTATACAAATACTATGCATAATAAAATATAATATATTCTATTTATAGTCTAATAAAACGAATAACTTTATAAAAGTATTCATTTTATATAAAAAAATTACTATGCAAAACACTATGCATAATAGAATATAATATATTCTATTTATAGTCTAATAAAACGAATAACTATATAAAAGTATTACATTTTTTATATAAAAGCTTTTCCGCTTTTATTACATTAATAATACTAATAAAACAAAACTTCCTCATCATTATTATAATTAACACTATTAATCGACCAGGTCGTTCTCAGGAAAGAGGGGGCTTTCCAATAAGGATTTCTCCCTATTAGCGCGCAATTAGGTGACCAAACCTCTCCTTGGTAGAACTTCTAGACATCGTTAATATTGCAAATAATAATATTAATAACTTCGCTATCTCAATTATTGATTTAATAATATATAAAATATCGACAATAATTGAATCAATTAACGTGAGATATCTTGTGCAACAATTATCAAGCAATAATTGAACAAAACCGAGTGACTTCTCACGTAAGCATCAATAATCAATACGCAGTGGTGCTACTATGCAATCACGTGTATTCTCGCATTTTTAACACGGGTGTTTCAACAGTTAACGATAAAACTTCTGCCATTATTTTCATAAAATATTTTTGTCGTTTTCTCAATCTGATAATAATTCCATTGTGGGGTCCACCAATGATTGTGCCGTCGTACGAATATTCCTTGTTAAAATGAATATTCCCCAACTAATCGAATATTATATAACAACTTGCGTACTTTGCAAAATTTATAACTATTACCCACAACTATAACATTATATCAAATTCATTTCATAATATTCAAAAATGATAATTATAGAAAATTCATCTTTATTCATAAAAGTTGGGGTCTTACAATCTCCCCTTCTTATGAAATTTAGCCCTCGAAATTTAGGGTACGACTGGTATGTCAAGAGGTAAGGATACCTTGATTTCATTTTGATTCTAACTCTCGGGTCATTTCCTCAACATCGTGGTTCCTCCATAAAACTTTGACTTGAAGTATAACCTTGGAGCGTAGAATATGTTCCTTCTTATCCAAGATTTGAACAGGAACCTCTTCATACGTTAAATATTCCGCTATTTCATCCGGTTCTAACTCAATAATGTGGTTTGGGTATTTCACATATTTACGTAACATGGATATATGAAAAACGTTATGAACACGAGACATATTTGGCGGTAAAGCGAGTCTATAGGCTACAGTCCCTACTCGATCGAGGATTAAAAATGGGCCAATGAATCGAGGATTGAGCTTTCCTCTCTTTCCAAATCTCATAACTCCTTTCCATGGAGCAACACGTAACAACACATGATCTCCAATATCGAATTCCATGTTCTTTCGATGAAGATCAACATAACTCTTTTGTCGGTCTTGTGAGATTTTTATACGTTGTCGGATCGATTGAATCTTTTCCGTAGTCATACGTACCAACTCCGGTCCCAACAACGTTGCTTCACCCACCTCATCCCAGCATACTGAAGAACGACACTTTCTTCTATACAACGCCTCGAATGGAGCCATGCCAATACTTGTTTGATAACTGTTGTTGTAAGAAAACTCCACCAATGGTAAGAACTTGTCCCAACTTCCCTTGAAGTCAAGGACACAGAGTCTTAATAAATCTTCAAGAGTTTGAATAGTCCTCTCTGATTGTCCGTCCGTCTGAGGATGTTATGCCGAACTAAATCGTAAATCCGTGCCCATAGCTTTTTGTAAACTAACCCAAAATCGTGAAGTGAATCTTGGATCTCGATCAGAAACTATGGATACTGGCATACCATGCAGTCTTACAATCTCGTTTATGTACATATGAGCAAGACGTTCAAGTGTATAAGTTTCTCGTATTGGTAAGAAATGAGCAGACTTGGTCAATCTATCAACAATGACCCAAATTGCATCTATGCCTTGAGAAACCTTGGGAAGACCAATAACGAAATCCATGGTAATGTGCTCCTACTTCCATTCTGGAATTTCAAGTGGTTGCAATGGACTTTTTGGTACTTGATGCTCTGCCTTGACTCGTTGACAAGTTAAACACCTTGAGATAAACAACGTTATCTCTCTCTTCATATTGTCCCACCAAAATGTATGTCGAAGATCATGATACATTTTGGTACTCCCAGGATGGATTGCAAACGGTGTGTTGTGCGCCTCCATCATGATTTAATACTGTAACTCAGGATCGTTAGGAACACAAAGTCTGGAGTTGACTCGAAGTATTCCTTCTTCATCGATTCTTCCTTCCGGCATAGCACCTTCTTGTACTTTCTTCCTCATATGCATCAGCTCCAGCTCTGTAGCTTGAGCAGCTTTAACTTTATCGATTAAAGTCGGTTCTACTCGTATATTCGCCATCATCACGTAGGTCCCTGGAGTCTTTATCTCTATCTCCATCCTTTTCAAGTCATACAAAATGGGCCTCTGCGTTAACAATATCGCACTCGTATCCGCATATGATCTTCTACTCAATGCGTCAGCTACCACGTTTGCTTTTCTAGGATGGTATTGGATGGTATGATCATAATCTTTCAACAGTTCAAGCCAACGTCGCTTTCGCATGTTGAGTTCCTTTTGAGTGAAGAAATATTTGAGGCTTTTATGATCCGTAAAGATCTCCACTTTCTCCCCATACAAGTAATGCCTCCAAATTTTAAGTGCGAAGACAACAGCTGCCAACTCTAGATCATGAGTAGGATAATTCCTCTCATATTCTTTGAGTTGTCGAGAGGCATAGGCTATGACTTTCCCATATTGCATGAGAACACATCCTAACCCTTTTCCTGAAGCATCACTGTAGATGACAAATCCCTCCGAGTCAGATGGTATTGTCAGAACAGGTGCTGAAATGAGTCTTCTCTTGAGTTCTTGAAAACTCTTCTCATATTCCTCGTACCAACCGAATTTTGTATCTTTTCGAGTCAGCTGATTTAAGGGAGTAGTGATTCGAGAAAACCCTTCTATAAATCTCCGATAATAACCAGCTAAGCCGAGAAAGCTACGTACTTCGGTCACTGATTTAGGTTGCTCCCAACTTTGAATAGCTTCAATCTTTGATGGGTCAACAGATATTCCATGACTTGATACCACGTGCCCAAGGAATGCTACTTCCTCAAGCCAGAACTCACATTTCTTCAACTTGGCATAAAGCTTATATTCACGAAGCTTTTGAAGTATCAGCCTCAAGTGTTTCTCATGATCTTCACGGCTTTTGGAATAAATAAGGATGTCATCAATAAAGACGACCACAAAGTGATCCAAATATTCCTTGAATACCCATCATATCCATGAAGGCAGCAGGAGCTAGGAATCCAAAAGACATGACTAGGAATTCATAATGCCCGTACCGAGTTCTGAAAGCCGTCTTTGGAATGTCATCGGTTCTAATCTTCAATTGGTGATATCCGGAATGAAGATCAATCTTTGAAAAAAATTTGGCGCCTTGCAACTGGTCAAACAGGTCATCAATGCGAGGCAATGGATATCTATTTTTGATAGTGACATGGTTCAACTCTCGATAATCAATACAAAGTCGCATACTCCCATCTTTCTTCTTCACGAATAGAACAGGAGCACCCCAAGGAGACGTACTAGGACGAATGAAACCGATGTCTAACAATTCCTATAGTTGGGTCTTTAACTCCTGAAGTTCAATAGGAGCCATTCGATATGGGGCTTTGGAAATGGGTTTTGTACCGGGTTCAAGGTCGATACAAAATTCAATTTCACGCTTTGGGGGTAGGCCAGGAAGTTCTTCAGGGAATATGTCAGGAAATTTATTAACAATAGAGATATCATTCAAAACTGACGTATTTTTGTTTAAATCCGTGAAGAAAGCTTGACATCCGTTTTTCAATAAACGAATAGATTTATGGCTTGAGATGACAGTGATTGATTTTAATGATTTGGTTGCTTAAATTCGCACAATAGGTTGGTTAGGAATATGAAAGCTAACAACTTTACGAAAATAATCAATTTTTGCATGATGAGTAGTTAACCAATCAATCCCTAGAATTACGTCAAATGCAAGTATTTTCAATAAAATAAGATCGACAGGTAATGTGAGGGTACCGATTTGAACCAAACAAGACTTATAAACAGTGGATGTAATGTTCAGGTTTCTCCCAATGGAGTTTCAATAGATAAGTCAAAGTCTAATTTCTCCGGAGTCAAATTTAAATGTTGAGCGCAAGTAGGAGAAATAAAAGAATGGGTAGAACCGGTATCAAATAAGGTATAAACTTCGCTAGAGTTTATGATAAGCTTACCCGTGATGACCTCGTTCGGGTTCCTTGCTTTCTGGGAGGTCACGAGAAACACTCTCCCTTGCACTCACCGGCTTTGACTTTTTCGATGCACGTCCTTTGGTGCCTCCATCCTAGCTGAACTTGTCTTCGGTGAACGACAAAATCGGGCTAGGTGACCTTCTCTTCCACAATTATAACATGCTTTGGACGACATCGCGCAGTTTGAACTGATGCATCCCTCCCCTCCGCATTTGAAGCATATGATAGGTGGTCGTTCTCCTTCCTTAACAATGGGTGCTGGTGTTGACGTCTTTCCATCATTGTTGAATCTCCTCTTCTTGAAATGTCCATTCTTATTATTTTGGCCATGATTACCACCGAAGTGGTTACCATTTACGCAAGTTGATTTCCTCCACGCTTATTGTCACCGCTTCGATGGATCGCTATCACTAGTATTATCATTTTGCTTTTGCTCTCTTTTTGGTTGGGTTGACTCATTATCGCGCTCCAATAACTGAGCCCTATTAACAACATCTGAATACAAACACAGTTTATGAGAGATAAGATATTGACGTATCTCGGGTTTCAAACCTCTTAGAAACATTCGCGTCATTCTCTCCTCATTATCAACCAAATGGGACGAAACCCGGGACAACTCGACAAACTTGGCGCTTTCTGCGACGATCGATCGTTGTTTTGCTCCGGTTTGATGAACTCTACCTCTTTCATGTGACGAATACTTTCGGAAAGTACTTGTCGTTGAACAATTCTTGGAACTTCTCCCAAGTCATCTTCAGTGCGGCAGGTTGAGTACATTTTACAGATTCCCATCAGTAACTGCATGCAACATGAAGGTGGCAAAGGGAACCTTTTGCTCATTGGAGCATCCCAAGACATCAAAAGATCTGCTTTATCCACGTCTCCGCCTTAAGTGGTTTTGGCTCTCCAAAAAACTCTGGTGGTCCCAGTTCCTTGAACTGCTTAGCGGTGACCGTTCGAGAGTTGCCAGTGTTTCCACCTGCATTTTGTATAGGAGCCGCCCTTGCCTGATGTTGCATGAATTGCATAAAGCCTCTAAACATTCCATCGTTCATCATCTGGTCAGTGTTGTTGTTTGCCTGAGGATTGTCGCCTTCCTGATGCACATTATCCTGATTATTGATCTGTGGAGACTCAACGGTCTCCTGTGCTCCATTGTTAATCTCAACATTCTCGGATGTCATTTTCAAATACTGCCATAAAACAAAGGTTAATTAACATGCAATATATTATCCCTATACTCTGACCGACCAATTAAATGCTAAATAAACTTAGGTAGGTTATACTAGTGAAGGAATTCCCCGTCTCTCCCCTCCTAGTTCTTGTCTCACATCTCAGCCAGGGATCATATCCCTAAGCTTTGATACCAACTGTGATGCCCCCAAAATAGGTACACATCACCCATCTTGAGTCGCCAAATACATGGTACAAAATTCAAATACAACTTAATTATACAACAGTCGTGTAAAATATGACAAAACATATGCTGTGAGTTTTAATACAAATATTGTCATCTAGACAATATCCACACTCAATTGAGTCCTCATTACATTTATTATCACACTATTTAACAGAATAGTGAGGACTACTAATGCTATTATCTGGACCGTCACTCCGTTTCCCGACTAGTCCCTACTACGTTCTCATTTCCTGAAGAGAACAATGAAAGTAAAAGGGTGAGCTCAACTAGCCCAGTAAGAAATATTATGACTAAGATAATATAAAATAAATCATCGTTAGCCTTCAACAGTGTTAAACTGATACAATATAACAACCACCAAGTTTAACTGTAACGGAACAAGCAATCCATTAAAAGAGTCAAGTAGAGAATAAAATCTACTATCTTTTATGATTTAAAAGGTTTTTCATCACTTTTATCGCTAGGACTCAATTTTTTAATAAATAATCCACATCATCCCCCACTACTGACGCCAAGGATATTCATTAGTATCACAACCACAAATTATCCATGCACTACGGGTCAAGGATATTCGTGTATTCATCAATGGTAATGATCATGCCAACAACTGTCCATCAATGCACTACGGGCCAATGAGGACTTTTACCGCATCATTTGTAACATTACAGTCATGATTATACCGATTAATCCATGGTCATATTCATACCAAGTCCATCTATACACTACAGACCACAGATGACTTTCAACATAATATAAACATGAGGATGATGACAATGATATAATAATTCAATAAACAAGTTCAAGAATTAATTTATACAGGAACTAATAACGTCCAAATTGTCAACATGATACTTCTTTGTAGAGTAAAATTTAAGAATGTTCAGAAGAATATTTCTATGAAAAGATACTGGATGAAGCACAAATATCAAGGATATTCCACTAATTCCAACTGAGTATAATAAAGAATGGAATAACAAAAGAAATCACCAAGCATGCGATGATAGGCCGCATGACGGAGTTATTCCAATGAATAATAAATAACGGAAATTGTGTCATGCGTAAACGCACAGACAAGATATTCCAACAGAATAATAAATAACGGAACCAGGTCAGGCAAAATTTGCACCGATAGGATGTTCCAATAGAATAATAAATAACAAAACCAGGTCATGCGTAAATGCACAAACAGGATGTTCCAACAGAATAAGAAAGAATGAAATAATAGAAGAATTTCACCATGTATGTGGTACTTCGCATAGATAGGTTATTCCAACATAATGATAAAGAATTGAATAACAGAAGAATTTCACCAAGTATAGGGTAGAGCGCGTATACAGGTTATTCCAACTGAATAAAAAAATGGAATAACAGAAGTTCTCCTCATAAATACGAAAGAAATAATACTCCTTACCTTAGAACAAACTGGATATAGGAGTATTGAAGTAGCAGAATACTTTTCTTCTTTCTCTCTATAGTTTCTCTCTCTAGAGTTTCAGTGAATTCGTAAGAAATAATGAAGGAATGAGCCTCTATTTATAGGAGAATGAACTGAATAATAACTAATTCCTGAACGGTCCAGATTGATTTACATTTAAACGGACGGTCCAGATTGGTTTACTATAAAATATTCTAATAAAATAAAATCTTTTAAATAAAATATAACATATTCTATTTATAATCTAATAAAACGAATAACTTTATAAAAGTATTCTATTTTATATAAAAAGATTTTACTATGAATTTACGCGAGCACTATGCAAATACTATGCATAATAAAATATAATATATTCTATTTATAGTCTAATAAAATGAATAACTTTATAAAAGTATTTTTGTTTTATATAAAAAGATTTTACTATGCAAAACATTATGCATAATAGAATATATATATTCTATTTATAGTCTAATAAAACGAATAACTTTATAAAAGTATTACATTTTATATAAAAACTTTTTTTTTTTATTATATTAATAATACTAATAAAAAAACTTCATCATCATTATTATAATTCACATTATTAATCCACCGAAGTCGTTCCCGGAAAGATGGGGCTTTTCAATAAGGATTTTCCTATATGGCGTAGCAATTAAGTGACCAAACCTCTCCTTGGCGGAACTTACAGACATCGTTAATATTGCAAATAATAATATTAATAACTTCGTCGTCTCAATTATTGATTTAATAATATATAAAATATCGACAATAATTGAATCAATTAATATGAGATACTATGCAACAATTATTGAAGCAATAATTGAACAAAACCGAGTGACTTCTCACGTAAGCATCAATAATCAATACCGGTGCTACTACGCAACCACGACCAGTATTCTCGTACTTTAACAACGGGTGTTTCAAACGATTAACGATAAAACTTCCATTTGTTATTTTCATAAAATATTTTGTCATTTTCTCAATCGACAATAATTACATTGTGGGGTCCACCTAATGATTAATATTCTGCATTTAATATTCCCCCACCAATCGAATATTATATAACAACTTGCGTACTTTGCAAAATTTATAACTATTATCCACAACTATAACATTATATCAAATTCATTCCATAATATTCAAAATGATAATTATAGAAAATTCATCTTTATTCATAAAAGTTGGGGTCTTACATCGATGGTCGAGTCCCATGTCTTGTGGCATGACTGACTCTGAAGGTTGTGACACTTGTGCTTTCAGTCAGCAGGCCACCATTTGTCCTTGGGTTGGTATTTGTATTGGCCAACTCTGTGCCTCAGATAGCTTTGACAGATTTTTAACTTTGCGAAATTCTCAGACGCATAACTTCTTCGTTATAAGTTCGAATTGGCTCGTTCAAAAGCCTACGGTTCAAAAATTACATACTCTACGCGTTCATGTAAGAATTTTATCTATTTGACTTTGTTTATTAAAAATTCACCTATTAGTTCATTTTTAACGAAAACGGTAAACGTTTGTGAACGTTCAACGCTCGTTTCTTCGTTCTAAGTCGGAATCCGGTCATTTTCAAGTCCGCAACTCTATAATGCCAAATATGACTTGTCTCCATTGAAAACTAACATTTCCCAGTTCAAACACAAAATTCGACTTCCATTCCGAAAATTTTACGAATTCGACGATTATCGTCCAATCGTGTGAATTCCGGCAAAACTTCGTTACTAACGATATGATCATCGTTCTAAATGGATTCTAACCATCATATGAACATATCAAACTACATAATACATCAACTTATTTTCAAGCTATGTTTTGGCTTATTCTTCATAAGTTCATGACTTAATAACTTATAAACTTCAAGTTTTCATTCCTTATGACTTATTATAGATTTAAGTCCTTTAATCAATATTCTCACATCTTATCAAACATACTAACTTCATATGGAAATCATATGACAAGTTCATCATAAGTTCTTCATAAGTTTATAGCTTATTTAGGTTCAAGTTACTTATTCATGACTTATTCGGCTTAAGTCCATTAATTATTCAATTCTTACATGATCTTAGCATACATACTTATTAGACTACACTTCTCTTATCACCCTACAATGATAGAGATGGAAGATTATTAGACAAGAGTCTTACCCTTGATGAACTAGTACTTCTCTTCTTCTTGAAACAAATTAGAAAGTTTGTCTTAAAATTGCTTATTCTCTCTAACCAATAAGTTGTTTAATGTTGGATGAAAACTAACAACCAACAAATGAATTGTGAGCTTGCTATTTATAGAGCTTCCAAAGTTACGGCATTATGGTCAATAGCACATTCCGCCTCCTTAAACTCACCGCCTTACTATTCATTACTTAACAACTAAGTATACTTGTTAGCCACACTAATTACTTGGACATCACAAAACATATCCAATGTTTGGCCATCACATAAAGTACTTGGTTACCAAGCTAACCCACATTAACATTGGTTTGCTCCATGGATCAAGCTTAACCCATTGGATCATTACATTGGGCTTAGGTTTATTAACTTAGCTTATTCATTGGGCTTATCTTTAATTTTCTTTAGACTCACATTAATAAACACTTGGGCTTAACATTATTACATCTTGGGCTTGTCCCTTAATGCATATTGGACTTGCACTTCATACAAGATTCACCATTCCATTCCTTTTGTCTTTTAATCCTTAACGTTCTTAAGTCCGCATGCAAAATATTACGTTTTCCATACTTAGGGGGGTGTATTCAATTAAGATTTTTAAAGATTTTTTTTAAGTGACATACTTTTGTAGAATTTATAGGATTTTAATGACTTTCAAAGATTTAAAGACTTTTTTAAAATGACTTTTATAGACTCTATGAAATAAGTAACAGACTTTTATAAACTTTTTATCAAGACTATGATAGACTTTTGTATACTTCTAATATATCTTGCAACTTATATTAATTGTTAATTAACCCATGTGTACAACATCTCCCTCTTTTTTCATGAACTAGAGTAAATCTCATTATATTATTGTGGCATGAGATTTTATATATGTTGAAAGCGTTCATATTATTCTACTCATTTCATAATACATTTGGATACTCAGATACCAATAAAACTTTAGAAACTACTGACGCAATACAAAAATTAAGCTCACTTTTCATTGAGCTATATATACTTTATGCATATACGTACACTTATTTGGAATTATTGTTTTTCATTCCAGTCTACAAAAGTTGTCATCAATACTTATTTACGTAACTAGCAATTAAAAAATTAACATTAACATTTGCAATATATATCGATTTCCATTCAAATATTTGAATATTACCTAGTCTTAGTATCAAAATTTGCAAATAAAAATAATATATACTTGTTTCATGTATATTTTAAAATAGCAAGTTATTTTTTAAATAAAAAAATATTTTTTATTTATATTCTTTTTAATAAATTTTAGTTTAGTAATGTAACATATAATAAAATTATGATAAAAAGCTTGATGAACTTATATATTTTATACAACTATATATCACTATAAAGTACGTACTCTATATAAATTACTTTCCCTCTCTCTCACTTTTTTTTTTCTTCATTTAACTTTGATTCAAAGTTAATTTCTTAAATTATAAAATTTTAAAATATTGTGTATTTATTTTTATTTTTGAAATAATAACGTGTGTTTATTATTAAATAATAAATAAATTCATAATTTAAAAATTTTGAATTTTATACGTTGACTACAAAAACAAAATAAATGTTTTATTTTGTGGGTACAATAAGTATTAATTATTCTAGATTATAAAGTAATTAGAAATATTGGATTCATGTGAAGTAATTAGAAATATTGGATTCATGTGAATTGTATTTTAAATTTATTTAGTTTATTAAGATGAGATGTGAAGTCTATAGAAATCTTTAAAGATGAGGTCAGACTTTGGATATGGATTGATAGTTATAATTCTTCTTCTAAAGTCTGTCAAACTCTACCATTTAATAGAAATCTGAAAAGTCTATGACTTTTTGAATACCAAAATACTTTTATAGACTTTGTAAAAATCTTAATTCAATACCACCTAACTTTTAAAGACATTAAAAAAGTTGTAATTGAATACCACTAAACTTTTAAAAACTCTTTAAATGTCTTGATTGAATACAACCAAACTTTTAAAATCTTTAAAAGTCTTTAAAAATCTTAATTGAATACACCCCCCTTAGATTATTATTACATAATCCATCTCACCTCAATATTATAACGTTACGTATTTCTCGGAAGTTCAAAAATAATTCTCGAACAAAAATCGATGAATAGTGTTTTTCAGAAAATTTCTCGGAAAATTTTTATTTTTCGTCTTGGAAATTCAAAACACTTTAATTCCTTCACGTAGTTAAAATACTACGATGTTCCATCGTTTCTAGGTTATAGATCAACATTCATCTTTCTAACACATAATAATAACAATTAATATTATTTTATTCATTATTTAATTAAATAAATTATTTTACAAAGTTCCGAATTTCTCGGTCGTTACAATTAACATATTCTAGACTCAATTTATAGATTAGTTCACAAACCAACTACCAATTTTTGTACTTTCAAAAGCCATATACATAACCACATGCACTGTAAAACTATTTTCTTTCTTTTTGAACGTAATTGGTACACTAAACCCTTATCTAGATGCTAGTTATAACATCACAACTACACAAACACAATTAACACTTTATATAATAACAATTCATCAAATTTGAATTCACAGAGACTTTGAAATTCATGAACATAATAAAACTTTCATATATGTAACATTGAGGTTTTGGAAGTATACCTTCAATTGCTTGGATAATCCGTGATAGAAGATAAAGAATTTCTTTGGAATCATAGAACTCTTTCTCTCCTTTCTCAAACTCTCTCTATTTCTCTGTAAACACCCTTCTCTCTTTTCTCAGGCTTAGGCCAATTCCTTTTTACGTAAAGTAAAATAGAACCAACACACAAAAACTAAACGTCTAAAACTGACGTTCTAATAATTATAATAGTTAATTATCAGTTATAAAATATTTAATATATTTTTATTTTATTTTACTTTTTTTTAATTCAAATTCAAAAGCCATAAGGCTTTGTTTGGCAAAACACTTTTAAAATAAAGACTTAATATCTTTAAGCCTTGTTTGGTAAACCCATTTAAAACTACTTTAATTTATTTCAATAAATCATTTATACTATAGTTTATAGTCCCATATTATTTATTTGGATTTTCATATCCAATCTTAGTTAAATAAACTAATTACAACATATTAAATAAATTCTCCACTTCACTAATAACCACAAAATTATAATCTCATTATAATTTTATTTAATAAATTAACATATCACTTTAATTACTAAATTAAAACAACAATATAGCAACTCATGTAATCTTTAACAACTCTCTCTAACTATTAAATTAAATTAGAATATTATCTCATAAATTTAATTCACAAATATCTACTAACAATAACCACATCAATAAAAAAAAATTTATTTAATTTAATAAATATTTGAAATTACAAATAAAATTCTGGATTGTCAAAATTCATACAATGTAACTATCGACTTCGGTCGTTAATAATACGTCTAACTTCTGATTTTACATCATTATTCGATGTTAAACTTAATAAAATGCGGATTAATTTAAACTTTTCTGTCTTCTTACTGTAATTCCCTGAATCAAAACCTTTATCAATTAACCTTTACACATCTTTGAATCAAGTTATTTTATGATTCACTTCATCAAAGTTATTATATAAAATCTTACATTTTAATCTGATAACCTTTACATATCAGATAACTCAAACTTTACAATTTATTATTACATAATTAATGTGATTTATCAAGTACATTTCTCAAAACCTTTATCTTTACCTTTGAATCATACTTAGCTTATTACTCACCTTATCAGAGTTAATAAATAAAACTTACATCTAGGTTCAATACCCTTTCATACAACAAACAAAACTTAAACTTTATAACTCAACATCTATTAAACATCATACATTATTCGAAACCTTAAACATGGTTCAGATAATAATAACTCAGCCAAAGTGTATAAATCTTCAAATATCACATCTGATTCATTTCTTTCAAGTAGCACATAACTTTACCTTGAATCTTTAACCTGTAAAAGTGGTTATTTGCAAGGTTAAGCTCGACAGCCCAGCAAAATCTAACAGTTTTCATGCATCACATAGCACATAATAACATGCTCAACATACATCTCATAAAAATTGAACTAACATAGCATACATGCTGCAGTTCATACAACAAGTATAAAGATTGAGTTCCTTACTTAATCGGCATTCATTACTCAACCAACGTAGTCATAAATTGACTTTAATGTTTCATACCTTCAACATATATATAACATATCATGCTCTTTGCAACAAAGATTTAAAATAGTTCATCATTAAGTTCACATAATAGTTTAATAGCTTACAACTATCTGCACTTCATGTGCCCTACACAATTATATAATCATGCACATCAACTATTAATCACATAGCAATGCATAGTAGTTGTAATGTAAACTTTACTCTATATCTCACAACCCTTCCTATTATCAATACATAATGTTCAATTTGATTGTGTTAACTTTTGACTTACATCTCACTGTATTACTTCTTAGGTCATACTCGAAGTTCATTCAAGTGTTTAAGTCTTGCTAGGACTACTTGTTGGTTTTATATTAACCACATTCAATATCTTATAATATTCATTTCATTTGACTTAAAACACTTTTTACGTTCATTAACACTTATGGTGTTTTGACGTTTATTCGTCACACGCCCAATTTTCCTCTCTTGTGTATGCTTAGTATGCTTATACAACTTATCAAATACATCATTTACTAATGTTAAGCATCATTATACTTCATCATATTCATGTTCTATAACTTAGAACAACATCTTTTATCGTCAGAAGCACTACACTTGCATATGTTCATGCCTGACGCCCTCCAATTGTCCCTAAAAACACAATAGTCCTAAATATGACCATTTTGACCTCTGTTCCCAACCTCAACTCGAAAAACTTAAAGAATAAAAGTTATAGGTCTATTTGTTATCTTTCCGAATCATCCTGAATCGTCTCAATCGGAGTTCGTATGAAAATGTTATGGCTGTTTTACTACAGGAGGTGAAAATAGTCACACCAGACAACCCTAGAGCGCAACTGTAATACCCCCTTCCCGAAAAAGAAAGGGAGGTCACGTGCAAAGCACAAAAAAAACTTCAAAATAAGTAAACAAAGCACTAATAACTTCAAAATATTAATAGTGATATCCATAAATGAAGTATTGAATACAATTCTCCAACTAGAGTCAAAATAACCAAAACCAAAAATCGAAACAACCTAGATAGTCAAAGACAACTCTCTCATCACATTAGCCCTGAATCACCCCTGCAAACCTGCCGGAAAAAAAACACAGCATGACCTAATTGCCCAGTACAGATACATATATACAAAAGATATACAACTAATATACGAAAACATCTGAGACAAAATACTGAACAGATCCTCAAGTGTAAATACTGACAAAAATATAATCTCCAAAGATCTGAATGGAATATATCTGAATCAACAGAATTGACGAAACCAATAGAAGAATAAAGAAATAACGAACTGAAATAACTAACTCAATGAATTGAACTGAACATAAACAAACAAAACTAATACAATGAAATAATAGGCTGAAACAAATGGTTGGGTGTTATTTCATACCGAGGGAGCTCAGAAATATACATTGCCACATAGACAAGTCAAAATAATGCCACACAGGCAAGTCAAAATAATACCACACAAGCAAATCAAATGATGCCAAATAGGCAACCAAAATAATGCCACACAGGAAAATGACACAATGAACCACAGATCCAAATGTATGCAAATCGGATAGGTGTGTTTGGCACAACATCACAAATCTGCAGAACTGAAAACTAGGGTTAACCCATACGCCACCCATAACAAAACACCAAATGGCTTACTTCCTCCGGAGCCCAAACGGAGACGCCGTGGACTAATCACACCGCCACGGAAAGTGTCATGTACCTCATGCCAAGACGACATGCATGTGGTACCCCCACAGGTGGTTATAGCTCAGGTATACCCTACGATATCTTCTAACAAAAATACCATGTCACAACACATGCGACATAATACCAACAAAAGGGTTCTATATGTACATGTTGAACCAAATCAAATTATAGTCACAAGGTCTCAAAAAGAAGGTAGCAACATGTACCGCTTTACAATTATCAAAAATAAATAGTACTAAACATGATAACCTAATTCAAAGAACACAAATACGAGTCATATGTATCAACTCCAAAATGAAACTAATATATTTATTTCACAGGAAACAATTATGTGAAATAATAACAAATTTCGAACAAGCGACAAAACGAACAAATCAAATTTAAGAAGAGTATCGCTAAAAGGGTACGAAATCCGTACCTTAATATAGTATTAAAATAATTCACCGAAGCCAAATATCACTCGTTAGACTCCCTATATCCGATCTATATAATTATCGCATTAATACAAAACCATAAATTAGATTACTAACTTGCAAAATTTTCATTTTCGTAAATTAACCATTTTAATGTAATAATATTATGCACATTTTGTAATTAAGATATATATTTTACTATAGTGTAATTAAATTTTATAACATTATAATGTTATTATATTAACTCCACATTCCGTGTTTAAAACTTCATGTAAACAAGTATTCTAAATTAATATACAAATATGTAAGCAATTTTTTTTTTATAAAAGGATGTTTTAAATTTATGAAATAATTCCCCACTACATGTATAAGTAATCAAGTAATTAAAAATAAAATATGTTCTTCCGCACCAAATCAAAAGTTTTATTTGTAGAATACAAGAGTTTAGGACATAATTATTTTGAATAAAGAGTTGCTAAAATATACTAAATTCACATAATAATTATCAACTTGACTAACATCTCCAAATAAGATGCCATCTTATTATATTAACACTCCAGAGCATGCATACCTTTCACATTCATTCAATAAATTTATAATTTAATTAATTCATGCATATAACATATATGTATATACATATCAAGATACTACAATTCTATTTACTTAGCATGCAACATAACCTTATAGATTCGGTCAATTGTCCAACGTTAGCAAACTAATTACTAGACAATTATATAATATAATGATAAAATTATAAATACCTTAAAAGAATTCACTCCTTCCTCCTGCAAATAATCTTCCGATTTCTCCTTTATTCTCTGTAGCCGCGAGCCTCGTGTTTCTCTTTTTCGCCTTCTCTTGGCGTCTTCTTTCCTCTCTTTCTCTCAGTTTGTATAATGAAATAAAATTAGGTATAGACGTTTATTAATGAAGAGGTCTTGTTCTAATAAACTTCTAATTGGGTTCAATTAATATTAAGGCCCAAATTTTACTAATTTAATTTATTCATCACTTACTAATACTTATTAGCCCACATAAATTAAATGACCACTTTGACCCAAATAAAATGCAAAGTCCAATTAAATGATTAAAAATAGATAAATAAATTTATATGTTATTTATTATTATTATTTTTTTCTGGGTATTACATTACCTACCCCTTAAAAAAAATTCCGTCTCCGGAATCAAAAGAATGAACGTACCTAGTTATCAAAAAGATGCGGATACTCCATTCGAATAGACTTCTCCATCTCCCAAGTAGCTTTGCGCTCCGGATAATTTGAGGAAAAAAAATTAATATTTAATTATTAACAAAAAATTCGGATTATTACATTTTTCTCTCCTTAAAAATAATTCCATCCTCGGAATTCAAATAAGTTACATAAAGTTTTATTTTAGTTTTTATTTAAATTACATAATTATTCAAAAACTTTATTTTAGTTTTTATTCGATTTTGTTCTTTGTTTGGTTGGTCTCTATTTTGACCAACTGTCGATCTCTTTTTGATTTTTAGTTGATTTGAGGACAATGGAATAAGTTGTTAAGGTGATTGAGTAATGATATTAGTTAAGAATTGTGATTTAATCATTGAGGTGAATAAAGTTATACTTTGTACAGATAAGAAGTGATCTTATATGAGATATGATTATGATGTGAGTATTTGTATCGACGAGTATTTTTTTTTTTTGCTAAGTTTGAGTTTGATAAAAGAATCATAAAAAAACAAAGGCAAAGGGGAATACCCCAGATCCTATAGGGGAACCATCTAAAGACAGGCCTTAAGATGATCAACCAATAGAAACAAACATGGAAACCCAAATGAATACAGAAAAAAACTAATTAGTAATTACAACCATATATGATACGAAGAACATTTTAGGACCGCCTTTTGAATCTTGGAGGACGAGGAGAGCCTAGCTTTTATGAGCTGCACAATCTCTTTAGCCAAAATGCGTGGGGGCAGTTTTGTTTTGTCATGGACCATTATATTCCTAGCACCCCAAAGTTTATACACGGTAGTAGCAAAGAAAGGATTTCGGACATCATGAATTTGCCTCTGAACTGCAAAATGTATTGTACCAAGTTATTCCAATCAGTGATGATCCGCCAATTGTTGACAGCCAAAACAGTTGATATAACAGTAGATGAATAAGAGCAGTTGAAGAATAGGTGAGTGAAACACTCTGAGAGAGTCATTTGCGAAATGACATGATAAAGGTCAGTAGCGAGCAAAGAAGAGGAATTGGTCATTTCAGTAGGGATCTTGATCGGAGAGCCAAACCATAAAATAAAGGAGAAGCGAGGAACATGGTGCTTAAACCGAAAGCAGTCCGCCAAGCCACGATCGACCTCTCTGTATCTAATGGAATCCCATATACTTTTTGCCCCGACAGTTCTAATGTCCTCCATAACCCGTAAGATAGTATCATCAATGTAAGTAAAGGTGGATATTATGGAATAGATGCCTAAATTGCATGATATCGTGGTGATTCTTTGGAAGGCAAGGACCGAGTAGAATGTGAGATGATGGAGGAGACCTGATTCGAAGAATGGGTGCCCAAGTTTGAAAGAAGGCTTGTCAAGGAGAGATAGAATTAGCATTCACCAAGGGTCATGCCACATGATCGAAAGAGTTGCCATTACCCACACGATAGTGAAAAACTTTAAAGCGAGAGGGCCTTAAGCTTAGAATCTTTCGCCATATCCAAGAGCAAATCAAGGAGGGGCGATGTGCGTAAATTTTAGATTTTAGAACCGTGGCTTGAATCCATGAAGCCCAAAGTGAGGTAGGGGCAGGAGAGAGAACCTTTAGAAGGTGTTGGGTTATAAGGGCAAGGTTCCAATCGACAAGGTTTTTAACACCCAAAGACCCCCTCAAAGATAAGGCAAAGACAAGTCCTTCTAAGAGACTTTAGCCCCGTATGTGATGCCCCCAAAATAGGTATACATCACCCATCTTGAGTCACCAAATACATGGTACAAAATTCAAATACAACTTAATAATACAATTGTCGTGTACAATACGACAAAATATAAACTAAGAGTTTTAATACGAATATTGTCTTCTAGACAGTATTCAACTCAAATGGAGTCCTCAATACATTTATTATCACACTATTTTATAGAATAGTGAGGACTACTAATGCTATCATCTGGACCGTCACTCCGTTCCCCGACTAGTCCCGGCTACGTTCTCATTTCATGAAGAGAACAATGAAAGTAAAAGGGTGAGCTCAACTAGCCCAGTAAGAAATATTATGACTAAGATAATTCAGAATAATTTATCGTTAGCCTTCAACAATGTTAAACCGATACAATATAACAAACATCAAATTTAATCATAATGAACAAGCAATCCATTAGAAGAGTCAAGTAGAGAATAAAATCTACTATCTTCTATGATTTAAAAGATTTTTCATCACTTTTATCGTTGAGACTCAAATTTTAATAAATAATCCACATCATCGAATCACCCCGCACTACTACGGCCAAGGATATTCTTTAGTATCACGACCACAAATTATCCATGAACTATGGATCAAGGATATTCGTAGTATTCATCAATGGTCATGATCATGCCAACAATCATCCATCAATACACCACGGCCAATGAGGACTTTTACCACATCATTTGTAACATTACTACCATAATTATCTTTGAATAATCTCTGGTCATAATCATACCAGGTCCATCTATGCACTACAGGCCACAGATGACTTTCAACAAAATATAAACATGAGGATGATGACAATGTTATAAGAATTCAATAAAATAAGTTCAAGGATAAATTTTTAAAGATTTATAATTTAATTTATCTAGAAATCAATAACGTCCAAATTTTCAACATGATACTGCTTTGTGGAGTAAAATTCAAGAATAATATTGTACCAAAAATAATTTGGACCGAAAACGAATCAACTTTTATCATGAATAGTACCGGGGGTGAATAGTACCCCGTGAATAGTACTTCGGGAATAGTAACCCCATGAATAGTACTCCAGCATGAAAAAGTTAAAACTTATCAAGAATGCTCAGAATAATATTTCCATGAAAAGATACTGGATGAAGCGCAAATATCAACGATATTCTACTAATTTCATGGAGTATAGAAGCCAAAATTTTAACAAAACGAGTATAGAATTCGAAATCTAAAACAAAATAATATTACTTACATACTACAGAGTATGGAAGAAAATATCATTTCAAGCGAATATTGAACAAAAATAACATCTCTTACCTTGAAAAGAAGAGTATTCCAACTGGTATAGCGGGGATATTCTTGAAGAAAACTTTCACTATTTTCTACGCTCAAAACTTTCTAAAACTCTAAAGCAATACGCTCAATATTATAGAAGAAGAATTCTCTGATTCTGGTGTGATTTTCAATTCTAACTTAAGCGCCTATTTATAGGAAAATGATAGAACGCCATAGGAGACTAAATAATAAAATAATATTATTATTATTTCTACGCATGCATGCTTTGAATAAAAATTCAGCCACCACAAGTGGAGCCCACTAGAAATCAGCCATCTTCCCCAACAACCAAAAGTGGGGCCCACCTATAATTTAAATAAAAATATTTTAATTTCTGAAACTTCAACAATTCATAATAAATAGCCCTTTTATCAGAAAAATACGAATTTTTTGTCCATTCCACACGAAATCGAATTCTCTACAACTTTGCAGGAGAAAGTTTTTTCAAATCCCAAACAGAAAATATCTGAAATTCACAAACGGACGATTTTCAATACCTCTTGAAATTCATAACAAATCATACGTTAATTTCTAACGATTCCAAATTTGTGGACATATACTCAACTTATATATGCATAACATATCCAAAAATCCCAACGATCCAACGGTCGGATTAAAATTATAACTCACGCAATAGAGCTTTAAGAACACCGATTTGAGTTTTTATTACCTCCAATCCGACAAAATACTGATAAAATACCTCAACATTAATTCCTTCAATTATAGCCACATAAAATAAATATTTTCCTATCTATCATTTATGTCCACATAAAATAAATATTTCCTTATCATATAAATCATTAATTAATTATTCACAAATAATATTACAGAATCACAATAATGACAACCAGGCCGTTTCCAGGACTTACTAGCCCGCAATTAGGTGACCAAACTTCTCCTTGACAGAACTTTCTAGACATTGCCAATAATGCTATCTAATAATATTATTCAAATAATATGAATTATTGATTTGATAATGGGAAATATCATGGTAAAGAACAATTATTGAAACAACAATAATATAAAATATCAACGCAGCAATTATTGAATCAATAAAATAAAATATTGAACAGTAATTACTGTAACAATTATTGAGTAAAATTGAGTGACTTCTCACATAAGCACCAATAATCAATACCGTGTGCTACTATGCAACCACGCCAGACATCGTGATTTTACTAAAGGCGGTTCAACAGCTTAACGGTAAAACTTCCGCCGTTATTTTCATAAAAAATATTTCATCATTTTCATTCATTAAATAATAATTCCTTTGTAGGGTCCACTAATGATTGTCTTCGTCATCACGGATATTCCCTGACAAAAAGAATATTTCCCGACCAATCGAATATTTTATAACCACTTGCTTACTTTTCAAAATTTATAAATATTATCCACAACTATAACATTATCTCAAATCCACGCCATAACATAAAAAAATATTTCGAGAAAATTAAATATTTATTCATAAAATTTGGGGTCTCACACCGTACTTTAGAAGCGAGGGTCCCTTCCAAAGGAATCTGTAGAGTATTGATTAAATGGATCGCATCACAAACTTTGGAAGAATAAAGTGGGCAGACTAGAATGATTGAATGGCAAGGAGAACTGATTTGATCAGTTGGAGGCGACCAAAGATAGAGAGGAATTTGGTCGTCCAGTGAGGAGACTCGAAAGCAAAGTGATCCTTTAAATCGAGGACATGCAATGGAGGAGAAAGCTTTGTTGAAATAAGAGGGACCCCAAGAAATTTGATGGGAAGATTACCCAAGGCGATGCCCAGCAGAGAGCGAATCATTGTTTTGTGTGGAGTCGAAGCGTTAGATAAGAAGCAGTGGCTCTTTCATGCATTAGGGATTAGCCCGAAAAATATAGAGAAAGAGTGGATACAAGAGTGAATGATAGAGACAGAAGAGAGGTCCCCATGGCAGAAGATCAGGAGGTCATCTGCAAAACAGAGGTGAGTAATCTTACAAGGCTCGGTTCTCCAGTGGAATTTGAAATTTGGAAGAAGAGCTTCCTTGTTCAGAATCAGAGAGAATGTTTCCATTACAAGCACAAACAAGTAGGGAGAAAGAGGGTCTCCTTGCCATAAAAGCCCCTAGCACTTTAAAATAACTTGCAAGAGACCCATTTACTTTATTAGAGAACAAAGCAGTGGATGCTTTGATCCAATAGATGAAGGTGGCAGGAAACTTTAGTAAACTCAGCAAGTCAAATAAGAAGGCCCAGTTGACTGTGTTATAAGCTTTCCTGATGTCAATCTTTAGAGCACACCTAGCAGGTCCAGAAGTCCTGTAATAGTTCCTGAATAGTTCTTGGGCGAGTAAGATATTATCACTGATGCACCGACCTGAAATGAAGGCGGATTGGGCATGGTCAATAAGGGTCGGGAGGACCTTTTTTAGTTTGTTAGCAATGATCTTGGAGATACATTTATACACCGTGTTACAACATGAGATAGGTTGAAAGTCTGACATGGACGAGGGGTTCTCGGACTTTGGTATCAAAGCTATGGTAGTAGCATTTATACCACCAGGCATGTGACCAGATTTGAAGAAGTAATGGAACAGCAGCAGTGAAATCAACACCTATGATGTCCCAGCAGTGAAGAAAGAAATTTACATTAAATCCGTCAGGCCCTTGACTTTTATTTGGTTTCATGGATTTAAGAGTTGTCAAGATCTCGTCATCCAGGATAGGGGCTAACAAAGCACTGGCTTGGAGGGGAGTAATCTGCTTGGAGATATAAGGTTTCAGCTCCTCATATCCTGGATAATCATCAGAAGCGAATCCCAATAAATTTTGAAAATAATCCACTGCTACATGGTGTATGTTTGTTTGGTCCTGAACCAAAACCCCTTCATTATTGTAGATGGTCAGAATTTTTTTTTGGTTCCATCTACTCTTTATGGCATTTGCAAAGAATTTTGAGTTCTTATCTCCTTCTGCAATCCAGATAGCCCGAGACTTTTGCTGCAGTAAGGATTCTTCAAGAGCTAAGGCTTTCCAAAGAGATTGCATACACTGCGATTCTTGATTTTGCAAGGTAGGATAAGGGTTGGAGTGGAGAGAGGTTTGAATGGTCAAGAGCAAGTCTTATAGAGAAGTGACATTTGAAGACACATGTCCAGCAGCTTTGTTGAGACTGATGAGAGCCTGTTTGGTCTTACGAAGATTTTCGGCAAGAATGAACATGGGGTTCCCATGAATTAGAGTATTCCAACTGTCAAGGATGGTGGCAGCAAATCCCTCAAGCCCCGGCATGTAATCTATTATGATCGTTGAATTGAGGATTTGATTTGAGTTAGGTTTTTATTTATGTTAAGCTTGTGGATAATTTGAGGTTTGTGTATTGATGGCATACTATGATAAAGTGAAAATTATTAAGTATAGAGGATTTCTAGCTTGTAATTTGAGTTGTTGATATTCAAGGTAATTAGATTAATTATTTGGAGTTAATGATCAATTTTGTGGCTATTTTCTAGTAGGATATTGGAGTTATGTCCTATGAAGTTTCTTTGTGATAGTATGGGGAGACATTGAAATTTATTGGATTAAGGTTTGCAATAAGGGATGATTGATTTATTATATAATTAGATAGTAAGTGATGAAATTGAATTGATTTTGAGAGATCTTGAATAGTTGTAATTCGCTTATGCAGATGGTAGAATATGCGACTTGGAGTTCGATATGGTTATAAAGAGATCTTAGTAGCTTATTTTGGTATAATAATATTTGAGAACTAGTTTAATTTGAGGTTATAATATTTTGAAACTATTGAGTTCTTAGGGTGAGTTGGTGATATATTTTGTACAATTATTTTGTTTATCCGATGTCATTGAAGTTTTGCATGAATTTATGTAAAATTTAATAAAAATAATTTGTTAAATCTTTGTCATGTGTGGAATATAAACGTTTTACGAATTAAAAATAATTTTAAATATTTTGGGTATTTGAATCGTATTTAGATGAAGAGAAATTTTTGTGATTTCGAATTATGTTCCGAAGAGTATGTACATTTGCAAGAATGAAACTCAAAGATATTAATGGGGGGGCCCGCACCAACAGTGGATCATATGATTTAACGTGAAGAATCTTACCAAGGCTTGAAACGATAATAATAATAAATAATAATAAATTAATGAAGAGGTCTTGTTCTAATAAACTTCTAATTGGGTTCAATTAATATTAAGGCCCAAATTTTACTAATTTAATTTATTCATCACTTACTAATACTTATTAGCACATATAAATGAAATGACCACTTTGACCCAAATAAAATGCAAAGTCCAATTAAATTATTAAAAATAGATAAATAAATTTATATGTTATTTATTATTATTATTTTTTTCTGGGTATTGCATTACCCACCCCTTAAAAAAAATTCCGTCTCCGGAATCAAAAGAATGAACGTACCTAGTTATCAAAAAGATGCGGATACTCCATTCGAATAGACTTCTCCATCTCCCAAGTAGCTTCGCGCTCCAGATAATTTTAGGAAAAAAAATTAATATTTAATTATTAACAAAAATTTGGATTATTGTTAAGCAATGCACTCAATTAAGTTTTGACATAGCGTTAAATTGCGCTACCAAAAGGCTTAGGGCATATCAGTACAATTGCTACTAATTAGCGTAATCAAGGACTTACAGTTTACTCTTCTTGCGATTTTGACCCTTTTTCTCCTTCTAATCTTCATAACTTGAGTTATACATATCCAAATAAGTCCATTTTTGATTCTATAGATTTGTAATTCATAGAACTACAACATACTAGAATTATAACAATTTACAGAAATATTAATAAATCTAAATCTTCACCCAAAACTCATGTTAATTTTAGTTTTAAATGTTTTAACATATTTAGCGTAATCATTCACCATGGATTCGATTCTTAACCAATTCAATCCGTTTAAACTTCGTTATTTTTGTTTCATCATGTATTTTCACAATCAATAGCCAATTTATACATTATACTATGAATTAAACATCAATTTTGACTTCAAAATAAGCCATATTCATACTTATATTCACTGTAAACGATTTTTTTTCTTTTTGAACGTAATTCATCTAAATTAATATCCCAAATCCTTGTCTAGATTTTAGTTATAACATCACAATTACATGTACACACAATCGAACATTGTATATACTAACAATTCATCAAAATTGCATTTACAGGGAGTTTGAAACTCAAGAACATAAATCTTTCATATACGTAAAACTAAAGTTTTAGAGATTATACCTTCAATTGCTTGATTATTCCACAAGAATGATTAGTCTTGTTTCCTCAACCTTCTTCCCTCAAACTCACAATGTCTCTCTTTTCTTTCTCTTCTTTCTCTCTATTTTTCTATGTATTCTCCCTTTCTTCTTCTCTTCTCAAACTTAGGCCAAACTCTTATGTAAAACATAAAACAGACGCAATAAACCAAAACGTATAAAACTGCCGTACTAATAAATATACTAATTATGTATTAATTATAAAAATATTTATTATATTTTATTTTTTATTTTTTTCCTTTTTATTCAAAAGTCATAAGGCTTTGTTTGGCAAAACCAAATAAAATAATGACTTAATCATTCCTTAAGCCTTGTTTGGCAAAATAAGATTAAAATAAGAATTTCAAAAGCTCTAAGGTTTTGTTTAGTAAAACCAAATTAAAACTCTTTTAATCTATTTTCATAAGTAATGTATAGTTTATTGTCACACTTTATTTAAATAAATTCCCATATTCAAATTAAATTAAATCTAATAACAATTTATAAAATCAATTTACCACATATAATAAAATTATAAATTTCATTATAATTATAATTTTATTTAATAAATTAACACATCACTTTAATTACAAAATCAAATTAAAATAACATTATAATAATTCATTTAATCATAATATAGTTTTAACTTAATTTAAATTACCCAAGATTTATAGGGTTAATTTCCCTTGCCACCAAATTTCTTATCGTGACTAATTTCTTTTATTTTCTTTAATAGTTTAATCAACTATTAAATCTCATAAATATTTAATTCCTTCACACCAAAATACAAAATTCATTTAAATCATAACTAACCGTCATAACTGAAATAATGCTCATCAAAATACTCTGTCAATGAATAAGCTCATCAGAACTGAATAATACTATGTCAATGATAACCAAAAACTAGAATCAAAATATGAAATATATCTGAGGGTCAAAATATGAAATACTATATTCAATGTTACAAGTAATCTTTCAACTTTAACCTAAACAGTCATAACTGTAGGGACTCCCCATACCTAAGGTGATCAGCCCTTCGTACCATGTATTGTGCACAAACATCTAAACGCATCGCATAAATAATTCTCCTATAATAGGGTTGTTCTTCTCAATTTTAGAGTACTAGTCCGCACCAAAGAAAGTTTGGTTTGGATAAGCTTCAAGGGTAATTCAGAGTTTACCGGTCATCAACTAAAGGATTAGTTGAATCAACCAAGTTCAACATCATTTCGAATGATCAATAACAACATAATATGGAATAGTTATGAATCATAGGTGAAACAACTATATATCAAAGTCAGGCTTAGAAACAAACTAGAAAGCATAAGCATTGAGTAATACATTAAACCTTGCTTGAACAATATTAAGCTAAGGCTATAATCTTGTCGAATAAGAGAATTGAATTATTATATTAATGAATAACAAGCTAAGAATGAAACTTTCTCAATATAATAATAAAGATTAGAAACTGTGTAAAGTAAATGAGATATGACAACTCATTTAGAGATTTTAAGTTCAAGAACTTGCATTTGTTATAAGGAGAATACAACTGGGAAAACTTGCCTAATTATAAACAAGTTAGGATATATCAAACAAGGATTAGAGTTCACAACTTGCTTAAATAGAGTTTAGAGTTAAAGAACTCGCTCAAATAAAGTTTAGGGGTAAAGAAACTTGCCTCGTGCGTAAGCTATAAATTACAACTCACGTTCACCTACACATATTATTTGAATCACAACATCTATTAGATATACTAACATCCATTTTCCAAAATAGAACTTACTTTTAGTTAAACTTGTTATTTAATACAAGTTTTAATTCACACCATACAAGTTTTACTTTAGTACAAGTTAGGATATATCAAACAAGGATTAGAGTTCACAACTCAATCCCACAGATTTAGTGTTCACTGTCCAATTAAATCATAACTAACTACCCATAAACAAAGGATATAATTAAACTCAAAAGTTCAAACAATAAATCTCCCATTACATGGTTACATAATCTCAAAAAAATCCCAGGTCATCTAACCTTTATTATTATAATCATCAGCGGAATATTAAAACATAATCATAATCAAATCTATTACATAAGCTTCATAAATAAATGGTAAATTAAACGTTGTCTAATCAAGCACTTTGCCCTTGTCCTTGCTTGTAGAAAGCTCTTTAAACTTCTTAACTTCATCTGCATTATTTTGTGCAAGAGTGAGCAAACAATTGCCCACAAGAAGGATAGTATACAATAACATTCTATGAGTGACAATTAACTGAGCTTTCAATGAAAAAAGTACTCTCACTGGAACAATCAACTCTAATTCAAAAGCTATGAGTTCAAAGGAATAATGAATTTTAAGTTAACAACAGATATCAACATCAAAAGAATACACTGAGGGTCACAAAACCACGAACTATATTATAGGTTTTCAAGTATTGCAACTTTAACCTTTAACAGTCTAAAAGACCATAATCATCTTCTATGTCATAGGTTAATAGGTGTTTCTACTATAACCTTTAACAGTCTAAACGACTATGTGGACCATCATCTTGTACTCCAGGTGATCAGTCCTTTGTACTATGTATTGCGCAAACATCACTACAAGAAAAAGGTTTAGCAATGATCGCTTTATCAACAATGACAGACTTTTTGTCATAGATAACTATCGTGAATCGATCGCATGGCCGCCGATAGGCATCGATAAAATCTGGTCATTTGGATGCACATCGAGACCACTATTAGCGACCGATATATCTGCATGATCGAAATGAGCTTAATCGAAATGACAAATTGGCCGCTATTAAGTCAAGATGGTCCATGGTCCCAAAGTCGAGCGTGGTCCACATGGTAAGATTGACTTCTATCGGCCGACGCGTGCGACGCGTCGCTGATACCTTCAAATGTTTAGCCGTCACTAATAACTATCAGCGACCGCATGCGGTCGCTAATCTAGAAAAAATAAAAACCATATTTTTGTTGTTTTGTAAAATTCCCAAAACCTGTACCTGTTTTATCCCAACACACATACACAACAAGATAAACAGCATGCACGACAATATAAACATCCATCGTCCACCGACACATACACCAAACTAGTATATAAACTATATAAACCTTGAAAAATCAATATGAATTGAATAAATATAAACAAATCTAATATTGTTCAAGTAACATACAGACATCCAAAGAATGAATATACATGTACAAGCTTATCAAATAACTACAAAATTGATCTAAAGCAGGTACATCAAGCATCATCGCCTCCTTGATCACCCTATAATTAACAAAATAATAAAACAAGTTACAAATATAGTAACTATGTCATACTGGTATATATTACGACAATATATACAACAAATTGATTTTATACCTCGTCGTCATCCCCACGCCGTCCCTACTATCATTACCATCGCTGTCAGCTAAATCCTCAGGACTTAGAGCCCCCAGATGCCCGCCCAAGATCTTGGAAGATCTCGATCTCGACATATAGCTTTCTCTGCGGTCACCAGAGTATGAGCAATTTGGATGACTCAACGATTATGAAGACTAGGTAGAAGAGCGGCTGAGCCATCGAAGGATGGGCGGCGTCGTTGTCCTTGACAGTAATGTAGTTCTTCTTCACATGTGACGCCTCTCCCACAACTCTTGATCAATAAAGCGGACGTGGAGTGCTTTCAGGATAGCGCTCATTCAATAAACGCTTATAAGTATCATGTCATCATGTTAACAATTAAATAGTTGAAAATAAATTCTGTAAGCATTGATAAACAAGATCAAGTTATTAAAACTTATTATCGCTATATCCGGATAGCATCGAAGTGCAACCATCACGGGTAATACGCACACATCCATCCCCAATGGATAGGTGACCTTGAGATCGAGACTCTATACAAAAATAACACAATATTACTAAGTAAAATGTGATATATTTTCTATAATTCATGATTATAAACATATTAAAACTTGTAAATACGCATTCGGCAAGTGATATGTCGCAATCGTGAAATCTGGGCGCCTTCAGATGTTTCTTTAGCCTTTTCGCCATCGGGTACACCCAAGGATCTGTTGGTGGCGGTAGTCTTTCGTCTTTTCACCCAGCTCTTAGCTCTCCATTGGGCACACATCTCAGCCCATATAGACTGGGTGCACCACCAGGGGCTAAGCTCGTGCATGTAATCCTCTCCTTGGCCTGGATGATCGATCTCGGCATTGTGAAGGGCTTTTTGTCGTTCTTTGTTCAAATTATCCTTGGTGCGGACGACGCACTTCTGCCAGAATAATGTCTGAATCATTGAAGCCTGCGCGTCCTCCCATCTATACCTTTTTTGCAAATAAAACAACAATAATAACATTACTAAACAATTATCCTTAATTAGAATATTATATTATCTATCATAATTAAAAAAACATACCGAATTCAAATTTCAAACAAAGATCCTTGTGGGCAATAGGTGTGCTCGCCCACGTAATCACAGGTGTAGGCCAATTCTGTAAACACAACTGTGATATGCACTTGACAATCTTATTATCTGAAAAATCACTATAGTATACAACAATTTACATCAACGGTAAGTAGATATATTAAAGCAATTTACATTTAAGTTTTATATATATTGTATAAATAGAATCTAAAATGCTTATATATAAATGATGTGGGACGTACGTGCTATTCGGAGGAGGGCGAATCTGAATAAGAATCCAATCATCCGGATTAGTAGGGGCCTTGGGCACATGATTAGGCCCTCTACCCAATCCGCGCTTTTTCTCATACCGCTTGTAATCCATCTCAGATATTACAAATTTCAAGATGTTATTATGAGTTATATTTGATTACATGTATATATGAATATATAAAATGACAATAAACATGACAATGATATAAACATGTATATATATGAATATAAAATGACAATAAACAAAAGTTACATTTAAATAGTTTAGTACATAAACATGACAGTGATATAAACATGTATATATATGAATATAAAATGACAATAAACAAAAATTGCATTTAAATAGTTAAGTACATAAACATGACAATGATATAAAAAACATGTAAAGCTAAACATACATTTCATTTGTTCAAGTGTCAATGTCTGATTCATAATCATCTTGTATACGTGTTGCAGATTCATAACCATCATCTGCTTCAGATTTAGTGTCAAATTCAGTCAATAACTCTTCCTCCTCAGTATCAATGTCATCTGACACAAGTATTGACTCAGGATCTAATTTATGTGGTTCATCTCCACCATCTAACTGGATTACTTCATTGTCGTCCTCCACATTTATTATAGTTTGACTATGAAGCATCTGCTCTTGGTAAATCTCCCCATCCACTACTTCTACATGACTACGCGCGGGAGTATGAATTACAACTTTCCAATCTGTAGGCGGTCTATCCCTTTTCCTAACAGGACTAGGAGTGTAGTATACTGTGTACTGTTTGAGTTGGTAAAAGAAATGATTCGTTGGAGTACGCAGATCTATGGAGGTCAATATCGACGATTCCATGTCCGCTACGACGTATCCCTTTTTCCGAATCAAACCAACTAAGACTTGAACAAGTGAATATGACTTCAGACGCGTGCTTATATCGACAACTCTATGATTTCCTCCAACTCCCCATAAAAGGCAAGACCAATCTCATTGTAACAATCTCCTTGGACACACACTCTAGAGTTTATTGTTCTTTTACCGCGCCCATATGCCTTTGTATGAAATTCACAACCATTTATTTTGTAACCATTGCGGCTGACTTGGTCCCTGTCTGGTCCCATAGCTAGGACTTGTACATTAGCCGAAATCGTTGATCCCTCAGTCAAAACCTACAAAAACTCTATCTTATTAAATGAAGTCATAGTTAATATGGAGTATATATATTTATCCTTTAGCCAAAGTGCAAATTTTTTATCACGATTAATTTGAATATCATCAGTTATGCCGGTATGCTTCACTTTTAACTCGTCATCGTACAATCTATACCATGTTATAAACATTAACATATTGGAATAAATTTTGAACTTAAAAGATAAATTATCAAGTTTACATGTGTACCTCACAAATTCGTCAATCTCCTCGCAATTGAGAAGAATGTAAGTATGTGCAGCATGTAATTCTTGCTCGTAGAGGAATATGCGCTTCCCTTTTCCATAAGCGTGGCCCGATATACCAAATACAGAGAGTCGACCATTTAGTTCAACATTTCCCCCATCATCATGTCTCGATACTCGATTGGCCTTTGTCAAAACTTTGTACAGAAAATAGTCTGAGACAAACGTAGATATCTCATCGAAACTGTATGCCTCACATATCGACCCCTTGACATAAGCTCTATTCTTCACCTTCCTCTTAAAGTTTCCCATCACCCTCTCGAAAGGGTACATCCATCTATATTGAACTGGACCCCCAACACGAGCTTCATAGGGAAGATGGATTTGCAAATGCTCCATGGAGTCAAAAAAATCAGGTGGGAATATTTTTTCCAGTTTACACGTGATCTCTATGATGTTCTTCTCAAGTACAGAGAGTCGACCATTTAGTTCAATATTGCCCCCATCATCATGTCTCGATACTCGATTGTCCTTTGTCAAAACTTCGTCCGGAAAATAGTCTTAGATAAACGTAGATATCTCATCAAAACTGTATGCCTCACATATCGACCCCTCGACATAAGCTCTATTCTTCACCTTCCTCTTAAGGTTTCCCATCACCCTCTCGAAAGGGTACATCCATCTATATTGAAATGGACCCCCAACACGAGCTTCATAGGGAAGATGGATTTGCAAATGCTCCATGGAGTCAAAAAAACTAGGTGGAAATATTTTTTCCAGTTTACACGTGATCTCTATGATGTTCCTCTCAAGTACAGAGAGCCGACCATTTAGTTCAACATTTCCCCCATCATCATGTCTCGATACTCGATTGTCCTTTGTCAAAACTTTGTCTAAAAAATAGTCTGAGACAAACGTAGATATCTCATCAAAACTGTATGCCTCACATATCTACCCCTCGACATAAGCTCTATTCTTCACCTTCCTCTTAAGGTTTCCCATCACCCTCTCAAAAGGGTACATCCATCTATATTGAACTGGACCCCCAACACAAGCTTCATAGGGAAGATGGATTTTCAAATGCTCCTGGAGTCAAAAAAACCAGGTGGGAATATTTTTCCCAGTATACACGTGATCTTTATAATGTTCTTCTCAAGTACAGACATGTCCTTCTCTTTTAATGATTTTGAACATAAGTCTTTGAAGAAATGACTAAGATCCCTCAAAGCATCTCATATTGGTTTATCAAGCAGATCCCGAAATGTTATAGGCATGAGTCTCTCCATGAATACATGATGATCGCATGACTCTTCATCCTTGTAATTTCCCACCAGTAACACACCTTGCAATGTTTGGACGATATCCATCCGGTAGTTTGGAGACTTAACCCATGTGCACACATCTTCAACTTGCTTTTTGGACAATGTGTACTCTTGATGCGATTTGAAAATCTTACCATTAGGAGATTCATAAAGTTCTAATCCAGGATGCTTACAAATATCTTTCATGTCCAAACGTCTTTTATCATTATCTTTTGTCTTCCCCGTAATATTCATCGATTGTTAAACACATTGTCAAACACATTCTTCTCAATATGCATCACATCTAGATTACGACAAATCAATTTGTAGACCAATAAGGCAATTCCCAAAAAAGATGCTTCTCTGAACCCAGTTATGAGATTCGCTAAACCCATTAATTATGTTTGTGGCATCAATCTTATCAAATGGGATAACCGGCAATCTCATCACACGATCTCATATCTCCGTTCCCGACAATCGCAGTGCAGGCATATCATTGTCTACTTTCCCTTTCCTGAAGTGTTCTCTATTTCTTCGAAACGAGTGATCTACCGACAAGAACCGACGATGACAGTCAAACCAGCAAGGCTTTCGACCTTTTGATATATTGAAAGACTTTGTATGCTCCATACAATACGGACAAGCCAACTTCCCGTGTGTACTCAATCTAGCTAATGCACCATAAGTCGGGAAGTCACTTATCCCACATAACCGCCGCCGCCTAAGGTTGAAATTTGTTTTCATTGCAACATCCCAAGTCTCGTACTCCATCCTCCCACAATACCTTCAACTCGTCTCAGAAGACCCTCAAATTTTTTTAAATAAAAAGGAATTTCCTTTATTTATTATTTTGAAATAGTAAGGGTTGATTTGATTAATGTGGATAGTTAAGGGTTAAATATGCAAATATTTCAAAATAAGCAAGTGGTTATAAAATATTCATTGTTGTTTGGGAATATTCGTTTGGTCGTGGAATATTAAGATGCGGTCGCCGAATATTCGTATACGCACAACTTGTACATGTGTGGGCCCCATAACGGAAAGTTTATTGGATGAAGAAACGCACAAATATAAGTTGTTTTTAAATAATCAGGCGTAGTTGTTTACCAAGTATCTTTGTTGGAATACCCTTGGTTAAAACACATTAATACGCGTTGTTGAACAAGAAGACTTGGTATTGCACCAATTATTGATTCTTACGTGAAGAAGGCACTACTCAATAATGGTTACATGTGAATTATCGCTCAAAGATTTTATCGAGTTAATAATTGTCGCGTTGATATTTTATATTCATTGTTGTTTCAATAATTGTCATTACACAAGATCTTTCATTATCGGCAATAATTCATATTATCTGAATAATATTATTAGATAACATTATTGGCAATGTCTAGAAAGTTCGCTCTAAGGAGAGGTTTGGTCACCTAATCAAGGCGCCAAGAAGAAGAAATTCTTATTGAAAGCCCTCTTTCCTGTGAACCGCCTGGTTGTCAATATTGTGATTTCGTAATATTATTTGTGAATAATTAATTATTGATTTATATGATGAGGAAAATATTGATTTTATGTGGATATAGATGGAGAAAATTTTTAAATGACAATTGTTAAAATTAATATTTTATCTTTTCTCGATAAAATAATTCATTTAAATATATTATTTTAATAATATATTAATAACGGTGATATTTTTACAATAAATGTGGGATATATGAGTATATGAGGAGAAAGAGTATTTTTGTGGCATTAAATGTTTAACACATGTTTTGTGTGTTGGTGGACACAATTATCGATCAAATTTGATTATAGCTTGTAAAATCACCCGCTTGTGGATTTCGGTCAATTTCTGATTGGAATTTGGAAAACTTTCTTCTGCAAAGTTGTAGAGAATTGAATTTCCTATAAAACTCTCATGAGATTCGAATTTTTGATGAAAGGACTATTTATTATGAATTATTGAAGTTCAAGCTTCAAATAATTGATTTTTGAAGTTTAAAATATTTAAAATTAGAAAAACGTTTTTTCTTATTTTTTTCTAGAAGGTGGCATGTGTTTGATGGCTGAAATCAGATTCTAGACATGTGTAGAAAATAATATAATTATATTATTAATTTATTAAATTTTCGCTTTGGTGTTCTAAGCAATTTCCTATAAATAGGTGCTTAGGTTAGAATTGAAAATCACACCGTAAATCAAGTTTTTCTCTCTATATTATCGAGCGTATTCTTGTGAGTATTTTGAGTATACTTTGAGTATTGCTATACGGTGCAAGTCCAAGTCATAGCCTATATCCCAGGTGTTTCAAATTTAGAAGTACTGATCTTTCGAGGTAAGGGATATTATTTTTTTTGTAATGATATTATTTCTTCAATATCATTATGCTGAAATGTTGATCTGAAGTTTTTATCAAATTTGGAACTTTTTCATGTCGGGGTTACTATTCATTGGTAACTATTCATGAGTTACTATTCACGAGTTACTATTCATGAGTTACTATTCACGAAGTTACTATTCATTTAGTACTATTCATGAAGCGTGAAGATGTTTTTTGTGGAATTTCTATCTTTTGGTGTCTGAGTTACTATTCACGATACTAAGACTATTCACGATATCTGGCACTACTATTAGAAAAATAAAATTTCTTCTTTTTGTCCAAAATATCTATTTCGGATACTAACTCGATTGTATCCATGTTTTGATCATTCTTGAATTTTACACCACTATGATTATTTTTGAGGTATTTTTGGGCGTGGATAAAACCAAGTACTAATCCTTAATCCTTAATCCTTGTCATTTTGTTTCAATCGGATTCGTTTTTTAAAAATATTTTTCATCATCCTCGGCCTTAAATGATGATATTATTGAATATCTTTGGCCCAGAGTGCAAAAAGATGAATGATTTCAAGAATATCTTTGGCTCAGAGTGCAAAGATGAACAGTGTTGAGATGAACACGACCGATTGATTAATATCTTTGGCTCAGAGTGCAAAGATGAATGTGTGTTTAAATGAACATGACCGATCGATGAATATCTTTGGCCTCAGAGTGCAAAGATGAATATTTGATTTTGAGATGAATATTGATTGATGTTACAGGATAAAATATTGATGATGGATCGTTAAATTCATAGATTATAGTAGATTTCATTCTCTACGTAACTCTTCTATGAATTATTATTTCCACATGTAATATTGATCTCGAAACTTGTTGTCTATTGTATTCTATCGATTTTTCCTGTTGAAGACTAATGATAATTTGTTGTATATTATCTTAGTCATAATATTCTTTATCGGGCTAGTTGAGCTCACCCTTTTCCTTGTTGTTCCATTTTTCTTCTCGGGAGGCGAGAATGTAGCGAAGTACTAGTCGGGTATGGAATGAAGGTTTTAGAAAGGATTATTTAGTAGTCCTCACCATTTTTGTAAAATAATGTATCAATAAATGTGATGAGGATTTATTTGAGTATAGATATTGTCTAGTAAGATAATATCTCAGATTTAAACTCACGCCATTGTTGTAATAATAAAGTTGTAGTTTGCTTCTTGTACCATGTATTTGGCGACTCGAATGGGTGTTGTGTATACCTATTTTGGGGGCGCCACAGCTTGGTATCGTAGCTTAGGATATGATCTCCCATGAGATCTGGAATAGAACTAGGAGGGAGAGACGAGTAAATCCTTCGCTAGTGTGTCCTACCTAAGCTTTATTTGTTAGTTGGTCAAGATATAGGGATATTATGTGATATATTGATTTCCTTAATTAACCCTTATTTTATGACAAGATTTGAGAATGTCGGATCGAGAATATTAACAAAGTGGAGTAAATGAGACCGTGGAGATGCCTGTACTCACCAACGAGGAGAACGTGTAACAGTCGGGTAATGTTCCTCCCGTGAACAACACCAACCGAAAGCAGATGATGAACGAGGGATGTTTAGAAGCTTTTTTGCAGCTCATGCAAAATCGACGAGGAGACTCGTGTTCAAAAATACGGAGGAAATGATAGCAATTCACGGTGGTCACAAACCAAGCGCTTCAAAGAGTTGGGACCACCGCATTCTGGGAAAGCCGGATCCGATTAAAGACGAGACGGTTAAAAACAAATTACCAAGATATTCGATGTCTGGGATGCACGGAGGAACAGAAAGTTCCATTCGCCGCCTTTTATGTTCCGTATGAAGGCAGACATCGGTGGAATCATGAAGGAAGCACTCCATCCACCGCACTCAAAGATGTCATGGGAGACGTTTCAGAACAGTTCAATGACAAGTACTTCCCTCGAAAGTATTCGGCTATATGAAGGAAGTGGAGATTATTAGACTAGAGCAGTAATAACACGACGACGGTGTCCCAAAGACGAGGCGTAAGTTCGCGGAGTTATCTGTGTTTGCACCTCATTTGGTGGAGAATGAGGAACGATGACGCGGATGTTTCGAGAGGTTTGAAACCCGACATACGCCAAGATCTCATTTCTCATAAATTTTCTCTCTATTCAGATGTTGTCAATGTGGCTCGGCTTGTTAGAGCGAGATAACGAGTAACGCTCAACCGAGGGACCATAACCAGGATCATATCAAGATAGCAGCCATCGTAATAACGATAACCAAACGGAGAAAGAAGAATACGACAAAGGCGGCAGAACCACTCCTGGTGGTAATCGTGGCCATGAAAATAGAAGAAGTTTAGCCTGGGAGGAGATTTTAAAAGAGGAGATTCAACAACCACCATGTGAAGACGTCAAACGCCAAAGAGAGCAACTAGTTTTAAGGGAGGAGAACGACCACCTGGCCATATGCTACAAATGCGGAAAAGAGGGACATATCACCAAACCGCCCACAACAGTTCAAGGTATGCTATAATTGTGGAAAGGAAGGACATATCGCCGAGATTGTACAAAGAATAAACCTAGTTCAATGGGGGACGGTGACTCAAAAGATCGTCCCGTAAAAGTCAAAGTCAACGATTCCGGAAGAGCGTTTGTTGTGATCGGTCAAAATGCGAGGAACCCGAACGAAGTTAGCACTCAAGTTAGTTAATTATAAATTTCACAAGTATATACCTTACTAGATATTGGTTCTACCCATTCTTTTATCTCTTACTTTGCGCCAACGCATTGAACTTGACTACGGAGAAATTAAACTTTGACCTATCTGTGGAGACTCCATTAGAGAAACTTTCATTACATCCGTTGTTTAAAAATCTTGCTTGATTCAAGTTGGCACTATCACATTACCGTTAACCTTATTTCTATAGAGATATTTGCTTTTGATGTGATTTTAAGGTTAACTACTCATCATGCCAAATTGATTGCTTTTGTAAGGTTGTTAGTTTTCATATTCCTAAGCAACTCGTTATTCAATTCAAGCAATCAAACCATTGTAGTCAAACATTTTCATATCAAGCCATGAAGTCATTCATTTATTACGGATGTCAAGTTTTCTTAGTCCATGTTATGGATTTGAATAAAGACACGCCGATTTGAATAATATTCCGTTGTTATTGATTTTTCCCGACGATTTCAAGAATTTCTTCGCTTACTCCCAAAGCTCGATATTAAATTTTGTATCGACTTTGAACCCCAGACAAAACTCATTTCTAAAATCTCATATCGAATGGCTCCTATTGAACTTCGTGAGTTAAAATTCAACTATAGAATTTGGTACCGAGCCTTTATTTTGTGACTTCCTTTGTGGAATTCACCTAAGCTTTAACTCTCCGTAGGGGACGCCATATTCGTGCGATAGTAAATCGATAGGTGTCATTGTGACGCCCTATCCAAGATTGGGATATGAGTCAGCTTGAGAGCAACCTAAGTCAAGAATCGAAATACGTAGCTTTTAGGCTTAGTTGGTTATTATCTGAGATTCGTTGAAGGATATTCTCGAATCGCTATTCCATTAACGCAAATTGACTCGTAGAGATACAAAATTCGAATGGAGCAAGGAATGTGGGAAGAGCTTCAAGAACTCAAGAGGAGACTCATTTCAAAGACATGTTCGATCATGCCATCCCGAAAAGCGAACGTGGTAGCCGACGCGGTGAGTAGAAGATCATATACGGAACGAGTGCGATGATGTCAAGTATACGACAGAGCCAACTTTAATAGAAAAGTTAAGGTTACTCAAGTCACCGAATCTTGAGTTGATGCGTATGAAGAAGAAAGTACAAGAAGGAGCTATTCCTAAGCTTAGAATTGATGAAGAAGGAATACTTGAGTCCACTCTAGACTTTGTGTTCCTAACGACTCGATTTGAAGTACAAGATTATGATGGAGGCACACAATACGCCATTTGCAATCCATCCTCGGAAGTACTAAAATGTATCGTGATCTTCGACATACATTTTGGTGGAACAATATGAAGAGAGAGATTGCAAAGTTTATCTCGATGTGTTTAACTTGCTAACGTGTAAAGGCGAGCATCTTGTACCTAAGGGTCCATCAACAACCACTTGAGATTCCTGGAATGGAAGTGGGAACACATTACTATGGATTTCACATTTAGTCTTCCTAAGGTTTCTCAAGGCATCAATGCTATTTGGGTTATTGTTGATAGATTAACCAAGTTCCGCTCATTTCTTGCCGACACGGAGACTTATTCCCTTGAACGCCTTGCTAGTATGTACGTGAATGAGATTGTGAGGTTGCATGGCATGCCCAGTATCCATAGTTTTGGATCGTGACCCAAGATTCACTTCAAGATTTTGGGTTAGCTTGCAAAAAGCTATGGGCACGTAATTTATTTATCTGGTTTGGCATACCATCCTCAAACGGATGGGCAATCGTAAAGGACTACTCAAACTCTTGAAGATATATTAAAACTCATGTCCTAGATTTCAAAGGAAGTTGGGATAAGTACTTGCCATGGTGGAATTCTCATACAACAATAGTTATTAAACAAATATAGGCATGGTTCCATTCAAGCATTATATGGACAAAATGTCGTTCTCCAATATGTTGGGATGAGGTGGGTGAAGCAACATTGTTGGGACCGAAAGTTAGTATGTATGACTAATGATTCGACAACGATACAAAGCAGACAAGATCGATAAAAGAGTTATGCGGATCTTTATCGAAAGGACGTGGAATTTAATGTGGGGATCATGTATTGTTCATGAGTTGCTTCCATGGAAGGGTGTTACAAGATTTGGGAAGAGAGGAAAGCTCAATCCATGATTTATCGGTCCATTTCAAATTCTTGACCGAGAGTAGGAAATGTAGCCTATAGACTTCAAGCGTTACCTCCGAAAGTATGTCTCGTGTTCATAATGTGTTTCACATATCCGCATTTCAGTAAATATGTGAAAGACCCGAACCACGTTATAGAAAGTTAGAACCGGACGAGATAGCCAAGACTTAACGTATGAGGAGGTACTGTCAAGATTTTGGATAGGAAGGAGCATGTCCTACGCTAAGAAAGGTTATACCACAAGTTAAAGTTTTGTGGAGGAATCATGCTATAGAGGAAATGACCGGGAGTTGGAAACGGAAATGAAAGCGAGGTATCCTCACCTTTTCAAAACACACTGTATCGCACGCCAATTTCGAGGACTTAAATTTCATAAGGAGGGAGGTTGTAAGACCTCAAATTTTTTTAAATAAAAGGAATTTCCTTTATTTATTATTTTGAAATAGTAAGGGTTGATTTGATTAATGTGGATAGTTAAGGGTTAAATATGCAAATATTTCAAAATAAGCAAGTGGTTATAAAATATTCATTGTTGTTGGGAATATTCGTTTGGTCGTGGAATATTCAGACGGCCGGAATATTCGCATCGACGGCCAAGACCATGTGTGGGCCCCATAACTGAAAAGCGATTGGATGAAGAAAACGACAAATATAAGTTGTTTTTAAATATAACGGCGAAGTTGTTACAATTATCTTGTTGAATACCCGGTGGTTAAAACACACTAATACGCGTTGTTGAACAAAGAGCATTTGGTATTGCACCAATTATTGATTCTTACGTGAAGAAGGCACTACTCAATAATGGTTACGATGAATTCTGCATTCAAAGATTTTATTGAGTTAATAATTGCCGCGTTGATATTTTATATTCTTTGTTGTTTCAATAATTGTCATTACACAAGATCTTTCATTATCGAAGCAATAATTCATATTATCTCGAATAATATTATTAGATAACATTATTGGCAATGTCTAGAAAGTTCGCTCTAAGGAGAGGTTTGGTCACCTAATCAAGGCGCAAGAAGAAGAAATTCTTATCGAAAGCCCCTCTTCCCTGAACTTGCTGGTTGTCAATATTGTGATTCTCGTAATATTATTTGTGAATAATTAATTATTGATTTATATGATGAGGAAAATATTGATTTTATGTGGATATAGATGGAGAAAATTTTAAAATGACAATTGTTAAAAATTAATATTTTATCTTTTTCTCGATAAAATAATTCATTTAAATATATTATTTTAATAATATATTAACGGTGATATTTTTACAATGAATGTGGGATATATGAGTATATGAGGAGAAAGAGTATTTTGTGGCATTAAATGTTTAACACATGTTTTGTGTGTTGGTGGACACAATTATCAATCAAATTTGATTATAGCTTTGTAAAATCACCCGTTTGTGGATTTTTGGTCAATTTTTGATTGGAATTTGGAAAAACTTTCTTCCGCAAAGTTGTAGAGAATTGAATTTCCTATAAAAACTCGCAAGATTCGAATTTTCTAATGAAAGGGCTATTTATTATGAATTATTGAAGTTCAAGCTTCAAATAATTGATTTTTGAAGTTTAAAATATTTAAAATTAGAAAAACATTTTTTTCTTATTTTTTCTAGAAGGTGGCATGTGTTTGATGGCTGAAATCAGATTCTAGACATGTGTAGAAAATAATATAATTATATTATTAATTTATTAAATTTTTCGCTTTGGTGTTCTAAGCAATTTCCTATAAATAGGTGCTTAGGTTAGAATTGAAAATCACACCGTAAATCAAGTTTTCTCTCTATATTATCGAGTTTATTCATGTGAGTATTTTGAGTATACTTTGAGTATTGCTATACGGTGCAAGTCCAAGTCATAGCCTATATCAGGTGTTTCAAATTTAGAAGATCGATCTTCGAGGTAAGGATATTATTTTTTTTGTAATGATATTATTTCTTCAATATCATTATCTTTGAAATGTTGATCCAAGTTTTTATCAAATTTGGAACTTTTTCATGTATGGGGTTACTATTCATGGGTTACTATTCATGAGTTACTATTCACGAGTTACTATTCATGAAAGTTACTATTCACGAAGTTACTATTCACGAGTACTATTCATGAAGCGTGAAGATGTTTTTTGTGGAATTTCTATCTTTTGGTGTCTGAGTTACTATTCACGATATCTAAGACTATTCACGATACAAGACTATTCACGATACTCGGCACTATTCAACCTAAAAATAAAATTTCTTCTTTTTGTCCAAAATATCTATTCGGATACTAACTCGATTGTATCCATGTTTTGATCATTCTTGAATTTTACACCACTATGATTATTTTTGAGGTATTTTTGGGCGTGGATAAAACCAAGTACGAATCCTTAATCCTTAATCCTTGTCATTTTGTTTCATTTGGATTCGTTTCTTTAAAATATTTTTCATCATCCTCGCCTTAAATGATGATATTATTGAATATCTTTGGCCCAGTAAAGTGCAAAAGATGAATGATTTTCAAGAATATCTTTAGCTTTCAGAGTGCAAAGATGAACAGTGTTGAGATGAACACGATCGATTGATTAATATCTTTGGCCTGTAGTGCAAAGATGAACAGTGTTTAAATGAATACGATCGATCGATGAATATCTTTGGCTCAGAGTGCAAAGATGAATATTTGATTTGAGATGAATATTGATTGATGTTACAGGATAAAATATTGATGATGGATCGTTAAATTCATAGATTATAGTAGATTTCATTCTCTACGTAACTCTTCTATGAATTATTATTTCATTGCGAATATTGATCCGAAACTTGTTGTCTATTGTATTCTATCGATTTTTCCTCGTTGAAGACTAACGATAATTTGTTGTATATTATCTTAGTCATAATATTCTTTATTGGGCTAGTTGAGCTCACCCTTTTCCTTGTTGTTCCATTTTTCTTCTCGTGGAGGCGAGAATGTAGGCAGTACTAGTGGGGGTATGGAATGAAGGTTTTAGAAAGGATTGTTTAGTAGTCCTCACCATTTTTGTAAAATAATGTATCAATAAATGTGATGAGGATTTATTTGAGTATAGATATTGTCTAGAAGATAATATCTGTATTTAAACTCACAGTTTTACTGTTGTAATAATAAAGTTGTAGTTTGCTTCTTGTACCATGTATTTGGTGACTCAGAATGGGTGTTGTGTATACCTATTTTGGGGGCGTCACATCGTCTATAAGAGGTCTCAAGTAAACATCTAAGTTCTTTTCAGGACTCTTAGGACCAGGAACCACGAGAGAAAGAAACAAGTATGGGTCGTTTCATACACATCCAAGGAGGCAAGTTATGCGGAGTAAGAATCACGAAGCCAACATGAGTATTTTAATGTAATTTGAGTGGCCAAACGGATTGAAACCATCGGTGGACAATCCAAGCCTCACATTTCTAGGTTCCAATGCAAACCTGTGGATGTGCTAAGTTGAAATCTTTCCAAGCCCCGCCCATCTGCGGGATGATTTAGTTCTCCATCTTTAGCTAGAGATTTCGCATGCCAACTCATATGTTCAGCTGTTCTTGAAGACATATACAATCTTTTTAGCCGATGTGAAAATACGTTAGAATCTTAAACGGTATACTTGATTTTTTGTAGTCACACCCTCTTTATTAGGCCTAAACTGATCATGACTGCAAAACGTGCACCTTGTCATCTGTTCATTTTCCTTATAAAACAACATGCAATCATTGGGACATGCATCGATCTTTTGGTATCCAAGACCCAACTTCTTCACCATTTTCTTACAAAAGTAATAGTTACCAGGTAATTTCTCACCGTCAGGCAACATACTCTTAATGGCCTTCAAGAGCTACTCAAAACACTCATGGCTCATGTTGTGATCAGCCTTGATGTTAAGTAATGTCACCACTGCAGACAATGTAGTGTGTTTGGTGCAACCATGCCACAATGGCTCGCTACCCTTGTCTAACAACTTAAAGAAGTCTTTAGCATCAGAATTCATAGGTTGCTCTCTGCCTTGTTCCCAATCAAAATCTGGCCCTGCAATATCATGAACCATTTCATTCATACGATGAGTACTACTGCCCAAATTGTGTACTTCTGTGTGATGCCACCATCTCTTCTCTGCCCATATGCCCACCAACATTCTTCATAATTTTTCATGAACCCGAAAACAAGTAAATGATAGTTTACCAGGTCTCTGTCCATATAATTTACATTCTTACACTTCAAACATGGACATCAGATTCAAGGATTGACCATTCATACAATTCGGGTGACTATACGCATACTCCAAAAACACTTGGCAACCAATTTCTAAATTCACCAGAAGATTCTATCTGGGCACTTGACTTTCGTCGTGCCATCCAACTACGGTCTGAATAGAGGTCCATGATTCCACGATACCTACTACAGACAACATTATAAATGTTAACATATGACTTGAGCATACTTGTAACCATATGACTTGAGCATACTTGTAAGCATGCATATAATTAATATTTAAGCATACTTGTAAGCATATGACTTGAGCATACTTGTAACCATATGGCTTGAGCATACTTGTAAGCGTATGATTAACATTTAAGCATACTTGTAAGCATATGACTTGAGAGCATACTTGTTTATATAAAGTGTTAATTGTGTTTATGTGTAGTTGTGATGTTATAACTAGCATCTAGATAAGGATTTAGTGTACCAATTACGTTCAAAAAGAAAGAAAATAGTTTTACAGTGCATGTGGTTATGTATATGGCTTGTGAAAGTACAAAAAATGGTAGTTGGTTTGTGAACTAATCTGCAAATTGAGTCTAGAATATGTTAATTTAGTAAGAAACGAAGAGAATACAATTTAAATGAGTTAATTTGGTGTAGTATTGAGACCTCAGTGTTAATTTTTGTCAAGGATGTCAAAAATGGAGTTTCTTTGTAAAAACATGGAATTCAAAGGATTTAAATTGTTTGTAGTTGTTGTTTAATTATTCTAAGTTAGTATATATGTGATGAATAATGTTTATATGAATTCTATGTCATATGGGTATGCATAATTTGCTATTTTATGTGTGAAATTCGTGATGGTTGGACTGAACAGAGTGTTAGAAACAGCGTAGTTTCTTTCTACGCACCAGCACAGCTGCACTGGTGTCAAGGCCAAAAACGACGCAGCTACGCTGGTTCCAGGTTCAAATATGGCCCAGCTGCACCATACCCAGATCAAAGGCAGTAATGCATGTTGGTTATGTAGACCTTAAAAAATCCATTGTAACTTAGTCTAATGAAATATTAATGTGATGAACATGTAATAAAGATACTATAACAGATTTGTATCATGTGGTTGGTAATTCCAAAGTTGAAAAATTAGTAAGTTGTGAAAACGTTACGTTGTGATTTATTGAACACATGAGTTAGTGACCAAGTGTTTTAATTCTAATACTTGTGATTTCGAAAGTGTATATGGTGTGAATTAAATCTTGTACTAAAGTAACAAGTTAAACTAAAAGTGAGTTCTTTTTTGGAAAATGGATGTTAGTATATCTAATAGATGTTGTGATTCTAATAATATGTGTAGGTGAACATGAGTTGTAATTTATAGCTTACGCACGAGACAAGTTTCTTTACCCCTAAACTTTATTTGAGCGAGTTCTTTAACTCTAAACTCTATTTAATCAAGTTGTGAACTCTAATCCTTGTTTGTTATATCCTAACTTGTTTATAATTAAGCTAGCTTTCCCAAATTTATTCTCCTTATAACGAATGCAAGTTCTTGAACTTAAAATCTCTAAATGAGTTATCATATCTCATTTACTTTACACAGTTTCTAATCTTTATTGTTATATTGAGCAAGTTTTGTTCTTAGCATATTATTCATTAATGCATGTTTAATAATTCAATTCTCTTATTCGACAGATTATAGCCTTAGCTTAATATTGTTTAAGCAAGGTTTAATGTATTACTCAATGCTTATGCTTTCTAGTTTGTTTCTAAACCTGACTTTGATATATAGTTGGTTCACCTATGATTCATAACTATTCCATATTATGTTGTTATTGATCATTCAAAATGATGTTAAACTTGGTTGATTCAACTAATCCTTTAGTTGATGATCGTTAAACTCTAAATTACCCTTGAAAGCTTATCCAAACCAAACTTTCTTTGGTTGTGGACTTGTACTCTAAAACTGAGAAGAACAACCCTATTATAAGGGAATTATTTACGCGATGCGTTTAGATGTTTGTGCACAATACATGGTACGAAGGGCTAATCACCCTAAGTACGGGGAGTCCCTTACAGTTATGACTGTTTAGGTTAAAGTTGAAAGATTACTTGCAACCTTGGATCGCGGTCTTATGACCCTCAGATTTATTTCATATTTTGATTCCAGTTTTTGGTTATCATTGACAGAGTATTATTCAGTTTTGATGAGCTTATTCATTGGCAATTATTATACTATTGTTATTCATTGCTATTTCAAGTGAGCATTTGTTTTGCTCACTCTTGCATATATATAATTATTGCAGCTAAGGTTGAGAAGGTCGATGAACCTACCACTAGCAAAGGGAAAGGAAAAATGAACAAGTGATAAAGACTTGTAATTTATTGGCTATCATGATGATAGACTTTATTTTATATGATGTGATGTAATTACTTTAATTTCCTCACTTGATGTGTGTTAAATGTTAGATAATCTGGGAGACGTATTGGATTAATGATGTAACCCTTTTAATGGGAGGATTTATGGTTTAAATGTTATTACAATTGGGTAGTTGGACATGAATGAATAGAAAGTAAACACAAAGTCTTGTGGGAATGAAGTACCAAGATTTGGGGGTGTCACAATTCTGTCCTCTGTAGAATGAGGTTCATTTTTGACACTTTCAAAGTCGGGTTCTCCTCACCCTATTGTTGTTCACTAAAATCAATTATTAAATGACGTATAAAATACGACACACACATATTAAGTGTGACGCCCCCAAAATAGGTATACATCACCCATTCTGAGTTGTCAATACATGGTACAGAAATAACTACAACTTTATTATTACAACAGTAAAACTGTGAGTTTAAATACAAATATTATCTTCTAGACAATATCTATACTCAAATAAATCCTCATCACATTTATTGATACATTATTTTATAAAAATGGTGAGGACTACTAAACAACTCTCTCTAGAACCTTCATTCCATACCCCGACTGGACTCGCCTATATTCTCGCCTCCTGAGAAAAATGGAACAAAAAGGAAAAGGGTGAGCTCAACTAGCTCAGTAAAGAATATTATGACTAAGATAATATACAACAAATTACCGTTAGTCTTCAACAGGGAAAAATCTAATAGAATACAATAGACAACAAATTTTAAATCAATATTCATAATGAAATAATAATTCATTAGAAGAGTTAAGTAGAGAATGCAAACTACTATCTTCCATGTATGAATTTAAAAGTTCATCGTCTATCTTTTATCCCCAGTAACATCAATCAATATATATATCCGGAATCACATATTCATCTTTTTGCACTACTGTGCCAAAGATATTCATCGATTGGTCATGTTCATCTAAACACTTGTTCATCTTTGCACCATGGCCAAAGATATTCTTCAGAAATCATTCATCTTTGCACTGTGCCAAAGATATTCCATAATATCATCATTTAAGACTGAAGATGATGAAAAATATTTTTAAAGAAACGAATCCAGTGAAATAAAATGACAAGGATTAAGGATTAAGGATTCGTACTTTGTTTTATTCACGTCCAAAAATACCTCAAAAATAATCGCAGTGGTGTAAAATTCAAGAATGATCAAAACATGGATACAATCAAAGCTAGTATCCAGAATAGATATTTTGGACGAAAAGAAAAATTTTCATTTTTCGATGAATAGTGCCGTATTCGTGAATAGTGTCGTATACGTGAATAGTGCCGTATACGTGAATAGTAACTCCGACACCAAAAGTTCCAAATTTGATAAAAACTTCAGATCAATATTTCAACATAATGATATTGAAGAAATAATATCATTACGAAAAAAAATAATATCCCTTACCTCGAAAGATTAGTACTTCTAAATTTGGAATACAGGTATAGTCTTTGAAGGAACTTGCATCGTCTAACAATACTCAAAGTATACTCAAAATACTCACAAGAATACGCGATAATATAGAGAGAAAACTTGATTTTTGGTGTGATTTTCAATTCTAACCAAAGCACCCTATTTATAGGAAAATGCTTAGAACACCAAAGCGTAAAATTTAATAAATTAATAATATTATTTTTCAAATTTCTACGCCCACTAATTTGGTCCAAGACATCACCGCCATGTGACAAAACATTAAAAACGTTTTCTTAATTTAAATTATTAAAACTTCCAAAAATCAATTATTTTGAACTTGAACTTCAATAATTCACAATAAATAGCCCTTTTATTGAAAATTGAATCTCGCGATTTTTATATAGGAAATTCAATTCTCTACAACTTTACGGAAGAAAGTTTTTCCAAATCCAAGCGAAATTGATCGAAATCCACAAGCAGACGATTTTCTGTGCTATAATCAAATTTCGATCAATAAATGGGGTCCGTGAGCATGTTTAACATGTTTTAAACATTTATTGCAACAAAAATACTCTTCCTCCTCGTATACTCATATATCCCACATTCGTTGTAAAAATATCACCATTATTATATTATTAAAATATAATAATATATTTAAATGAATTATTTTATCGGAAAAAGATAAAATTTCAATTTTCAACAATTGTCACATTAAAATTTTCTCCATCTATAACCACATAAAATCAATATTTTCCTCATCATATGAATCAATAATTAATTATTCACAAATAATATTATGAGAATCACAATATCGACAACTGTGCGGTTCTCAGAAAGAGGGGCTTTCAATAAGAATTTCTCCTTATTGGCGCGCAATTAGGTGACCAAACCTCTCCTTAGATGAACTTTCTAGACATTGCCAATAATGTTATCTAATAATATTATTCGGATAATATGAATTATTGCTTCGATAATGAAAAATACTTGAGTGTAATGACAATTATTGAAACAACAAACAATATAAAATATCAACGCAAGCAATTATTGAATCAATAAAATAAAATCTTTGAATAGTAATTACTGTAACCATTATTGAATAGTGCCTTTTACGTAAGAATCAATAATTGGTGCAATACCGTGTCTTCTTGTGTTTTAACCAAGAGTATTTTAACAAGATTATTACTTGATAACAACTACGCCGTTATTTTTAAACAACTTATATTTGTCGTTTTCTTCATCCAATCGCTTTCAGTTATGGGGCCCACATGCACGGTCGCTAGCCGTCGCACGAATATTCCCCGACAATCTTAATATTCCACGACCAAACGAATATTCCCAAACAACAATGAATATTTTATAACCACTTGCTTATTTTGAAATATTTGCGTATTTTACCCCTAACTATCCACATTAATCAAATCAACCCTTACTATTTCAAAATAATAAATAGAAAATTAAATTTCATTAATAATAAGTTGGGGTCTTACAACCTCCCTCCTTATGAAATTTTTCGTCCTCGAAATTGACGTACGCACACTGGTGTTTGAAAAGGTGAGGATACCTCGCTTTCATTTCCGCTTTCCAATTCCCGTGTCATTTCTTCTATAGCATGATTCCTCCACAAAACTTTAACTTGTGGTATGACCTTTCTTGGCGTAGGACATGCTCCTTCCTATCCAAGATCTTGACAGGTACCTCCTCATACGTTAAGTCTTCGGCTATTTCTTCCGGTTCTAATTCTATAACGTGGTTCGGGTCTTTCACATATTTACGAAGTACAGATATGTGAAACACATTATGAACACGAGACATACTTGGAGGTAACGCAAGTCTATAGGCTACATTTCCTACTCGGTCAAGAATTTGAAATGGACCAATAAATCATGGATTGAGCTTTCCTCTCTTCCCAAATCTTGTAACTCCCTTCCATGGAGCAACTCGTAACAATACATGATCCCCTACACTAAATTCCACGTCCTTTCGATGAAGATCCGCATAACTCTTTTGTCGATCTTGTGCCGTTTGTATACGTTGTCGAATCATTTGAATCTTTTCGGTGAGTCATACGTCTTAACTTTCGGGTCCCAACAATGTTGCTTCACCCACCTCATCCCAACATATTGAGAAACGACATTTTCGTCCATATAATGCTTGAATGGAGCCACACCTATACTTGCTCGATAAGCTGTTGTTGTAGGAGAATTCCACCAATGGTAAATACTTATCCCAAGCGCCCTTGAAGTCTAGGACACACGAGTCTTAATAAATCTTCAAGAGTTTGAATAGTCCTCTCGATTGTCGTCCGTTTGGGGATGGTATCTTTGAACTAAATCGCAAACTGCGTGCCCATAGCTTTTGCAAGCTAACCCAAAATCTTGAAGTGAATCTTGGGTCACGATCCAAAACTATGGATACTGGGCATGCCATGCAACCTCATAATTTCATTCACGTCACATACTAGCAAGACGTTCAAGGAATAAGTCTCCGTATCGGCAAGAAATGAGCGAGACTTGGTTAATCTATCAACAATAACCCAAATAGCATTGATGCCTTGAGAAACCTTAGGAAGACTCAGTACTTGAAATCCATAGTAATGTGTTCCCACTTCCATTAGGAATCTCAAGTGGTTGCAATGGACCCTTAGGTACAAGATGCTCCGCCTTTACACGTTGGCAAGTTAAACACATCGAGATAAACTTTGCAATCTCTCTTCATATTGTTCCACCAAAATGTATGTCGAAGATCACGATACATTTTAGTACTTCGAGGATGGATTGCAAATGGTGTATTGTGTGCCTCCATCATAATCTTGTACTTCAAATCGTAGTCGTTAGGAACACAAAAGTCTAGAGTGGACTCAAGTATTCCTTCTTCATCAATTCTCGCTTCGGAATAGCTCCTTCTTGTACTTTCTTCTTCATACGCATCATCGCTCCGCCTTGGGTGGCTTGAAAGCAACCTTAACTTTTTCTATTAAAGTTGGCTCTGTCGTATAATTGACATCATCGCTTTTCGTTCCGCATATGATCTTCTACTCAACGCGTCGCCTACCACGTTCGCTTTTCGAGGATGGTATTGAATAGTGTGGTCGTAGTCTTTCAATAGCTCGAGCCAATGTCGCCTTAGCATGTTGAGTTCTTTTTAGTGAAGAAATATTTAAGGCTTTTATGGTCCGAATATATCTCCACTTTCTCCCCATATAGATAGTGCCTCCATATCTTTAAGCAGAACGCAGCTGCGCTAACTCTAGATCATGAGTAGGATAATTCCTCTCATACTCTTTAAGTTGTCATGAGGCATAGGCTATGACTTTCCACGTTGCATGAGAACACATCCTAACCCTTTGCACGAAGCATCATTGTGAGATAACAAATCCATCCGAACCAGATGGTATTGTTAGAGCAGTGCGAAATAAGTCTCCTCTTAAGCTCTTGGAAATTCTTCTCGCATTCTTCACTCAAACGAATTTTGTATCCTCCGGAGTTATTTGGGTTAATGGAGTAGCGATTCGAGAAAACCCTTCCACGAATCTCCGATAATAACCAACTAAGCCCAAAAACTACGTACTTGATCCGCGACTTGATTGCTCCCAACTTTGTATTGCTTCAATCTTCGTCGGATCAGCAGATACTCCATGTTTTGACACCACGTGCCCAAGAAATGATACTTCCTCAAGCCGAACTCGCATTTCTTCAATTTGGCATATAGTTTGTTTTCACGAAGCCTTTGGAGTACCGACTTCAAATGGTGCTCATGATCTTCACGACTTTTGGAATATATGAGGATGTCATCAATAAAAGACAATAAACCGATCCAAATATTCCTTGAATACTCGGTTTATCATATCCATGAAAGCCGCGAGGAGCATTAGTTAGTCCGAAAGACATGACTAAGAATTCATAATGCCCATATCGAGTTTCAAGGCGTCTTTGGAATATCCTCGATTCTAATCTTCAATTTGATGATATCCGTAAGCGAAGATCGATTTTTGAAAAGAATTGTGCCCCTTGCAGAATGGTCAAACAAGTCATCAATACGAGGTGAGGATACCTATTCTTAATGGTGACATGGTTCAATTCCTATAGTCAATATAAAGTCGCATACTCCCGTCTTTCTTCTTTACGAATAAAGCAGGAGCACCCCAAGGAGATGTACTAGAACGATTGAAACCGATGTCCAACAATTCTTGTAGTTGGACCTTTAACTCTGAAGTTCAATAGGAGCCATTCGATATGGGGTTTTAGAAATGGGCTTTGTACTAGGTTCAAGATCAATAAAGAATTCAACTTCACGTTACGGAGGTAGGCCAGGTAAGTTCTTCTTGAAATACGTCGGGAAAGTCAATAACAATAGGAATATTATTCAAATTTGGCGTGTCTTTATTCAAATCCATAACATGGGCTAAGAAAGCTTGACATCCGTTTTTCAATAAGCGAATAGCTTTATGATTAGATATGATGGTGATTGATTTTAATGGTTTAGTTGCTTGAATTACGTGCAACGGGTTGGTTAGGAATATGAAAACTAACAACCTTACGAAAACAATCAATTTTGGCATGATGAGTAGTTAACCAATCAATCCTTAAAATCACATCAAAAGCAAGTATCTTTAAAGAGATAAGGTCAACGGTAAGGTGATGGTGCCAACTTGAATCAAACAAGATTTATAAGCGATGGATGTGATGAAAGCTTCTCTAACGGAGTTTCCACGAGATAGGTCAAAGTCTAATTTCTCGAGTCAAGTTTAAGCGTTGAGCACATGCGGGAGAGATAAATGAATGGGTAGCACCCGGTATCAAGTAAGGTATAAACTTCGCAAGAATTTATAAATAGCTTACCCGTGATCACCTCATTTGGGTTTCTCGCATTTTGACCGATCCACAACAAACGCTCTTCCGGAATCGTTGACTTTGACTTTTACAGGGACGATCTTTTGAGTCACCGTCCCCATTGAACTAGGTTTTGCTACCGCATAATCTCGAAGCGATATGTCCTTCCTTTCCATAATTATAGCATACCTTGAACTGTTGTGGGCGTTTTGGTGATATGTCCCTCTTTTCGCATTTGTAGCATATAATGGGTGGTCGTTCTCCTCCCTTAGAAACGGTTCTCTCAAGACCGTCGTCTTCACATGGTCGTTGTTAAATCTCCTCTTTTAAAATCTCCTCCTCGACTCGCTTCTTCTATTTTCATGGCCATGATTACCACCGAGTGGTTACCATTTTTGTCCGTCTGTTTCTTTCTCGCTAGTTATCATTATTACGTTGATCGCTATCTCGGTACGATCCACGGTTATGGTCCCTTAGTTGAATATACTCGTTATCTCGCTCTAACAATTGAGCCATTAACAACATATCCGAATAGAGAAAATTTATGAGAAATGAGATATTGTCGTATCTTGGGTTTCAAACCTCTCGAAACATCCGCGTCATCGTTCCTCATTCTCCACCAAATGAGGTGCAAAACACGGATAACTCTGCAAACTTTGCCTCGTACTTAGACACACCGTCATGTTGTTTTGTTCAATCGATGAACTCCACTTCCTTCATATGACGAACACTTTCGGGGAAAGTATTTGTCATTAAATAGCTCTCAAACGTCTCCCAAGACATGCTAAGTGCGGAAATTTGGATGGAGTACGCTTCACAGACTCCCACCGATGAGTACGCCTTAGCCACGGAACATAAAGGTGGCGAATGGAACCTTCTGTTCCTCCGTGCATCCCAAGACATCGAATATCTTGGTAATTTGCTTGACCCATGTTTCCGCCCATGATCGGATCGGCTTTCCCTTAAATTCGGTGGTCCCAACTCTTTGAAGCGCTTGCATTTGTGACAACCCGTGAATTGCTATCATTTCCTCCTATATTTTGAACACGAGTCTCCTAAATTCGATTTTGCATGAGCGCAAAAACTTCTAAACATCCCTCGTTCATCATCGATCAATGGTGTTGTTCACGGGAGGAACATTGCCACGACTGTGTTACGTTCTCCTCGTTGGTGAGTACAGAGCATCTCCACGGTCTCATTTCCATTGTTAATATTCTCAATCGACATTCTCAAAAATCATCGCCATAAAACAAGGGTTAATTAAGGAAATAAATATATCACATAATATCCTATATCTTGACCAACTAACAAATAAGCTTAGGTAGGACACACTAGCGAAGGATTTACTCGTCTCTCCTCCTAGTTCTATTCCACAGATCTCCGCCAAAGATCATATCCTAAGCTACGATACCATATGTGGCGCCCCAAAATAGGTATACATCACCCATTACGAGTTGTCAATACATGTATGCTGAGAAACAACTACAACTTTATTATTACAACAGTAAAACTGTGAGTTTAAATACAAATATTATCTTCTAGACAATATCTATACTCAAATAAATCCTAATCACATTTATTGATACATTATTTTACAAAAATGGTGAGGACTACTAAACAACTCTCTCTAGAACCTTCATTCCATACCCCAACTCGTACTTGCTATATTCTCGCCTCCTGAGAAAAATGGAACAAAAAGGAAAAGGGTGAGCTCAACTAGCTCAGTAAAGAATATTATGACTAAGATAATATACAACAAATTACCGTTAGTCTTCAACGGGGAAAAATCTAATAGAATACAATAGACAACAAATTTTAAATCAATATTCGCATGGTGAAATAATAATTCATTAGAAGAGTTAAGTAGAGAATGCAAACTACTATCTTCCATGTATGAATTTAAAAGTTCATCGTCTATCTTTTATCCCTGTAACATCAATCAATATATATCTGGAATCACATATTCATCTTTGCACTACAGGCCAAAGATATTCATCAGTTGGTCATGTTCATCTAAACACCTGTTCATCTTTGCACTCTACAGCCAAAGATATTCTTGAGAAATCATTCATCTTTACTCTGAGCCAAAGATATTCCATAATATCATCATTTAAGACTGAAGATGATGAAAAATATTTTTAAAAAAACGAATCCAGTGAAACAAAATGACAAGGATTAAGGATTAAGGATTCGTACTTTGTTTTATTCACGTCCAAAAATACCTCAAAAATAATCGCAGTGGTGTAAAATTCAAGAATGATCAAAACATGGATACAATCAAAGCTAGTATCCAGAATAGATATTTTACACGAAAAGAAAAATTTTCATTTTTAGATGAATAGTCGTGATTCGTGAAAGTGTCAGTATCGTGAATAGTGCAGTATCGTGAATAGTAACTCAGACACCAAAAGTTCCAAATTTGATAAAAACTTGGATCAATATTTGAAGATAATGATATTGAAGAAATAATATCATTCTGAAAAAAAAATAATATCCCTTACCTCGAAAGATTAGTACTTTTAATTTGGAATACGGTATAGTCTTTGAAGGAACTTGCATCGTCTAACAATACTCAAAGTATACTCAAAATACTCACAAGAATACGCTCGATAATATAGAGAGAAAACTTGATTTTTGGTGTGATTTTCAATTCTAACCAAAGCACCTATTTATAGGAAAATGCTTAGAACACCAAAGCGAAAATTTAATAAATTAATAATATTATTTTTCAAATTTCCTACGCCCACTAATTTGGTCCAAGACATCATAGCCATGTGACAAAACATTAAAAACGTTTTTCTTAATTTAAATTATTAAAACTTCCAAAAATCAATTATTTGAGACTTGAACTTGATAATTCACAATAAATAGCCTTTTATCCAGAAAATTGAATCTCGCGACTTTATATAGGAAATTCAATTCTCTACAACTTTACGAGAAGAAAGTTTTTCCAAATCCAAATGAAATTGATCGAAATCCACAAACAGACGATTTTCTGTGCTATAATCAAATTTGATCAATAAATGGGGTAAATGAGCATGTTTAACATGTTTTAAACATTTATTGCAACAAAAATACTCTTCCTCCTCGTATATACTCATATATCCCACATTCGTTGTAAAAATATCACCATTATTATATTATTAAAATATAATAATATATTTAAATGAATTATTTTATCGAGAAAAGATAAAATTTCAATTTTCAACAATTGTCACATTAAAATTTTCTCCATCTATAACCACATAAAATCAATATTTTCCTCATCATATGAATCAATAATTAATTATTCACAAATAATATTACAGAATCACAATATCGACAACCGAGGCGGTTCCGAGGAAGAGGGGCTTTCAATAAGAATTTCTCCTTATTGGTAGCCTTGATTAGGTGACCAAACCTCTCCTTGATGCAGAACTTTCTAGACATTGCCAATAATGTTATCTAATAATATTATTGAGATAATATGAATTATTGCTTCGATAATGAAAAATACCGTGTAATGACAATTATTGAACAACAAAGAATATAAAATATCAATATGACAATTATTGAATCAATAAAATAAAATCTTTGAGCGATAATTATCGTAACCATTATTGAATAGTGCCTTCTTACGTAAGAATCAATAATTGGTGCAATACTGGTGCTAACTTTGTGTTTTAACCACAGAAAGTATTTTAACAAAAGATAACTTGATAACAACTACTGTAGTTATTTTTAAACAACTTATATTTGTCGTTTTTCTTCATCCAATCGCTTTAGTTATGGGGCCCACATGGTCTGCTACTTCGTCGCATACGAATATTCCCCCGACAAGTACTAATATTCCACGACCAAACGAATACTCCCCAAACAACAATGAATATTTTATAACCACTTGCTTATTTTGAAATATTTGCGTATTTTACCCCTAACTATCCACATTAATCAAATCAACCCTTACTATTTCAAAATAATAAATAGAGAAAATTAAATTTCATTAATAATAAGTTGGGGTCTTACATTAAGTCCTCAATGCAATTATATATTGTCATGCTGTTTTATAATGTATTGAGAAGCTTCAATAGTCATAGACCATCACTCTATTCCCCTGTTATCCCCGCTCGACCCAGCTACACTCTTATTATCTAAAAGGAGTTATGAAGCAAAAGGGTTAGCACAAATAGCCCAGTAAAGAATATTATGACTAAGATAATGTAGAACAAATTATCCTTGGTCCTCAACAGGGAAAAATCTGATAGAATACAATAGACAACAAGTTTTAGATCAACAACTGCAGCGAAAACAACAATCCATTAGAAGAGTCAAGTACAACATAATGTCTACTATCTCCTCCGAATTAAAAGTCCATCATTAATATTTTATCCATGTAATACCCATCAACAGTTCTTTGCTGTACTCAAGACAAACAGAACTTTCATCACCTGTCTTCACCTGAAACACCAAAGATTATAGTTAAATTCACAATTCATGTTTATAATAATATAAATCAACAGTTCGTCCTTGCCACAAAGTCTTAATAGAACTTTCACTCAATATCCTTACCGCAAAGGCTAAAGACATTCAAATATAATAACAATGATCATACCAATTAATTGTCTATCTTTGCACTACGGGCCAAAGATATTCAACTATAAAACCAATGGTCATGATCATGCCAATCAATTGTCTGTCAGTGCACTACGTCCAAAGACATTTAATTGTAAAATCAATGGTCATGATCCTGCCAAACAATAATCTATCTTTGCATTACAGGCCAAAGATATTTATTTGTATCATTAGTGGTCATGATCATGTCATACACCTGTTCATCTTTGCACTATGGGCCAAAGCTTGATAATCAACAGTTCATCTTTGCACTACGACCAAAGATATCAATCAACAGTTCTTCTTTGCACTACGGGCCAAAGAGAACATTCATCACAAGCCTTTATCTATAACATTAAAGGTCATGATTATACCAATACACCGTTCCTGGTCATAATCATACCAATCAACATTTCAACTTTTTACTACGAGCCAAAGATAACTTTCATCACAATATAAACATGAGGATGATGACAATGATATAAAAATTAATCAAGTGAGATCAAGGATAAATATTAATGATTTATAATTCAATTTATCCAGAGTTCAAGAATGTCCAATTGGTCAACATGATGATTAAAACGTGGATTCAAATTTAAGAATAAGATTAATATATCAAAGATAATTTAGACAGAAAAGAAACCAATTTTATCGTGAATAGTACCCCGTGAATAGTACCCGAATGAATAGTATCCCATCATGCAAAGTACCCTGAATGAATAGTATCCGAATGAATAGTACCCTGGATAAATAGTACTACGGTATAAATAGTACCCATAAATGGAAAATACGAAAGAAAATGATATTCCTTGACGAGTACAAAAGAAATGATATCTCATACGAGTATAAAAGAATATACGAAACTGCAAATGAATTTTCACCCGCCATGCTGCAATCCGCGTAGACAGATCATTTTCACAATTTAATAAAGAATGAATACGAAGGGTTATTCACCATGCATATGCGGTAATCCGCGTAGACAGGTTACTCCCGTAGATTAATAAAGAATGAATACGAAGGGTCATTCACCATGCATGCTGTAATCCACGTAGACAGGTTACTCCCGCAGATTAATAAAGAATGAATACGAAGGGTTATTCACCAGGCATACGGTAATCCGCGAAGACAGGTTACTCCCGCAGATTAATAAGGAATAGAATGACAATCCTTATGAATATGAAGAAAATAACATCATTTATGAATACAAAAGAAATAATATCCTTTACGAATATGAAAAGTAATATACCTTACCTTAGGAGATTAGATACTGCAATAGTGTAGTAGCAGAATACTCTTCTTTTTTCTCTTTTATTATCTCTCTTTAGTTTCTTTCTATAGTTTTAGTGAATTCGTAAGAAATAATGAAGGAATGAGTTTCTATTTATAGGAGAATGGACTTAATAATAACTAATTCACGAACGGTCTAGATTGATTTACTATTAAAACTTCAACTGACGGTCCATATTGATTTACTATTAAAATTTCAACTGACTGTCCATATTGATTTACTATTATAACTTCAACCAACGGTCCATATTGATTTATTTTTATAATTTCAACCGACGGTCTGAAAAATTGGCACATCTCCCCTGGAATAATAAGTTAAACTTACAACAAACGCCTCATGACAAACCCCTCTATTTATATTAAAAAATTGAACAAATAATTACCACAACATATTTTTAATCTTTCAACAATTATTCATCATTTAATATTATAACTCATAATATTGACAACCAGATCATTCCCAGAAAAGAGGGAGTCCAATAAGGATTTCTCTTTACTGGCATGCAATTAAATAACCAAACCTGTTTCCTTGACAGAACTTTATAAACATTGTCAATAATACAAATAGTAATATGAATAATTGTGTCATCTAAATTATTGATTTAATAATATAAAATATAGTGCAAATGATACTGTGACAATAATTGAACAAAACTGAGTGACTTCTTACGTAAGCATCAATAATCAGAGATACTGTGCAATACCGTGTGCTACTATGCAACAACGCGTATTACTGTTCTTTTATCACTGTTGGTGCTACTAATGATTTTCTTTGTGAGTGGTTTTCAAAGTGTATGTATAAGGAGTTCGATGTGAGCTTAATGGGAGAACTGAATTGCTTTTTGGGACTCCAAATCAAGCAAACAAAAGAGGGAATCTATATTCATCAAACCAAATACACCAAAGAGCTACTCAAAAGATTTGGTTTTGAAGGATCCAATTCAAAGGCTACTCCCATGAGTACATCAATAAAGCTTACTTCTGATGAAAAAGGTATAGATGTAGAATTGACCAAATACCGAGGTATGATTGGATGTCTATTATATTTTACTGCATCGAGACCTGATATAATGTATAGTGTATGTCTTTGTGATCGATTTCAAGCAAAACCTAAAGAATCCCACTTACAAGATGTTAAAAAAAAATTCAAGTATTTAAGTGGTACAATAAATTTAGGGTTGTTTTATCCAATTTGCAATCACTTTGAACTAATGGGCTACTCAGATGTTGACTATGCATGATGTCAAATTGATAGAAAAAGTATCAGTGGTTCTTGCACGTTTTTGGGACAAAGTCTTGTGACGTAGCATAGTAAAAAGCAAACTTCAGTTGCATTATCAACCACTGAGGGTGAATATCCTGTTATTCATATCGCTCCCCAATTATTGAGCAATTGTGGAAGATTCTTGTTATTCTGAAAGGTGAAAGTAGAAAGGAAGATAAGATGTAGAATGTGGCTTGTAATGATGAGAAAATTAAGCAAAACATAATAATCTCAAAAAAGAAATGAAATTCCAGAAAGAAGGGAAATGTGAAACTCTTAAAAGAGGAAGAGGTGGGGAATATGATGATCTTAGAAAGATCCTTAGAGAAAGAATTTGGTTATAGAACCTAATGAATACATAAATATTAACATAAAATCTATTTTGATAAATGGAATTAACGAATATTAGTAAGTCAAAAATTCGAGGATAAAATTCTTTGAAGAAGGGGTGAATGTAATGCGCCCCGAGAGTTTGAGAATCTAGTACATGATAATGATCCTTAGAGAAAGATAATGAACGAGTCAAAGAATATGTAATACTTAAATATAATTTAGTATAAGTAAAGGTTATGAAATAAAGCTTGCAAGAATTTATTATGGAGAATGGTTGGGCGGTAATAAATAAAACCTATATTAAGGTAATGTGTTGAAGATATTCAACGATAAATTTTGAAAAGAGATTTGGTGAAAATCGAGTAAGGGAGGTTTCGTTGATTCCGAGGACGGAATCCTTACAAGAGGGGAAGGATGTGATTTGGTGTGAAGAAATTAAATTTGTATGAGATTTAATAGTTGATTAAACTATTAAAGAAAGTGAAGCAAATTAGTTATGAAAAAGGAATATGGTGGAAAAAGAAATTAACTAAATAATATTAGTTAATTAAGATGAAAATTATATTACGAAATAATATAATTTAATTGGTATGCCTTGATTGGCGATGGAATTGTTATGAATTAAATTTCATAAATAATGTGAGTAATTCACTTAATTAAAATAATGAATTAATGTGAATATATTTGTTTTAATAAAATAAGAGAGTAATATATTACATATAAATGTGGTATGTTAATGTAATATGATTGTGAATCTTGTAAATAGTTAAAATATTTATTAAATAAAATAAATATTTTAATTGGAATATTTATTGAGTAAAATAAATATTTGATGTAAATATTCTAATTTAATCTAATAATTAAATTAAAGGATTGATTTGTTGAATAAAATTATAATTATGGTTGGCTAAATAGAAACTATAATTATAATAATAGAAATTATCATAATAATAAGGTTTAATTTAATTTAAATATTAGAATTTGTTAATGGTTGTGACATGAATGAATCATATGTTAAAGGGAATTATAAAAATAAATTAAAAGAGACTAGATTAAAGCTAGCCAAACAAGGTCTTGAGACCTTTGGATTTTTTTATCAGTTAAAACCTTTTGGGTTTGTATAACTGGTAGCTGAGTAAAAACACGTAAGGTGTGTTTTATCTAGACATGCACAAACAGAGCCTTTGCTTTGGCCGCGTCTAGGCAGCACCCGAGCTTTGGCCGATTGATCGGTAGGACCGTGCCTGAGCCCAAAGATATAAAGGCCAGGCCAGGCCAAATTATTAACTTAAAACTTTGGCCTATTAAGGCCTGTTGGCCAGGCCAGGCCGGGCCCAAGGCGTTTCTATTTTAATGGCTTGGTTTAATGATTTTTCCTTGAACTCAACTCTCTATTTATAAAACAAAAGTTGGACAAATTAACATTGGTAGACAATATGGGACTTTCGATAAGATGTGACATGGATAGTGGCAATTTTGATGATAATAGTAACTACAAGGGCATATCAAGTTCTCAATTTTCTTGGCTTGAACTTGCAACCTCTTCTCCCTTTCAGGCTTAGCATAGCTAGTCCAAAGTCTCCTAGGAATCAAAACAGGGTTTACGTGAATTTGCATCAGAGATCACTAGTATTGGCCGTCTGAGACATAGAAATTTGGTTCAGTTATTGGGATGGTGTCGAAGAAGAGGAGATCTATTACTAGTCTACGATTTCATGCCTAATGGAAGTTTATATAAGTACATTTATGATGAACCCATGATGATTCTGACTTGGGGACAAAGGTTTAAGATCATAAAAGGAGTGGCTTCTGGACTGATATACTTGCACGAAGAATGGGAACAAATTGTAATCCATAGAGACATTAAAGCAGCCAACGTGTAATAATGTGTTCCCCAGATTAAGAATCTCCTCTTCAAAGTGTTCTGAGTGAGATCCCTTAACCACAAAGATAGTTTTAAAAGCTAGTCCACAACAAAAGTCACAAACTTGATTAAATCATGATAACATATAACCTGCAATTTAGCCCGAAGCTCCTCAATCTCTCTTTTTGACGCTTTAACAAAGCTGCATCTGTCAAAATCTGGACATGAAAGTACAAACTAAGTTACTACATTACCAATTTACCACCATTCATTTTGATCACATCTAAGTCCCATATTGTTTACTGAGAAAAGTGGTAAAAGAATCTTTCCTTATAAAATGAACTCTCCTCCACCTGCGGCAAGATGTGGGCTTGTTAAATCTGATTAGTTTTTCAACATTTTAAATGTTAGGCTAGGCCGTAAGGATATTAAACTAAAAAGGCTAAGTGCAAAAATTTTGGATCCTTAGGCATTAGCTCAGGCCGGGCTTTTAATTAGGTCAGTCCAGGCTGGGTTATGGCATTTAAACAGCGGCCTTTTTGAAGCCTTCAGGTCGGGCCTTATTGGTCCAGGCCTTGACCAGGCCAGGCTTTGACCAAGTCGGGCTCAGGCCAGATCAAGGCCGAGTCGCAGGCCCCAGGCCGTTTGTGCAACCCTAGTTTTATCATAGTTAGCCTATTTGCAAAACATAGAGAAGAAGAGAAAACAAAGAATAGGAGAGAAATTGAAAGAGAAAGAGAAGAAATCCTCTGTGAAAATGAGAAGAATGTGCTTTGTGAGAATCAAAGGAAGAAACAAGAAGATTGTGTAAGCTTTATGGCTAATCAAAGGTAATAACCTAGCCCTAAAACTCTAGTTTTTGATTTCTTGAGTTTTTCTCTATAAATGGATTTTGGTGGAGGATTTGTCAAGAAATTGGATTATATATATTCTTAGATATGTATAATTCGTTCTATAATTGAGTTTTTAGTAATCAGATTCATGTAATTATGTTTTAAAAGAAGAAATTTAGTTTTTGTTGTTATATATATGATACGACTTATTTTGGAGTCAAAATTGTTAGTTAGTTCATGAATAGAATCTGAAATTGGTGCTAGATATTGTTAGCATATTGAATAATGAAAACAACGAAGTATAAACGGATTGATTTGGTTAGGAATTGAATCTGTGGTGAATGATTACGCTAAATATGTTTAAAACATGAAAAAATAACATGAACACTAAATTGGAACCCTTAAAATGAATTGTTAATGTTTTTGAAGTGTTATAATTATTAGGTAGATGAGTAGTTCAGTGTTTCACGAGTTCATAGAGTCGAAAATCAACTAATTCCGACTTAAAATGAAGAAGTTATGAAGATTTAAAGTAAGAACATCATAAAAAGCGTAATCTGGAAGTTACACAAGCCTTGCGCTTGGGAGCAGAGGCGCACAGTTGGGTGTTGCTAACTGATGTGGGTGCGCTGGAGTGTGAAGGAAATGGGCGCGGCCGGGCCCAAAGTGTGTTAAGTGTCACTTTGACCTGTTTTGATAAAATGACCATAACTTTTTCATACGAACTTCGATTGAGGCGATTCAAGATGATCCAGAATGAGGGCGAAAAGACCTACAACTTTTGTTTCATTTCTAGATTTGAGGTTGGTAACAGGGATCAAAATGGTCATCCTTAGGACTATTGTGTTTTCAGAGGCAAACTGAGGGCTTCGGGCACGGACTTATGCAAGTGTAGTGCTTCTGACGATAAAAGATGTTGTTCTAAGTTATAAAACATAAATGTTAGTAAATATAATGATGCTTAACATTAATAAATGATGTATTAGATAAGTTGTATAAGCATACTAAGCACACACAAGATAAACAAATCGGGCGTGTGACGAATGAACGTCGAAACACTTTGAACCATGTTTAAGGTTCCAAAAGACATGAATTATACTAAACACTTTTGCAGGTTAAAGATTCAAGGTAAAGTTATGTGCTACTTGAAAGACATGAATCAGATGTGATACTTGAAGATTTATACACTTTGGCTGATCTATTATTATTTGAACCACGTTTAAGGTTCCGAATAATGTATTAATGTTGAATTGTAATATTGTTTTGCGATGTAAACTCCTATAGTATTAAAATGATTCTGAGATATTTAGATGTAAAGGTTGAAAGTTTTGTGAACGAGAATAGTTTGTAATAGAAAATTTTAATTATTCCGCAAATTTTAATGGTTGTATTATCGTTTAAGGATATAAAATTAGAGGTTGAATGTATTTTTAACGACCGAAGTCGAGAATTAAATTATATAAATTTTGGGGTCGTTACAGTTATGGTCTTTTTATCAACAAAGATCAAAGCTCAGAGTTGTTATGTTTGCCATTTACATAACATCTACTTCAAGCCCGATTTTGGCCTTGCTACAGTCAGTATCTCTCAATTCTCAAAGAATGAAAGTTGCAGATCTTGTCGATATCTTCGATTTGATAGGTGGTAGGCCGCGTAACTCCTAGCGGATCAAACGTTATGCCTATTTTACCAAAGAGGTATGCGAAAAGCATTGCGGTAGCGTCAAAAAAAGTCGCGTGGTGAGCCGGACCATCGATTCTCTGCTTTCTGATGAATGGGGGCTCCCAAATTGGCCTAGGAGCAGTAGTGGACACGCCGATCGGCAGTGACAGAGCTAATTTAGGTGTTATGTTGTCCAATTTGAGCTAGAATAGGATTGTTAGTTGCCTAAGGTTTTTGAAGGTTTCTCAAGGTATAGATGCAATTTAGGTCATTGTCGATAGATTAACCAAGTCTGCTCATTTCTTACCTATACGAGAAACTTATTCACTTGAACATCTTGCTCGTATATACATAAATGAGATTCAAAGACTGCATGATATGCCAGTATCCATAGTTTCTGATCGTGACCCAAGATTCACTTCACGATTTTGGGTGGGGTTTACAGAAAAGCTATGGAGTGCGGATTACAATTCGATTCTACATATCATCCTCAAGCAGATGAAGCAAATCGGAGAGGACTATTCAAACTCTTGAAGATCTATTAAGACTCTATGTCCTAGACTTCAAAGGAAGTTGGGACAAGTACTTGCCATTAGTGGAATTCTCCTACAATAATAGGTATCAAGCAAGTATAGGCATGGCTCCATTCGAGGCGTTATATGGAAGAAAGTGTCGTTCTCCAATATGTTGGGATGAGGTGGGTGACGTAACGTTGTTGGGACCAGAATTGGTACATGTAACGCCCCCATATCTATACTCCCACGGTATCCGATATGGTGCTTACTACTAGTCAATTAATATAACGCATTCAAATCTATACGCCCATGGTATCCGATTCTATGCTTATATCTAATTGAGTGACTATAAAATTATTACAAGATGCAATTCTCATAGATCCAAGATTCACAGTATCCCATAATAGATAACAATTCCCTGGAGAACTATTGCTGTGTTTGGATACCCTCACTTGGATGTATGGACTGTATATGCAAATAGTATCCATCTATCCAAAATTCAGAGTACCGGTAATAACATGAACAGTACATATTACCAACACCCTCACTCAGATGTATAGTCTATATCATGCGAATTACACTATCATATCGATAGTACCTATTTATCTGGAATCCAGAGTATCTACAACAACATGAACAGTCCATGTTTTCAATACCCTCACTCAGATAAATAGTTTCCAAGGATCTCAAGCTAAATTTAAAATTCTAATTACATCTATATATGTAAAGAAAACACGGTTGAGAATTTCATAAAGAATTTCTTATTACATAGTATTACATTCAGCTAGATAGTAATATAAACTAATCTAAGCAAGGACGCTTCCCTTTATTTACTCCAGATGTGCTAGGGTTACCATCTAATACTACAAAGGGAATGATTTGCAAGAGTGAGCTATGACATGCTCACCAGGTTTTATATTTATAACAATATATGATTTGAAGAAGTATAACAGTTCAAAACTCAACTGATTGTTGTTACCATTTCTGGAAGTTTTATATTTCAACCCTTTCTGGACTTTTTATTTCTATCAGTCACAAAGACTTAGAAATTTTGTTCAAATTATAAACCTTAAGTTAGTAAGGGATATTATTTTCATTCAATATTCATAAGAAATATTATTTTCTTCCATACTCTATAGTATGTAAGAAATATTATTTCGTTTCATATTCCTAAATCTACACTTATTTTAATAAATATTGCTTCTATACTCCCTAAAATTAGTAGAATATCCTTAAATTTTGCACTTCATCTAGTATCATTTCACTGAAATATTTTTCTGAATATTCTTATAAAATTTTAATCCTTTCATACCGGGGTATTATTCACGGGGTACTATTCACTTGGGTACTATTCACGGGTTACTATTCATTCGGGTACTATTAACCTGGGGCTATTCACGACAAAATTGGTTTCTTTTCTGTCCAAATTATTTTTGATACATGAATATCATTCTTGAATTTTACTCCATAATTAATTATCATGTTGACAATTTGGACATTCTTAAACTCTGGATATATTGAACTATAAATCTTTAATATTTATCATTGATCTCACTTGATTGATTTCTTATATCATTGTCATCATCCTCATGCTTATATTGTGATGAAAGTCATCTTTGGCCCGCAGTGCATAGATGGACTGTTGATTGGTATGATTATGACCAGAAATTTTGTATTGGTATAATCATGACCCGTAATGTTACAGACAAATGATGTGGTGAAAGTCCTCTTTGGCCCGTAGTGCATAGATGGACAGTTGTTTGGCATGATCATGACCACTGGTGATACTAACGAATATCCTTGGCCCATAGTGCATGGATAATTTACAGATGTGAAATATTTGTTGAGTTGTGTTACAAAGATAAAATATTGATGATGAACTTTTAAATCATAGAAGATAGTAGACATCATGCTCTACTGACTCTTCTAATGGATTGCTTGTTCCGCTACAGTTAAACTTGTTGTCTATTGTATTCTATCAGTTTTTACAGTGTTGAAGACTAAGGATAATTTATTCTACATTATCTTAGTCATAATATTCTTTACTGGTCTAGTTGAGCTCACCCTTTTATTTCATTGTTCTCTTCAGGAAATGAGAATATAGCTCGGACTAGTCGGGGAATGGAGTGATGGTCCAAGATGGTGGCTATAGTAGTCCTCACTATTCTATAAAATACTATGATAATAATTGTAATGAGGACTTTATTTGAGATTGGATATTGTCTATGAGACAATATTTGTATTGAAACTCACAGTCTATGTTTTGTCGTATTCTGCACGACAGTTAATAATTGTGTAAATGAAGTTTGTATTTGAATTATATACCATGTATTTGGCGACTCAGAATGGGTTGTATGGACCTATTTTGGGGGCATCACAGTTGGTATTAAAGCTTAGGGATATGATCCCTGGCGGATATCTGAGGCTAGAACTAGGAGGGGAGAGACGAGTAAATCTTCGCTAGTGTGTCCTGCCTAAGTTTATTTGTTATTTAATTGGTCGGTTTGAATATAGGGATAATATGTGGCGTGTTAATTAACCCTTGTTTTGTGGTAGTGTTTGAGAATGGCATCTGAAATTTTTTAGATAAGCAATGGAGCACATGAGACCGTTGAGACACCGCCAATTAATAACCAGTATAATGTGCATCAGGAAGGCAATAATCCTCATGTAAACAACACCAACCAAATGATGAACTATGGGATGTTTAGGAGATTTCTGCAATTTACGCAACACCAAACAAGAGATATTCCTGTTCAAAATGCAGTGGAATCAATGGCAACTCACGGCTGTTCACCGCTAAGCAATTCAAGGAGTTGGGACCACCAGAGTTTTTGGGAAAGCCAGAGCCACTTAAGGCCTACGTGGATTAAGCAGATCACCGAGATATTTAATGTCTTAGGATGCTCAGATGAGCAAAAGGTTCCCTTTGCCACTTTTATATTGCGAGGAGAGGTAGATTACTGATGAGAATCTGTAAAACGTACTCATCTTTTCGCAATGAAGATATCTTGGGAGGAGTTCCAAGAATTGTTCAACGACAAGTACTTTCCAGAGAGTATCCGTCACATGAAGAAGGTGGAATTCATCAAGCTGGAATAAAATAATATGACCATATCATAATACGAGGCTAAGTTTGCTGAGTTATCTCGGTTTGCATCCCATTTAGTAGATAATGAGGAGCGTATGACGCGAATGTTTCTGCGAGGTTTGAAGCCCGAAATTCGTTAATACCTCATTTCTGACAAACTTTGTTTATATTCAGATGTTGTAAATAGGGCTCAGTTATTGGAGCGCAATAATGAGTCAGCCCAACCAAAAGATAACAGTCGGCAAAACAATAATGGTCATACCAGTGGAAACAGTCATCGAAGCGGTGATAACAAACGTGGAGGAAATTATCATGCCAGAAATGGTAACCACTTCGGTGGTAATCCTGACCAAGATAATAGAAGAAATGAGTCAAGTGGAAATTTCAAATGAGAAGGTTCAATAATGATGGAAAGATAGCAGCACCAGCACCCGTTTTTAAGGAAGGAGAACGACCACCGGTCGTATGCTATAGATGCAGAAATGAGGGACACATCAGTTCAAACTGTACGCAGCAACCCAAAGTGTGTTTCAATTTCGGAAAAGAAGGTCACCAAGCTCGATTTTGTAGTGCAGCGAAGTCAAGTCCAGCTGGGATGGTGACACCAAAGGCTGTCCCAGATAAGTCAAAGCTGGTAGTTCAAGGGAGAGCGTTTGTTGTGACCTCCCAAAAAGCGAGGAACCCAAACGAAGTTATCACGGGTAAGCTAATCGTAAACTCTTGTGAAGTCTATACCTTATTAGATACCGGTTCTACCCATTCTTTTATTTCACCTGCTTATGCTCAACGCTTAAATTTGACTCCAGAGAAATTAGACTTTGACTTATCTGTTGAGACTCTGTTGGGAGAAACCTTCAGTACATCCACTATTTATAAATCTTGTTTAATTTAAATCGACACTTTCACATTACCTTCTGATCTCATCTCTTTGAAAATACTTGCATTTGATGTGATTTTATGGATTGATTGGTTAACTACTCATTATGCTAAAATTGATTATTTTCGTAAGGTTGTTAGCTTTCATATTCCTAACCAACTTATTATGCGAATTCAAGCAACCAAACCACTAAAGTCAATCACTGTCATATCAAACCATAAAGCCATTCGTTTATTGAAAAATGAATGTCAAGCTTTCTTAGCCCATGTCATTGATTTAAACAAAAGTACGTCAGATTTGAATGATATTTCTATTGTTAATAAATTTCCAGAGGTATTCCCCGAAGAACTTCCTGGCCTACCCCTAGAGCGTGAAATCGAATTTTGTATTGACCTTGAATTCGGTACAAAACCCATTTCCAAAATCTCATATCGCTCGTATTGAACTTCAGGAGTTAAAACCCAACTGCAGGAATTGTTAGACATCGGTTTCATTCGTCCTAGTACGACGTCCTTGGGGTGCTCCTATTTTATTCATAAAGAAGAAAGATGGGAGTATGCGACTTTTCATTAACTATCGGGAGTTGAATCATATCACTATCAAAATAGGTACCCGTTACCTCGCATTGATTACCTGTTTGACCAGTTGCAAGGTGCTAAATTCTTTTCAAAGATTGATCTTTGTTTCGGATATCATCAGTTAAAGATTAAAACTGATGACATTCCAAAGACTACTTTCAGAACTCGGTACGGGCATTATAAATTCCTAGTCATGTCTTTTGGATTGACTAATGCTCCTGCTGCCTTTATGGATATGATGAACCGAGTATTCAAGGAATATTTGGATCATTTTGTGGTTATCTTTATTGATGACATCCTTATATACTCCCAAAGCCGTGAAAGATCATGAGCAACAGTTGAGTCTGATACTCTAAAAGCAGCGTAAAAACAAGTTATATTCCAAATTGAAGAAATGCGGGTTCTAGTTTGAGGAAGTAGCATTCCTTGGGCACGTGATATCAAAACATGGAATATCAGTTGACCCAGCGAAGATTGAAGCAATACAAAGTTAGGAGCAACCTAAGTCAGTAACCGAAGTACGTAGCTTTATGGGCTTAGCTGATTATTATCAGAGATTCATGGAAGGATTTTATCGAATCGCCACTCCATTAACTCAGCTGACTCGAAAAGATACAGAATTTGGATGGAGCGAGGAATGTGAGAAGAGTTTCCAAGAACTCAAGAGGAGACTCATTTCAGCACCTGTTCTAACAATACCATCAGGTTCGGAGGGATTTATCATCTACAGTGATGCTTCAGGCAGAGGTTTAGGATGTGTTCTCATGCAACATGGGAAAGTCATAGCATATGCCTCACGACAACTCAGAAAATATGAGAGGAATTATCCTACTCATGATCTAGAGTTGGCAGCAGTCGTTTACGCGCTAAAGCTCTGAAGACATACCTGCATGGGGAGAAAATGGAGATCTATACAGATCCTAAAAGCCTCAAATATTTCTTCACCCAAAAGAAACTCAACATGCGACAACGACGTTGGTTCGAGCTGTTGAAAGATTACGACCATACCATTAAGTACCATCCTGGAAAAGCGAATGTGGTAGCTGACGCGTTGAGTAGTAGATCATATGTGGGTATGAGTGCGATATTATCAACACAAAGGCCCATTTTGTATGACTTACAAAGGATGGATATAGAATTAAAAACTTCAGGGACCCACGTGATGATGTCAAATATATGAGTAGAACCGACTTTAATCGATAAAGTTAAAGCTACTCAAGTTACAGATCCGGAGCTGGTGAATATATGAAGAAAAAGGTGCAAGAAGGTGCTATTCTAGAAGCAAGAATCGATGAAGAATGAATACTTTCAGATGTGAGATAGGGGATTAGCTTATTCAACATCCTAGGAGTATGCATTTCATCCTAATCGTACCCACTTGCACTAAGTGTCAGATTCAATTGACACACATCTATCCCTCTTGGGACATACAACTCAGTATAGGATGTCTTACCAAACAATTTTGGTTTGACACAACAGTTTATGCTTAATAAACAATATCATATGAATAAATCATTCATTTCTTAGTTATGCTGAAGCTATAGCAATAACTTTATAATAATTGGCAATTCAAGTTTAGGTTTGGTATAATATATAAAAAGCAATTCAAGATATGAATCTTTTTCAACGAATTAAAACAGGGTTTAGTAAATTTACAAAAGTAATTATGATTAGGGAACTTGCCTGAGCGAAGATCAATCAAGCAACGCTATTCGATTCATTAATAAACACTTAAGATGTTCATTCTTATAACACATTAGTATTGATAACAATACTCAAATACATAAACTATTTATATTCGGGTTAAGTTTGTTTCGGAGTCTAAAAACTTTACCAGGTAATTAATAAGTTAATAATTTGGTTAAACTTTATTTATATGCTTTATTATATTTTTAGATAATTTATATATCTTTATAATAATTTCTGGAAGCTTATAATAATTTTAAAGTATTTATTTATCCCTTAAATGATTTTTAAATCATTTATTTTATTCTAAATAATTAATATTTACTTAGAATATTATAAAAATCTTGTTTATTATTTTAAAATAATTTATAATAATTTATTATGATTTTAAATCATTAATATTATTTTAAATAATTATTTATTTTTATAAATAATTATTCTAATTACTTTATTATTAACTTAATTATTAATAATATCCAAATAAATAAAATATTTATTAAATTTATGTAAAAATATTAAAAGTTAATTAGTATAACTTAAAATAATTTTTAAAACTATTTTTATATTTATTTATATTTATTTATTAATTATTTCTACTTTTTATTAATTTATTTATTAGAAATTATTTTCTATCTGTCACTAAAGCTCTATAGTAACATAAAGTGTCGCTATAGGTGTTCTTGAGTTTCTAGGAATCAGTTGCTTATGGCCTAGAGGCTCAAAGTCATCTGTCGAAGGCTGTTCTTAAGTTTACAGGTAACCTGAGCGATTGGTCGTAGTCGATTCAGCGATTTTGTGGCTTCTAGATCTTTCAATCCGTGTGATAGATTTGTGATTTGTTTGTTGTAATAGGTTGTCTATATATCAAGGTACATATATGTAACACTGATTTGGTCAAAGTATGATTCTAAGGTCTAAATCTATGTTGGTCAAAGTACAGCCAAAGGTTGTTCTTCATGTTCTTCAGTTTTCTAGGTAACCCAGAAAACATAGTCATGCTCGGTCAACGACTTTTGACCATTAATTTCAGTAATCCTATGAATTGATTAAGCATTTGAGTGTCATAGATATGTAGTATGTATATCAGGGTATCAATTCATTATATTTAGACATCATAACAACAATCAGAAAGCGATTAAAAGGTTGGTAAAAGTAGCCGGTTCAACCTGTTATTTAATTTTCTGGGTAACCCAGAAAATAGAACTTCGTGATCGGTCAACCACTTTTGACCACCTATATCTTGCAATATTCATAGCATACTTTGATGGATCTACATGCTTTGACATTCGACTGTCAGACCTATTTTTTCAGAATTTCCAGATTGCTTAAAACACTATTTTGATGGATGTTATGAAAACATGTTCTATCAACTTAGCATACTTTCTAACATGTTATTACATATATCTAAACATCTAAACAACAAATTAAACATAGCATCAAAGATCTAGTTTAAAATTAGGGTTTGCACCTTTCTTGCTTGATTTTGATTTCTAGCTACTGATTCTGTTGTTACTATCACCAAGTCTTGTTTTGGTGTGTTTATAAGAGTGTATAGGCTTAGAGAATTCGTGGGTTTGGCCAAAGGATGTGTTACTATTTATAGACTTTAGCCACTTAGGGTTTTTGGTCATTTTTACCTACTTGCCTCCACAAAGATCTATTGCTAAGTTACTTGTGCTGCTTGGGGAAGGTTGTAAGACCATGTGCACTCTTGGGACTTGGTTTGGTGACTCCTAACCTACTTGTGAGCTAGTTTGATTAGATTAGTAACATAATTATGCTCTAATTCTCTTTAATCTTGATTAGGGTTTTGGTTTTTATGATTAGGGTTGCTTAATGATGTTTATTAGTACCTAATTGAAGTTTAGCAATCATAATTAGGTGTTAGGGCAACCTAATTAGGGTTTAGTCTAGCTAACTAGGGTTAAGGTTTACAAATTAGGGTTTATAATCTAGGGTTCCTAACTTAAATTTTTCATAAATCATAACAAGCACGACAAAGCGTTTTGTCAGTGTAAGCACGACAAAGCAGCTTGTCAAAATACATATACCGAAAAGTTTGTTTTCGGAAGAAAAATTTTAAGCACGACGTGTCAAGGGCGTCAATTTTTGGACAAAAAATTATTTGACCTAATTTGTTAAACACAGTATATAATAACACAAAACACTTTCAGAATGGAGTGATTTTATTAATATAACTGAATTTACATAACCGAATCTTATTAAGCTTTTGGGGTTTCACAGTACGTATGACTACGGAAAAGATTTAAATGTTCCGGCAACGTAAACAAACCTCACAAGATCGACAAGAGTTATGCTGATCTTCATCGAAGAGAGGTAGAATTCAATGTTGGAGATCATGTATTATTACGTGTTGCTCCATGGAAAGGAGTTACGAGATTTAGATATTAAGGAAAGCTCAACCTCGATTCATTGGTCCATTTGAAATCCTCGATCGAGTAGGAACTGTGGCCTATAGACTCGCCTTACCGCCAAGTATGTCTTGTGTTCATAACGTTTTTCACATATCTATGTTACGTAAATATGTGGAAGACCCAAAACACATTATTGAATTAGAACCAGATGAGATAGCAGAAGATTTAACGTATGAAGAGGTACCTGTTAAAATCTTGGATAAGAAGGAACATATTCTACGCTCAAAGGTTATACCTCAAGTCAAAGTTTTATGGAGAAACCATGATATTAAGAAAATGACCTGGGAGTTAGAATCTGAAATAAGAACAAGGTATCCTCACCTCTTCGACATACCAGGTACGTACATCAATTTCGAGGACGAAATTTCATAAGGGGAGGTTGTAAGACCCCAACTTTTTATGAATAAAGATTTAATTTTCTCTAAATATTATTTTGAATAATAAGGTGTGATTTGATATAATGCTATAGTTATGGGTGATATGTGCAAAATTTGTAAGTAGCAAGTTGTCATAAAATATTCGTTTGGTCGGGGAATATTCTTTTTGTCGGGGAATATCCGTATGACGGCACAATCATTGGTGGACCCCACAACGGAATTACTGTCAGATATAGAAAGTGACAGAAATAACCTTTTAATTAAAAAACGGCAAAACTTTTACCGTTAACTGTTGAAATACCCGGTGATAAAAGTACAGTGATATGCGTGGTTGCACAGTAGCACACGGTATTGTACATTATCTCTAATTATTGATGTTTACTTAAGAAGTCACTCAGTTTTATTCAAGTATTGACACAGTAGTTGCTAAATAATATCTCATATTATTGATTCAATTATTGTCACAGTATCATCTGCATAATATTTTATATTATTAAATCAATGATTGAGACGACACAGTTATTCATATTATTATTTGCATTATTGACAATGTCTAGAAAGTTTTGTCGAGGAAAGGGATTAGGTATTTAATTGCGCGACAATAAGGAGAAGTCCTTATCGGAAAGCCTCCTCTTTCCTGGGAATGATCTGGGCTATTCCTATACCTCTTGACTGCTCTTGGATCTGGAGGAAAGTGTTACAATGCAGGGATCTTGCCCGTAGGCACTTATCTTATGACATAGGTAATGGAGCTAATACTAGCCTATGGTTTGACCCATGGATTGGTCGATCATCGGTGACAAATTTCATTCACTCGTCTTTGATTGTCAACTCGGGGATTAGTCTTCACGCTACGTGTGAATAGCATTATTCAAAAACTCAGGTGGGTGTTTACCTTGAATCATCAGGATGTCATTGCTTTTCGGAATTCATTTAACTACTTTAGACCATGCAACTCTGCAAACCGGGATGGCCTTCTCTGGGATGGTACCATGGCTAAAGATATAAAGGCTTCTACTATCTGGAACTCTATTCGGAGGACTGGGCCTACCGTGTCTTGGCATAACTTGGTTTGGCATAAGTTTGTGGCCTATAGACTCGCCTTACCACCAAGTATGTCTTGTGTTCATAACGTTTTTCACATATCTATGTTACGTAAATATGTGGAAGACCCAAAACACATTATTGAATTAGAACCAGATGAGATAGCAGAAGATTTAACGTATGAAGAGGTACCTGTTAAAATCTTGGATAAGAAGGAACATATTCTACGCTCAAAAGTTATACCTCAAGTCAAAGTTTTATGGAGAAACCATGATATTAAGAAAATGACCTGGGAGTTAGAATCTGAAATAAGAACAAGGTATCCTCACCTCTTCGACATACCAGGTACGTACATCAATTTCGAGGACGAAATTTCATAAGGGGAGGTTGTAAGACCCCAACTTTTTATGAATAAAGATTTAATTTTCTCTAAATATTATTTTGAATAATAAGGTGTGATTTGATATAATGCTATAGTTATGGGTGATATGTGCAAAATTTGCAAGTAGCAAGTTGTCATAAAATATTCGTTTGGTCGGAGAATATTCTTTTTTGTCGGGGAATATCCGTATGACCGGCACAATCATTGGTGGACCCCTAACGGAATTCTTGTCGGATATAGAAAGTGACTGAAATAACCTTTTAATTAAAAAACGGCAAAACTTTTACCGTTAACTGTTGAAATACCCGGTGATAAAAGTACAGTGATATGCGTGGTTGCACAGTAGCACACGGTATTGTACATTATCTCTAATTATTGATGTTTACTTAAGAAGTCACTCAGTTTTATTCAAGTATTGACACAGTAGTTGCTAAATAATATCTCATATTATTGATTCAATTATTGTCACAGTATCATCTGCATAATATTTTATATTATTAAATCAATGATTGAGACTATACGCTTATTCATATTATTATTTGCATTATTGACAATGTCTAGAAAGTTTTGTCGAGGAAAGGGATTAGGTATTTAATTGCGCGACAATAAGGAGAAGTCCTTATCGGAAAGCCTCCTCTTTCCTGGGAATGATCTGGGCTATTCCTATACCTCTTGACTGCTCTTGGATCTGGAGGAAAGTGTTACAATGCAGGGATCTTGCCCGTAGGCACTTATCTTATGACATAGGTAATGGAGCTAATACTAGCCTATGGTTTGACCCATGGATTGGTCAATCATCAGTGACAAATTCTGTTCACTCGTCTTTGATTGTCAACTCGGGGATTAGTCTTCATGCCTGTGTGAATAGCATTATTCAAAACTCTAGGTGGGTGTTACCTGCTTCGAATCATCAGGATGTCATTGCTTTTCGGAATTCATTTAACTACTTTAGACCATGCAACTCTGCAAACCGGGATGGCCTTCTCTGGGATGGTACCATGGCTAAAGATATAAAGGCTTCTACTATCTGGAACTCTATTCGGAGGACTGGGCCTACCGTGTCTTGGCATAACTTGGTTTGGCATAAGTTTGTGCCCCCGATAATCTTTTATCCTTTGGCTTGCCTTTCATAAGGGGCTTCGAACCCTTGACAGACTGACCCAATTTGGCCTTGATATTAACCCTATGTGTGTGCTTTGCTCGAATGATAGAGAAACTTTCAACCATTTATTCTTTGAATGCTCTTTCTCCTTTCAGATTCTGGTAGCTGTCCTTAGGTTGTGCGGTTGGAGAGGGTTTAGTAGGAGTTGGGATTCTATTACTAGCTTTATCTCAAGCCGCTCCTGCACAAATTTTCACTTTGGGCTACTTCACTTTTGGTTTGCTGCAGTGGTATATCGAATCTCAACTGAAAGAAATTCTAGGATTTTCTCATCTAATTCCACCCCTGCTCGGATTCTTATTTGTGATATTATTCATTTGCTAAAGTGTGGGCTTCATATGCTAAATTTCAACAAATCAAGTCTAGACTTTGCTATAGATCTTTTGTGTTGTAAATGTACTCGTCTTGGGATTGCTTGTGGTTTGCTTCTACTGTTGTTGCAGGTTTCGGCTATGATTATAGTGACTTCAAAGATATGTTGTGATTGCTCGGTTCTGGTTGGCTGTGTGAGGGTGCGAGCGGCTAGGATATACTGTTGTCGGGCGTTGCCTGCTCAGGCGAGCTGTGCTGTGCTGGGTCATAGTGTTTCTCCACTGCCTCTGCTACTGTGGGTTGGGTTTGTCTCCTCTGTTGCTAGGCCTTCTGCTACTCTTTGCTGCTGTCATGGGTTTGCTGCTCCGGTTTGGGAGATGCTGGGTTTTGTTGCCGCAACGTTGGTTGTTGGGCTGGCATTGCTTTGGGGCTAGTTACTTGGTCCTGCAGCAGCATGTTGCTTTTGCTGGTATTTGTGGTGCAGGGGTGCTGGTTTGAACACGGTTGGTCTTTACTGTCATTGGGTGGCTGCTGGTTGTTAGAGGGTCAGTGAGCATTGGTCTAGATGCATGTGTTGCTATTATGAATTTTCTTCTAAGGTTTTGCTATGGTCATTCCAGGTGGTCTAGTGGAGCATTTGGTTTAGTTGCTTCAGATTTGCCTGCTGGAAATTATTCTTTTAAGTTGGGTGGTATGCTATTCGTGGCATCTTTTGTTGCTGCCAGTTTGGGCTATAACTGCAGATGCTGCTGATGTCTTTGCTGCTGAGGGCTGCTGCTTTGAATGGGCTTTTCTACTGGTTCTGACGCTGGGTTTTGACGCAGGCTGCTATATACATGGTCTGGTTCAAGTGGTGGTCTGCTGTTTGGATCAGCTGCAAAGGCTAGTATGCTGGTTGGGCTTGTCTGCTGGTCAATTTTAGTTCAGGTTTTGGGCTAGCGATGGGATCTGTTGTAGCTGCTTGGCAAGGATAGGCAGTTTGCTGTGCTCGGTCGGTAGTGGTGTGCTTGCTGTGCTTGGTCTCGGGCAAAAACCAGGTTGGCCTCGGGCGAACTGTATTTTGGTCAAGCTGGGCTAGCGTTGTTTGCATCTGATATACTATGTTGTGCTTGCTCGGTCATTCGGTCTCGGGCGAGCTGTGCTCGGTCTCGAGCGAGCTGCTGGTGTGAACCCCTTTGGTTCTTTGCATGTTTGTGCTGCAGAATGTTTTGGCCTTTCTTGTGCTGAATACAGCGGTTTCTGCTGCAGTTGCAGTTTGCTGCTGCTGCATTTTGGTTGCTTGGGAAACTTAGTTGCAAAGGGGTTCCCTTATGCTACTGCTGCAGGTTTGGGTTGGTGCATGCTTCTGCACCTCTGCAGCTCTGGGAGTTGGTACAGCTGGGCTGCTTTTGTCCTCCTTATTGTTGATTGCACTCTTATGTAAAAATGATAGTCTTATGCCCTCGTATGAAAACTGATAGTTTCTGTTATAGCTTGTTGGGCATAATGAATGTAATCTTTTATAGTCATAACATCATAGGGCTTGTCCTATGATGTCTATGCTATATTCTGATTGGGTTTTCCCATGAGGTTTGTAATTTCTCTTTCTTTTAATATAGTTTAAAATTAGTAAAAAAAAATATTAATGATGAATAACTTTTGAAAGATTAAAAATGTGTTTATTGAAGATAAGTAATTTGTGGTAAATATTTATTAAATTTTTGATATAAATACAGGGGTTTTCATGAATAGGATGCTTAGTTAAGAAATGAAAATCACAACATAATCAGAGAATTCTTCTTCTATAATATTGTACGTATTTCTTTTGAGCAAAAGGATACTTTGAGTGTGGCAAATAGTGCAAGTTTTCTTCAAGAATATTTCCGCTATACCAGTCGAAATTACTCTCCTACTAAGGTAAGGGATATTATTTTTGTTCAATATTCGTAAGAAATATTATTTTCTTCCATACTCTATAGTATATAAGTAATATTATTTCGTTTCATATTCCTAAATCTACACTTATTTTAATAAGTATTGCTTTTATACTCCCTGAAATTAGTAGAATATCCTTGAATTTTGAGCTTCATCTAGTATCATTTCACTGAAATATTTTTCTGAACATTCTTATAAAATCTTAATCTTTTCATGTCTGGGTACTATTCACTCGGGTACTATTCACCCGGAGTACAATTCACTACAAAATTGGTTTCTTTTATGTCTAAATTATTTTTGATGCATGAATATCATTCTTGAATTTTACTCCACAATTAATTATCATGTTGACAATTTGGACATTCTTAAATTGAATTATAAATCTTTAATATTTATCCTTGATCTCACTTGATTTATTTCTTATATCATTGTCATCATCCTCATGCTTATATTGTGGTGAAAGTCATCTTTGGCCCGTAGTGTATAGATGGATTGTTGATTGGTATGATTATGACCAGGAATTTTGTATTCGTATAATCATGACCCGTAATGTTATAGACAAATGATGTAGTGAAAGTCCTCTTTGGCCCGTAATGCATAGATAGATAGTTGTTTGGCATGATCATGAACACTGGTGATACTAACGAATATCCTTGGCCCGTAGCGCATGGATAATTTGCTGATGTGAAATATTTATTTAGTTGTGTTACAAAGATAAAATATTGATGATGAACTTTTAAATCATAGAAGATAGTAGACATCATGCTCTACCTGACTCTTCTAATGGATTGTTTATTCCACTGCAGTTAAACTTGTCTATTGTGACGCCCCTAAATTTAGACACTCATATCTCAAATTTGGTTCATCACGTACTAACTCTAATAATAAATCAAAATCTCACACAACGGAAAATATAATAAATTACATTATTATAACATAATTATTCTCGTCCCAAGGTCTCGCAATCGTTACTATTACATTACAACTTAAATTAAACATAGCTTAATACATCATAGTAAATAAGTCCTTCTACAACATAAAGTAATAAATTCCTAACACTGGGAAATAAAACTATTCTGAAGCCTTTTCTTTACCCTTGTCCTTGCCTGAGGGTTCACCACGTTCTGCCTTAATTGAAAGTTTTAAGAAAAGCAAGGATGAGCAACAAATTTGCCTAGCAAGTAATATCGTAAAAAGGGTGATCATATAGAGTTCAAATCTTCAAGGGTATGACAATGAATAATAGTTCAGGAATTATCAATTCTCAATGCAGGTCGCTATGGACTAAAAGATATCAATGCTTAACCATTTATAGATTTCAAAGTAAAGAATACTGAGCAGTCACTAAGGACTATGAACTTCTACCAGAATTAATAGTATCATACTGAAAATTCAACAAAAACGAGTACAACAGGTGATCAGCCTAAAGTACCCTACGTTATGCATATCATTTAATCGTACTCAAGTGCGCATGTTGGTCTCTCGACAATATAGTTTCCCCTTCAAAGAAGGTTGTTCATCTCAGTCAATACAAGATTCCGCACCAATTAAATGGTTTGGATCGCTTTCAAATTATGATTTAGGTCTAGCCGAATCAATTGGCATTGACCGATCTTTAAATGTATATACGAACAATTATAAGTCCAATACTCAAAATCAATGTTCAAGAATATAAACAACTCTATTCTAACTATGAAGTATTATGTCATAGGATAAGAATCATAAGATTTAGATACTTGTACAATAACCAAAGTTGTGTAAGTTAGAAACTTGCATCATCATAGATTCATTGCATAAAGTAAATGCATAGGTTAGGATACTTGCTCAATATAAAATAGAGTTCATATACTTGCCTCAAGCGTAGTTTACCAAAGTAAAGCTTATCAACACTTTTCGAATCCTATTATAACATAATTACGTATATAGGATATTCATTAGTTATGTAGATCCAATACACAAACTCGATATGTACGTTTATCACACACATACGATTCTAACTTAACCGTATAATCCTATATGTAAGTCATTACGTACTTTACACACACGTAACACAAAATTAGTTTGCAAGACACTATGAAATCAAATAACCTAGTTCGTAATCCTCTTTTGAATTAACGTTTGAAAGTTTATAAAAACATCTCAAACATATGATTCTATCGTTAGCATGCTTATTGATACTTTGAATACTGTATTTAGACATGTATTACAGATTTAGACAACAATACAAGCATGCACCACATCTCAGATCACAAGTAGATTAGACAGATTGCATTGCAGGGTGGCATGCATTTGCATACCGATTAGCTTAGGGATCAAGGCAATTGCTACTTGGTCCTCTAGCTTTCGACAAAGTTGAGCTTCTGCTCTCCTGGTTTTAGTCCAATTTTTAGCATACCAAGATATTAACAATTATCATGCACACATGCTAGAGGACTTTACATACACGTATGACCATCTTAAGTTCACCTTTGCATGTCATGGTTTTAGTTTGGGATTTCTAAGGCATTAAGGCCAAATAGAGTGTTAGAATCACAAGGCCTACTAGGTTAACCATATGTCCACATAAAGAGATCACATAATCTGTACCACGCATGCTTATAAGTGTTCACATCATTTATGCATAGCTAGCATTGTTTATCACTTTAAAACATGCTTAAACTCATGTTTGGTTAACTTTCATTATGTCTAACACGTAAGAATCATGTTTAGAGACACAATGAACATAAACATGCCATCTTAAATCTTCAGAACTTAACTACTCACACTAAAGCAACTTAGTTTGAAAATATATCTGAGTTTGCTTTTGAAATCATTTTAAACTTAACACATATAAAACATCTTTAAATCTCTTTTCTTGTATAGTTAAGTCATGTTTGCATACTCACAAGGTCAGAGCATACTCCATGTGGTATTCATGGATAGTCTCAATATGTTAAGTTTTCTTTGAAAAAGTCATTTAACTCAAAGTCTAAACAAGTTGGTCATGCACAACGGAACTATAAATCACCACTCATGCTCATTTATGTTCAGAACTCAGTCAGATATGTATGCTATCATGCTCAGAATTTGCAGAATACAAGTTCCATCAAAACTTGTTTTTGAAATTTTAAGTTTTTGTTATATAACTCCTACTAAACCATGTTGGACAATTCATATCCCATAAGAATGTTTTATACCACATGTTATACTTCTTTTCATGCATGTATAGGTCATAATACCAGGTTAGAAACAACACAAGACAATGAAACCAAAATGCGGTTACGGGGACTAAGCCTTGACTTCGTTGCACCCTAAGATAAATCGGCAAGATTTTTGCGCCTTCCCGGACCGAGAGCCGTAAAGGTGCTCTATTCTGCAGAGTATCAACCCAACTTTGATTTCTTCAGTTTAAACATGCTCAAGTTCATTATTAAAGGTTCCATACATGTATACACACTTGATAAACACTTTGGTAGCACAATTCCAAATCTAATTTGCAAGAATTTAGTAGAATTTTCATGAATTGCAAACTTTGAAATTAAGTATACAAGCAAGAATTTTACCTTCTTTGTAGCTTAGTAGGCTTAGTTCCTTCTCTCTACACTATCTTGACTCCTCCTCAATTACCAGCAACTCACATTCTCAAACTTAGAATTTGACAGACAATTTTACAGTAACGGGAAATGAAGAATGGAGCTGTAAGACCCCGAAATTTTTTTAAATAAAAAGGAATTTTCTTTATTTATTATTTTGAAATAGTAAGGGTTGATTTGATTAATGTGGATAGTTAAGGGTTAAATACACAAATATTTCAAAATAAGCAAGTGGTTATAAAATATTCATTTTTATTTGGGAATATTCGTTTTGGTCGTGGAATATTAAATGACTGTTGGGAATATTCGTTTGGTCGTGGAATATTAAATGTCTTTGTCGGGGAATATTAAATTTAACGCACGAGTAGAGCCCATGTGTGGGCCCATAACGGAAAGCGATTGGATGAGGAAAGCGACAAAGTTTGGGTGGTTATAAATAACGGCGTAGTTATTACCAATTAAGACCGTTGGAATACCCGGTGGTTAAAATACGATGTCTGGCGTGGTCGCATAAAGATAGCACGGTATTGACGCAGTATTGTTGAATTATTGATCCTTACGTGAAGAAGGCACTACTCAATAATTTTCACGGTGAGTTATTATTCAATATTTTATTTTATTGATTGATAATTTTTGCGTTGATATTTTATATTATTGTTGTTCAATAATTGTCACCGCATGAGATTTCCCATTATCGGATCAATAATTCATATTATTTGAATAATATTATTAGATAACATTATTGGCAATGTCTAGAAAGTTCATACTAAGGAGAGGTTTGGTCACCTAATTGCGGCGCCAATGAAGATGAGAGATCCTTATTGAAAGCCCCTCTTCACAGGAGCGGCTACCGGTCATCATAATTGTGATTCTCGTAATATTATTTGTGAATAATTAATTATTGATTCATATGATAAAGAAATATTTATTTTATGTGGATATAAATGATGGATTTATTTATGTGGTTATAAATGAAGAAATTATGTTGAGGTGTTTTATCAAGATTTTATCGGATTGGAGGTATTAAAAATTAAATCGGGGTTTTGAGATATATTGCGGGGTTATAATTTTTAATCCAAATAGTTGGATTGTGGTAATTTTTGGGTATGTTATACATACATAAGTTGAGTATATGTCCACAAATTTTGAACCGTTAAAAATTCACGAATGATTTGTTATGAATTTTAAGAGGTGTCGATTCGAAAATCGTGGTTATAATTGATTTTGGTGGAAAATTCTAGATTTGAGTGGGCCCCACTTGTGGTTGGTGAAAAATGTGCTGAATTTTATTTCAAATGTGGTGGGTGGTAATAGTAGCGAGGTAAAGCCATCGTAGTAGCAGTCAAGTCCGCTTTTAAGGGCTAACATTTTCCTATAAATAGAGAGGCTAAGTTAGAATTGAAAATCACACACGAAACAAAGTTTTTCTCTTTCTCTCTATATTATTGAGCGTATTTTGTGAGTATTTAGATACTTTGAGAGTTCTTTGTCAAGACAAGTTTCATTCAAAGATCACTTGAGCCTTTCCTTCAAGAAATCACGATTCTTTGAGGTAAGGGATGTTATTTTCTTCTCAAATGATATTAATTCTTCAATATCATTATGCTGAAATATTGGTTGGGCTAGTTGAGCTCACCCTTTTCCTTGTTGTTCCATTTTTCTTCTCGGGAGGCGAGAATGTAGCAGTACTAGTCGGGGTATGGAATGAAGGTTACAGAGAGAGTTGTTTAGTAGTCCTCACCATTATTGTAAAATAATGTATCAATAAATGTGATGAGGATTTATTTGAGTATAAATATTGTCTAGAAGATAATATTTGTATTTAAACTCATGATTTTATTGTTGTGATAATAAAGTTGTAGTTGTTTCGTACCATGTATTTGGCGACTCGAATGGGTTGGATGGAATGGACCAATTTTGGGGTCGTCGCGGTTGGTATCGAGCTTAGGGATATGATCTGGCGGAGATCGGGGAATAGAACTAGGAGGGAGAGCAGTAAATCCTTTGCTAGTGTGTCCTACCTAAGCTTATTTGTTAGTTGGTGAGTATATAGGGATATTATGTGATTGATTTCCTTAATTAACCCTTGTTTTATGATGATGAATTGAGAATGTGTTGAGAATATTAATAGTGGTGTAAATGAGACCGTGGAGATGCACATGACTTAATAACGAGGAGAGCGTGCAACAACAGTTGGCAATGTACCTCCTGTGAACAACACCATTGAAAGCGAGATGATGAACGAGGGATGTTTAGAAGTTTTTTTGCGATTCATGCAAAATCGCAGACGAGGAGACTCGTGTTCAAAATACAAGAGAAATGATAGTAATTCATGGGTTGTCACGACCAGCGATTCAAAGAGTTGGGACCACGAATTTAAGGGAAAGCGAGATCCGATCATGGCGGAAACATGGGTCAAGCAAATTACCAAGATATTCGATGTCTTGGGATGCACGGAGGAACAGAAGGTTCCATTCGCCACCTTTATGTTAAAAGTGGCGAGGCGGACTCATGGTGGGGAGTCGTGAAGCGTACCATCCAGCCGCTTAGCATGTCTTGGGAGGCGTTTGAGAGATTATTTAATGACAAATACTTCCACGAAAGTATTCGTCGTATGAAGGAAGTGGAGTTTATTAGATTGGAGCGAATAACATGGCGGTGTCGGTAAGATGAGGCGAAGTTTGCGGAGTTATCGTGTTTGCACCTCATTTGGTGGAGAATGAGAACGATAACACGGATGTTTACGAGAGGTTTGAAACCCGGCGATACGTCGGTATCTCATTTCTCATAAATTTCTCTCTATTAGGATGTTGTAATGAGGCTCGATTGTTAGAAGCGAGATAACGAAATACGTTCAAACGAGGACCATAACGAGGATCATACCAAAGATAGCGATCATCATCGAATAACGATAACCCGGTGGAGAAAGAAGAATACGGACAAAGGCGGTAACCACTTCGGTGGTAATCGTGGCCATAAAAATAGAAGAAGCGAGTTGGGAGGAGATTTTAAAAGAGGAGATTCAACAACGACCATGTGAAGGCGTCGACGCCAAAGTGGCAATCGGTTCCAAGGAGGAGAAAGACCATCGGTCGTATGTTACAAATGCGGAAAGAGGGACATATCCCAAAGCGCCCTACAAGTTTAAGGTATGCTATAATTGTGGAAAAGAAGGACATATATTTCGAGATTGTACGATATCGAAACCTAGTGCGGTGAGGCGGTGACTCAAAAGGATGTCGGTAAAAGTCAAAGTCAACGATTCACGGAAGAGCGTTTGTCGTGGACGGTCAAAATACGAGGAACCCGAACGAAGTTAGCACGCAGGTTAGTTAATTATAAATTCTTATGAAGTTTATACCTTACTAGAATCACGGTTCTACCCATTCTTTTATCTCTCTTGCTTGCGCTCAACGTTTGAACTTGACTACGGAGAAATTAGACTTTGACCTATTTATGGAGACTCAGTTAGAGAAACTTTCATTACATCCGTTGTTTAAAAATCTTGTTTAATTCAAGTTGGCACCATTACCTTACTGTTGACCTTATCTCTTTAAAGATACTTGCTTTTGGGGATTGATTGGTTAACTACTCATCATGCCAAAATTGATTGCTTTTGTAAGGTTGTTAGTTTTCATATTCCTAAGCAACCTGTTATTCGAACTCAAGAAGTCAAACCATTGTAGTCAAACATTTTCATATCAAGCCATGAAGTCATTCGTTTATTACGGATGTCAAGTTTTCTTAGTCCATGTTATGGATTTGAATAAAGACACGTCAGATTTGAATAATATTCTTGTTGTTATTGATTTTTCCTGACGTATTTCCTGAAGAATTTATTGGCTTACTCCCAAAGACTGATATTAAATTTTGTATCGACTTTGAACCCGGTACAAAACTCATTTCTAAAATCTCATATCGAATGGCTCTATTGAACTTGAGTTAAAAATTCAACTATAGAATTTGGTACACGAGCCTTTATCTTGTGACTTCCTTTGTGGAATTCACCTAAGCCAGACTCTCTGTAAGGGACGTCATATTCGTGCGATAGTAAACTGTTAGGTGTCATTGTGACGTCTTTATCCAAGGTTGGGATATGAGTTACGATTGAGAACAACCTAAGTCAGAATCGAAATGCGTAGTTTTCTAGGCTTAGTTGGTTATTATCGGAGATACGTTGAAGGATATTCTCGAATCGCTATTCCATTAACGTAGCTAACTCGTAGAGATACAAAATTCGAATGGAGCAAGGAATGTGGGAAGAGCTTCGAAGAACTCAAGAGGAGACTCATTTCAAAGACATATTTCGACCATGCCATCCCGGAAATGCGAACGTGGTAGGCGACGTGTTGAGTAGAAGATCGTATACAATCTGAAAGTACGATGTTGTCAAAGACTAATTTCGTATAATATACAAATAATAGAGATGGAGATGAAAACTCTAGGTACCCACGTGATGATATACGATGCACGTGATGATATACGAGTATAATCGACTTTAATCGATAAAGTTAAAGCTGTTCAAGCTACACACCGGAGCTGATGAATTTGAAGAAGGAGGTGCAAGAAGTTGTTATTTTAAAAGCGAGAATCGGTGAGGTGAGGAAAGCTCAAACCTTGATTTATTAATCCATTTGAAATTCTCGATCGAATAGGAACCGTGGCCTATAGACTCGTTTTACCACCAAGTATGACGCGTGTTCATAACGTTTTTCGCGTGATCGATGTTACGTAAATATGTGGACGACCGAAACACGTCATTGAAGTTAGAACCGGACGAGATAGCCAGAAGACTTAACGTCGAGGAGGTACTGTCAAGATTTTGTAGAGAAAGAATATGACCTATGTATCAGAGGTTATACCATAAGTTAAAGTTTTGTGGAGAAACCATGCTTTATTGAGGAAATGACACGGGAGTTGGAAACAAAATGAAAGCGAGGTATCTTTACCTTTTGAAACACCAGTACGTCACGTCAATTTCGAGGACGAAATTTCATAAGGAGGGAGGTTGTAAGACCCGAATTTTTTTAAATAAAAAGGAATTTCCTTTATTTATTATTTTGAAATAGTAAGGGTTGATTTGATTAATGTGGATAGTTAAGGGTTAAATACGCAAATATTTCAAAATAAGCAAGTGGTTATAAAATATTCATTTTGTATTAGGGAATATTCGTTTGGTCGTGGAATATTAAAGATTGTCAAGGGAATATTCGTTTTGGTCGTGGAATATTAAATCTTTGTCGGGAATATTAAATATTGCAAGCAACCCATGTGTGGGCCCCATAGTGAAAGCGATTGGATGAGGGAAAGCGACAAAGTTTGGGTGGTTATAAATAACTTGGCGTAGTTATTACCAAGTTAAGATCATTGGAATACCGGTGGTTAAAATACAAGATGTCTGGCGTGGTCGCATAAGATAACACGGTATTACAAGATTGTTGAATTATTGATCCTTACGTAAGAAGGCACTACTTCAATAATTTTCATGTGAGTTATTCTTATTCAATATTTTATTTTATTGATTCAATAATTCTTTGCGTTGATATTTTATATTATTGTTGTTCAATAATTGTCACGCATACAAGATTTCCCATTATCGATCAATAATTCATATTATTTGAATAATATTATTAGATAACATTATTGGCAATGTCTAGAAAGTTACATCTAAGGAGAGGTTTGGTCACCTAATTCATGCCGCCAAGAAGGAGAGATCCTTATCGAAAGCCCCTCTTTCTGAAGCGGCTGGTCATTGCGTAATTGTGATTTCGTAATATTATTTGTGAATAATTAATTATTGATTCATATGATAAAGAAATATTTATTTTATGTGGATATAAATGATGGATTTATTTATGTGGTTATAAATGAAGAAATTATGTTGAGGTGTTTTATCAAGTATTTTATCGGATTGGAGGTATTAAAAATTAAATCGGGGTTTTGAGATATATTATGGGGTTATAATTTTTAATCCGATAGTTGGATTGTGGTAATTTTTGGGTATGTTATACATACATAAGTTGAGTATATGTCCACAAATTTTGAACCGTTAAAAATTCACGAATGATTTGTTATGAATTTTAAGAGGTGTCTCGATTCGAAAATCGGGGTTATAATTGATTTTGGTGGAAAATTCTAGATTTGAGTGGGCCCCACTTGTGGTTGGTGAAAAATGTGCTGAATTTTATTTCAAATGTGGTGGGTGGTAATAGTAGCGAAGGTAAAGCCATCGGTAAGTGTCAAGTCCTGCCTTGGTACGGCTAACATTTTCCTATAAATAGAGAGGGCTAAGTTAGAATTGAAAATCACACGAAACAAAGTTTTTCTCTTTTCTCTCTATATTATTGAGCGTATTTTGTGAGTATTTAGATACTTTGAGAGTTCTTTGCTCAAGACAAGTTTCATTCAAAGATCACTTGAGACCTTTCCTTCCAAAATCTTGATTCTTTGAGGTAAGGGATGTTATTTTCTTCTCAAATGATATTAATTCTTCAATATCATTATCTTTGAAATATTGGTTGGTACTTTTTATCAAATTTGGAACTTTTTCATTCATGGGGTTACTATTCATGAGTTACTATTCACGAGTTACTATTCATTCACAGTACTATTCATAAGCGTGAAGATGTTTTTGTGGAATTTCTATCTTTTGTGTGTGAGATTACTATTCACGATACTCAAGACTTTATTCACGATATCTGAAGACTATTCACGAATCATCAAGACTATTCATAGAAAAATGAAAAATTTTTCTTTTTCGTCTAAAATATCTATTCGGATACTAGCTTTGATTGTATCCATGTTTTGATCATTCTTGAATTTTACACCACTATGATTATTTTTGAGGTATTGTTGGACATGGATAAAACAAAGTACGAATCCTTAATCCTTAATCCTTGTCATTTTGTTTCCTTTGGATTCGTTCTTTAAAAATATTTTCATCATCCTCGGTCTTAAATGATGATATTATTGAATATCTTTGGCCCGTAGTGCAAAGATGAATGATTTCTGAAGAATATCTTTGGCCCGTAGTGCGAAGATGAAGCGGTGTTTAAATGAACATGACCGGTCGATGAATATCTTTTGGCTGTAGTGCAAAGATGAACAGTGTTGAGATGAACATGACCGATTGATGAATATCTTTGGCTCAGAAAGTGCAAAGATGAATATTTGATTTGAGATGAATATTGATTGATGTTACAGGATAAAATATTGATGATGGATCGTTAAATTCATAGATTATAGTAGATTTCATTCTCTACGTAACTCTTCTATGAATTATTATTTCGCCGCGAATATTGATCCGAAACTTGTTATCTATTATATTCTATCGATTTTTTCCTCGTTGGAGACTAACGATAATTTGTTGTATATTATCTTAGTCATAACATTCTTTCTTGGGCTAGTTGAGCTCACCCTTTTCCTTGTTGTTCCATTTTTCTTCTCGTGGAGGCGAGAATGTAGCGAGTACTAGTCGGGTATGGAATGAAGGTTCTAGAGAGAGTTGTTTAGTAGTCCTCACCATTATTGTAAAATAATGTATCAATAAATGTGATGAGGATTTATTTGAGTATAAATATTATGCAGAAGATAATATTTGTATTTAAACTCACGATTTTATTGTTGTGATAATAAAGTTGTAGTTGTTTACGCACCATGTATTTGGCGACTCGAGAATGGGTTGGATGGAATGGACCAATTTTGGGGTAAATCACGATTTGTATATCGAGCTTAGGGATATGATCTCTGGCGGAGATCGGGGAATAGAACTAGGAGGGAGAGACGAGTAAATCCTTTTGCTAGTGTGTCCTACCTAAGCTTATTTGTTAGTTGGTCAATTATATAGGGATATTATGTGATTGATTTCCTTAATTAACCCTTGTTTTATGATGATGAATTGAGAATGTCAATCGAGAATATTAATAGTGGTGTAAATGAGACCGTGGAGATGCCTGTACTTATACTTGAGGAGAACGCAACAACAAGTGGCAATGTACCTCCTGTGAACAACACCATTGAAAGCGAGATGATGAGCGAGGGGATGTTTAGAAGTTTTTTTTTTTGCATTCATGCAAAATCGACGAGGAGACTCGTGTTCAAAATACAAGAGAAATGATAGTAATTCATGGGTTGTCACGCCCAAGCGATTCAAAGAGTTGGGACCACGAATTTAAGGGAAAGCCGATCCGATCATGGCGGAAACATGGGTCAAGCAAATTACCAAGATATTCGATGTCTTGGGATGCACGGAGGAACAGAAGGTTCCATTCGCCACCTTTATGTTAAAAGTAATGAGGCAGACTCATCGGTGGGAGTCTGTGAAGCGCACTCCATCCAAACCGCACTTAAAGCATGTCTTGGGAGACGTTTGAGAGACTATTTAATGACAAATACTTCCACGAAAGTATTCGCTATATGAAGGAAGTGGAGTTTATTAGATTGGAGCGAGAATAACATGGCGGTGTCCCAAAGATGAGGCGAAGTTTCATGGAGTTATCGTGTTTGCACCTCATTTGGTGGAGAATGAGGAAGCGATGACACGGATGTTTTCGAGAGGTTTGAACCCTAAGATACGTCGATATCTCATTTCTCATAAATTTTCTCTATTCAGATGTTGTAAGCAGGCTCGATTGTTAGAGCGAGATAACGAATACGCTCAAACGAGGACCATAACCGAGGATCATATACCAAAGATAGCGATCATCGTAATAACGATAAAAGTGGAGAAAGAAGAATACGGACAAAGGCGGTAACCACTCGGTGGTAATCGTGGCCATAAAAAATAGAAGAAGCGAGTTGGGAGGAGATTTTAAAAAAGGAGATTCAACAACGACCATGTGAAGAGCGTCGGCGCCGATGCAATCGGTTCCCGAGGAGGAGAAAGACCATCGGTCGTATGTTACAAATGCGGAAAGAGGGACATATCGCCCAAACCGCCCACAACAGCTTTAAGGTATGCTATAATTGTGGAAAAGAAGGACATATCGCCGAGATTATACGATATCGAAACCTAGTGCAATGGGCGGTGACTCAAAAGGATGTCCCGTAAAAGTCAAAGTCAACGATTCTGGAAGAGCGTTTGTCGTAATGGATTCCAATCAAAATACGAGGAACCCGAACGAAGTTAGCAGGTTAGTTAATTATAAATTCTTGAAGTTTATACCTTACTAGATACCTGGGGTTCTACCCATTCTTTTATCTCTTTGCTTGCGCCAACGTTTGAACTTGACTACGGAGAAATTAGACTTTGACCTATTTATGGAGACTCGTTAGAGAAACTTTCATTACATCCGTTGTTTAAAAATCTTGTTTAATTCAAGTTGGCACCATTACCTTACCTGTTGACCTTATCTCTTTAAAGATACTTGCTTTTGGGGATTGATTGGTTAACTACTCATCATGCCAAAATTGATTGCTTTTGTAAGGTTGTTAGTTTTCATATTCCTAAGCAACTTTGTTATTGAACTCAAGCGATCAAACCATTGTAGTCAAACATTTTCATATCAAGCCATGAAGTCATTCGTTTATTACGGATGTCAAGTTTTCTTAGTCCATGTTATGGATTTGAATAAAGACACGTCAGATTTGAATAATATTCTTGTTGTTATTGATTTTTCCTGACGTATTTCCTGAAGAATTTATTGGCTTACTCCCAAAGATCGATATTAAATTTTGTATCGACTTTGAACCCCAGACAAAACTCATTTCTAAAATCTCATATCGAATGGCTCCTATTGAACTTCAGGAGTTAAAAATTCAACTATAGAATTTGGTACACGAGCCTTTATCTTGTGACTTCCTTTGTGGAATTCACCTAAGCCAGACTCTCTGTAAGGGACGCCATATATTCGATGCGATAGTAAACCGTTAGGTGTCATTGTGACGCTTATCCAAGGTTGGGATATGAGTTACTGATTGAGAACAACCTAAGTCAGAATCGAAATGCGTAGTTTTCTAGGCTTAGTTGGTTATTATCGGAGATACGTTGAAGGATATTCTCGAATCGCTATTCCATTAACGTAGCTAACTCGTAGAGATACAAAATTCGAATGGAGCAAGGAATGTGGGAAGAGCTTCGAAGAACTCAAGAGGAGACTCATTTCAGCACATGTTCTGACCATGCCATCCTGGAAAAGCGAACGTGGTAGCTGACGTGTTGAGTAGAAGATCGTATACAAGTACGAGTACGATGTTGTCAAAGACTAATTTCGTATAATATACAAATAATAGAGATGGAGATGAAAACTCTAGGTACCCACGTGATGATATACGAGTACGTGATGATATACGAGTATAATCGACTTTAATCGATAAAGTTAAAGTTGTTCAAGCTACAACCGAAATGATGAATTTGAAGAAGGAGGTGCAAGAAGTTGTTATTTTAAAAGCGAGAATCGGAGGTGAGGAAAGCTCAAACCTTCGATTTATTAATCCATTTGAAATTCTCGATCGAATAGGAACCGTGGCCTATGACTTCGCTTTTACCACCAAGTATGGCGTGTTCATAACGTTTTTCACGTATCGATGTTACGTAAATATGTGTACGACCCGAAACACGTCATTGAGTTAGAACCAGACGAGATAGCCGAAGACTTAACGTACGAGGAGGTACCTGTCAAGATTTTGTAGAGGAAAGAACATGACCTATGTACCGAGGTTATACCATAAGTTAAAGTTTTGTGGAGAAACCATGCTATTGAGGAAATGACCTGGGAGTTGGAAACAAAAATGAAAGCGAGGTATCTTTACCTTTTCGAAACACCAGGTACGTACGTCAATTTCGAGGACGAAATTTCATAAGGAGGGGAGGTTGTAAGACCCCGAATTTTTTTAAATAAAAAGGAATTTCCTTTATTTATTATTTTGAAATAGTAAGGGTTGATTTGATTAATGTGGATAGTTAAGGGTTAAATACGCAAATATTTCAAAATAAGCAAGTGGTTATAAAATATTCATTTTGTCGGGGAATATTCGTTTGGTCGTGGAATATTCGCATCTTTGTAGAATATTCGTTTGGTCGTGGAATATTAAATCTTGTCGGGGAATATTCGATCGACGACAGTAGCACCATGTGTGGGCCCCATGTGAAAAGCGATTGGATGAGGAAAACGACAAAGTTTGGGTGGTTATAAATATGGCGTAGTTGTTACCGTTAAGATCATTGAATATAAATTGGTTAAAATACGATGAATGGCGTGGTTGCGCACAAAGTGACATTACCCGGATTGCATGTGATTGTTGAATTATTGATCCTTACGTAAGAAGGCACTACTCAATAATTTTCACGATGAGTTCTAATGCTCAATATTTTATTTTATTGATTCAATAATCTTTGCGTTGATATTTTATATTATTGTTGTTCAATAATTGTCAACACACTGAGATTTCCCATTATCGGATCAATAATTCATATTATTTGAATAATATTATTAGATAACATTATTGGCAATGTCTAGAAAGTTCATCTAAGGAGAGGTTTGGTCACCTAATTGCGGCGCCCAAGAAGGAGAGATCCTTATGGAAAGCCCCTCTTTCTGAGGGAGCTACCGGTCATTATAATTGTGATTTCGTAATATTATTTGTGAATAATTAATTATTGATTCATATGATAAAGAAATATTTATTTTATGTGGATATAAATGATGGATTTATTTATGTGGTTATAAATGAAGAAATTATGTTGAGGTGTTTTATCAAGATTTTATCTGATTGGAGGTATTAAAAATTAAATCGGGGTTTTGAGATATATTCATGGGGTTATAATTTTTAATCCGAACCGTTGGATTGTGGTAATTTTGGGTATGTTATACATACATAAGTTGAGTATATGTCCACAAATTTTGAACCGTTAAAATTCACGAATGATTTGTTATGAATTTTAAGAGGTGTCTCGATTCGAAAATCGAGGTTATAATTGATTTTGGTGGAAAATTCTAGATTTGAGTGGGCCCCACTTGTGGTTGGTGAAAAATGTCTTTGAATTTTATTTCAAATGTGGTGGGTGGTAATAGTAGCGGTGTAAAGCCATCGGTGTAGCAGTCAAGTCTGCTTTGGTAAGCTAACATTTTCCTATAAATAGAGGGCTAAGTTAGAATTGAAAATCATACCGTAAACAAAGTTTTCTCTTCTCTCTCTATATTATCGAGCGTATTTTGTGAGTATTTAGATACTTTAAGAGTTCTTTCAAAGATACAAGTTTCATTCAAAGATCACTTGACCTTTCCTTAGAAAGTAATCGATTCTTTGAGGTAAGGATGTTATTTTCTTCTCAAATGATATTAATTCTTCAATATCATTATCTTTGAAATATTGGTTGGTACTTTTTATCAAATTTGGAACTTTTTCATATCTAAGTTACTATTCATGAGTTCTTATTCACGAGTTACTATTCATGAGTTACTATTCACGAAGTTACTATTCACGAGTACTATTATTATTCATGAAGCGTGAAGATGTTTTTGTGGAATTTCTATCTTTTGGTGTTGAGTTACTATTCACGATATACAAGACTATTCACGATATCTGAGACTATTCATTTATCATCAAGACTATTCAATAGAAAAATGAAAAATTTTCTTTTCATCTAAAATATCTATTCGGATACTAGCTTTGATTGTATCCATGTTTTGATCATTCTTGAATTTTACACCACTATGATTATTTTTGAGGTATTGTTGGACATGGATAAAACAAAGTACGAATCCTTAATCCTTAATCCTTGTCATTTTGTTTCTTTGGATTCGTTCTTTAAAAATATTTTTCATCATCCTCGGTCTTAAATGATGATATTATTGAATATCTTTGGCTTTGTAGTGCAAAGATGAATGATTTTCAAGAATATCTTTTGCCCAGTAGTGCAAAATGATGGCGGTGTTTAAATGAACATAATGATCGATGAATATCTCTTGGCCAGTAGTGCAAAGATGAAGCAGTGTTGAGATGAACATGACCGATTGATGAATATCTTTGGCTGTAGTGCAAAGATGAATATTTGATTTGAGATGAATATTGATTGATGTTACGAGGATAAAATATTGATGATGGATCGTTAAATTCATAGATTATAGTAGATTTCATTCTCTACGTAACTCTTCTACATGAATTATTATTTCACGCGAATATTGATCCGAAACTTGTTGTCTATTGTATTCTATCGATTTTTTCCTGTTGGAGACTAACGATAATTTGTTGTATATTATCTTAGTCATAACATTCTTTCTTCGGGCTAGTTGAGCTCACTCTTTTCCTTGTTGTTCCATTTTTCTTCTCGGGAGGCGAGAATGTAGCGGTAGTCTTAGTCGGGTATGGAATGAAGGTTTAGAGAGAGTTGTTTAGTAGTCCTCACCATTATTGTAAAATAATGTATCAATAAATGTGATGAGGATTTATTTGAGTATAAATATTGTCTGAAGATAATATTTTTGTATTTAAACTCACATTTTATTGTTGTGATAATAAAGTTGTAGTTGTTTCGCACTCATGTATTTGGTATTCTAGAATGGGTTGGATGGAATGGACCAATTTGGGGTAAATCATGAGGCCGCCTTTTATAGAAGAATTGTTATCTAGTTAATGGCTTTACACCAAAGTCTAAGTCCATGAGGTAGAAGAAGAACACAATGGTTATGGAAGAGTTATTCAACCACCACTCCCAGCCATTTGCATAGCAATGATCACCTAGCTTAAGGTTAATATGCACAACTCGGTAGTTTGCGTAAAAAATATATAGAACACTGTCTGGGAACTGATTTTGGGATAATGGTTTAAAAGCTCAGCAACTTGGTTAAATAATGCTTAGTTTGGTTTTTTTTAATTCCTAAAAATGTAATTTTAATGTGTTAATGCTACTACAGTATGAAAAATTAAGGGTTTAATATATACTCATATCATATATAATTCATGTACACTGGGTCCACATAATTTAATATTTAATGCAGATAAAATAACGCAGTTATATCTACGAATGAACTTCAAAACATGGGTTAGGTTTCTCTCTCTAGTTTTTTTTTCTCTAGCTTCTCACTAGATATCTCCCATCCGTTAGCCCCTTCCGTTAACCCCATCTTTCCTTATTCTGATCCCGCTCATCCTCACCTACTTTTTCCTTCCTTTCAAATTCGTCCCCGTTTCCTTTTTTGGTTTCCTCATCGCTCTTCCCCCTTGCTCCTCTGTCTTGCCCCTGCCTCCGACCGCCCTTCTCATCTCTTCTATGCATCTGCATCTTCTCCTTCGCTTTTACCATATCCTTCTCCTCGCCATGGTTGACTATAATCACCTCTCAACTGGTAATTCAGTCAGTTCTGCCTCCCGGGATCTCTTCGCTGACTTTGGGATCTCTAACCCAACAGCACCCTTCATTGATGATGAGGCTATGGCTGAGTTAGTGCCAGTTCCGCCTGTTGCTGCCTTAGCCTCGGACGACTCTGATGCCTCTGAAACCAATAGTATGGTTGACGCTAGCCTAGGGCTACAACATGGATCCTCCATGAAAGAGATTTTTATAGCTGCTCAGGCGCTATCTAGACAGGGGAATATTGAAGCTGCTGATGAACGAAAAAGATGTAACTTGCTGCTGGATTTTATTAAAGCTCAAGGCTTCTCTATGGATAATGTAAATGAGTTCGTCAGTAAAGGCAAATCAGTCCGCATTCTCAACGCAAACGACCTGTTTGATAAAAGTTCCCTTAGAGCCAGCAGTCAAGTAGATACAGGCAAGCCCCCCAGCACCTCGCCTGATGCAGTGCCTCCATTGGCAGCAGGTGGGCCGCCTGGTTCTCTGGTTCTGTTTGGTGCCTCTAGGCCTGTCTCTGTGCAAGCTGGGCATGTGGCTGCTCCTGCTCCTGCTCCGGCCATGCCTTCTTGGAGCTCAGTTGTGTCCAAAGGCTCCCCTTCTTCTTCACTGGTTCTTGATTATTTCCCCCCTGCTCCTCCGTCTCTGAAAAATGGGCCCATCACAGTAAAGGCTCCTCCAGAGGTCCTTCAGCATGGTAATAACCTATGGAAAACTTGCCTTGTTGGAAGTTTTATCCACTCTAGGCTTCCTTTTAAATTGGTTGAAAGTAGTGTTCATAAGATGTGGGATAGCCTGGGGCTACAGAAGGTCTTCCTACAGGATAAGGGGTATTTCATCTTCAAATTCTCTACTCCTGAGGAATGTGACAACATCCTTGCTTTAGGCCCTTGGTATGTTTCAAATAAGCTTCTTCAGCTCAAGCATTGGAAGGAGGGGTTAGACTTCAAATCTGACATGTGCTCTAAGGCCCCGGTTTGGGTGAAATTCCATAATGTTCCTTTGTCCTATTTATCGGGCCCTGGTTTAAGCTATCTTGCTAGTGGGATTGGTAAACCTCTCTTTGTTGATAAGATCACTGAAAAATTGGAACCTATGAACTTTGCTAGGATTTGTGTTGAAATTACTTCCTCCTCAGGCTGGCCCTCTAGCCTTGAAGTTGTTGTCCTTGATGAGGAAACCAAATCTGAAAAAGTGGTCTCGGTGGAAGTGGAGTACCAGAATAAACCCCTGTCTTGCTCCCATTGCAAATCTTTTGGGCAGTCTCTTCTGAAATGTCCTCATGTTAACTACAAATGCGTTCCCAAAATTGCCCCCTCAATGCCGTCCACAGCTGCTGGTGTTTCTTCTTCTTCTCCAGCTTCTCCTTCTTCCCCCTTAAATGCAGCCCCTGACAGCTGGACCTTGGTTTCTAAGGGTCCTAAACAGCATGCTGGTTCGGCCCCTTCTTGTCTCCCTGATTCAAATCTGTTTAACCTTCTCTCCCCTGTGGTCGCGAGTCCTCTGGACTATTTTTCCGACACTGATATCACTCCTCCTCCTAACCCCCTCGTGGGTAAACTTAAACTGATCGACGAGAAGGAAGTTAGAGACCTTAAACACAAAGCGGTTGGCTCTCTCGATCTTGGTCAAACCTCTAAGAAAAAGATCAAAGGAGGGGGGAGTAAGAAGTCCCCAGCTTAATTTTATTCCCTGCTTTATGATAAATTTTTGCTCTATGAATATTAGAGAGGTGTAAATATGTCTCCTAAGCAGACTAGCGTTATGTAAGCATACTATCTCTTTTGTTGGCCTGGTTGAAACAAGGGTCAAGTCACCTAAGGCCAATTCTGTCTCTAAAGCTATTTGTAGGGATTGGCAGTGGCAATTTAATTATGAGCATCATGTGAATGGAAGAATTTGGGTTGGTTGGGACCCAAATATCTGGAACGTCGATGTTATTACAAAGTCTGCACAATTTATTCATTGTTTTGTTTCTTCTGTCAATTTTAGTTTTAATGGTTTTGTTACTGTTGTTTATGGGCTCAATACTCCTAGTGAAAGAAAATTTCTTTGGAATGTGGTCAAATCCTTAACTGAAATTGATGTAGGGGCTTGTACTTGGGACTATGGTATGAAAGATTTCAAAGATTTGGTGAATGACTGTAACGACCCCAAAATTAATACAATTTAATTCTCGATTTCGGTCGTTAATAATACATTCAACCTCTAATTTTACATCATTAAACGATAATACAACCATTGAAATTTGCGGAATAATTAAAATTTTCTATTACAAACTATCCTCGTTCCCAAAACCTTCAACCTTTACACCTAAATATCTCAGAATCATTTTAATACTACAATAGTTTACATCGCAAAACGTTATTACAATTCAACATTTATACATTATTCAGAACCTTAGAAATGGTTCAAATAATAATAACTCAGCTAAAGTATATAATTCTTCAAGTATCACAACTGACTCATGTCTTTCAAGTAAAGTAAGACATAACTTTACCTTGAATCTTGAACCTGCAAAAGTGGTTATTTGCAAGGTTGAGCTCGACAGCCCAACAAAATCTAACAGTTTTCATGCATCACGTAGCACATAATAACATGCTTAACATATATCTCATAAACATCGGACTAACATAACATACATGCTACAATTCATATAACAATTATAAAGATTGAGTTCCTTACTCAATCAGCATGCTTTAGTTAAATAACGTAGTCATAAATTGACTTTAACATTTCATACATTCAACATATATATAACACATCATGCTCTTTGCAATAAAGATTTAAAACAATCACATTCACATAGCAAATAGGAACTGAAAGACTTGCCTTGATCGTTGTTTACCAATAACAGTTTAACGACTTACGCTTATCTCAGACTTCACGTGCCCTACACAATTATATAATCATTCACATTAACTATTAGTCACATAGCAATGCATAGTAGTTATAATGTAAACTTTAATCTACATCCTATAACCCTTCTTATTAATCAATACACAATGTTCAATTTGATTGTGTTAACTTTACACTTATAACTCACTATATTTCTTCTTAGTCAAACTCGAAGTTCATTCAAGTGCTTAAGTCTTGCTAGGAGTACTTATTGGTTTTATATTAAATCCATTCCATATCTTATAATATTCATTTCAATTGAATCAAAACACTTTTTAAGTTCACTAACACTTGGCACGGCGTTTTGACGTTCATTCGTCACACGCCCGATTCGTCTCTCATGTGTGTGCTTAGTATGTTTATACAACTTATCTAATACATCATTTATTAATGTTAAGCATCATTATATTTACTAATATTCATGTCTTATAACTTAGGACAACATCTTTTATCGTCAGGAGCACTACATTTGCATATGTGCATTCCCGACGCCCTCCGATTTTGACCCTTGTTACCGACCTCAAATTGAAAAACTTAAAGAACGAAAGTTGTAGGTCTATTTGTCCTCGTTCCGGATCATCTTGAATCACCTCAATCGGAGTTCGTATGAAAAAGTTATGGCCATTTTACTACAGGAGGTCAAAACTATTCGACCCAGACCACAATTCCAGTATTTGGGGCGAGATGAGTAGTCTTTGGGCGCGAATTCGATCTTTGGAGCGCGAACTTCTGGCCTATTTTTGGCGCTGAGGCGTGAAATTTGGCGCCGGGGAGTGAAATTTGACGCTGGGGCGCGAAATTTGGCACTGGGGCTCCGAATTACAAAACACCCAAAACCAGAAACAAAACCAAGCTACTGTGTCTTAATTTCTAACACCAATTAACATGTATAACTTCACGTAAATTACACATAAACGTTAATAATCATCCATATACCAATTACCAACAATTGAACAACGATTTTAGCAAACTTAATTCTTTGAAATGTGTTTTAAAACAAAACTCAATTTCTGACAGTTGATAAACACAATGAACACTGTAAATCCTACTGACAACCAATCTGATTACTTTAAATTATGTTTCTCTGAATTTCTTACCCAATTATCATCTACAAGGTTCAATTTCATAATTTCACAATTAACATATACAATTTTGATATTTCTACTAACCACGTTCATACATGAATATTTACTGTAAATCCAATTCCTTTTTCTTTAACACATAATTAGCATAAAATCTTATATACATGTTAAACATACAATCATATATTCATATATGCTAGTATAATAATTACAAAAACATGGTTTACAAGAATTTTGTAAAAACTTTATACATAGTGAAAAAGAAGAACACAGAGACATATTATAACGTAAAACATATATTAGTATCCAATATTAAGGTCATAAACATACCTTTTTGTTGTTAAGAAATTCTTGTTAATCATTGGAAATAGTTTGAAGAATTCCGCTCTTGTTGCTTCTCTCTCTCAGACTCTCTCAAAATCTCTGAACCTTTCTTTTTCTCAAAACTCTCTCTAGCTTTTCTTTCTTTTCTCAATTTAGCAGATAACTCAAAGCGTAAAACTGATAACCAATCCAATTAATAAAGATAATGATAATAAAATAAAACCAACGTACACTTTTAAAACGATAAAAAGCGACGCTCCACTTATTACACTAATAAGTTATCATTACCCAAATATATATATATATATATATATATATATTATTTATATATTATTTATTTAATTAATATTATAAAATTCAAAATTCAAAAGAAATCCAAATTATTCTAAGAAAACCCTTTAATTTTTAAAGAATTAATATATTAAGTCTTGTTTGGCAAAAAACTAAATTAAACTCCTTAATTTATTTTAATAACTCCTTTATAGTATAGTTATTTTTCACACTTTATTTAATTATGTTTTTATACTTAATTTAATTAATTCTAATAACAATTTATTGAATAAATCATTTAATCATTCTAAACTCTCTAACTTAATTATTAAATTAAATTAGATATTATCTCATAACAAATAATTTTCTTAACCCATTAATTATTTATTAATCAAATAATTAACCAAATTAAATCAAATCAAATTAAACAAATATATATTCAATAATAAACACATCCATTAAATATTTATATAATTCAATAAATATTTATAATTATAATTAAAATTTTGGATTGTTACATTAATCATATCGTAATAAGAATTTCAATTATTAAACTCTTATTTTAATAACTTATGAAAATTCGGGTTGTCACAATGATCTTCTCTTGATCGACCTCCATGCTATTGGTCCTCTTTTCACATGGTGGGATTCTCAAATAGCAAATCTGACTTACAAGAAGCTTGATCGAGCTTTGGTTAATAACTTATGGTTGGATTCCTTTCCAAACTCCCAAACCCTTTTCTGCCCTCGTGACCTCTCTGATCATTGCCCTGTGGTGGTTCAGTCTGGTATTTCTCTGCCCCGCATTCCTAATCCTTTCCAGTTCTTTAATTTCATGATGGGTCTGAAGAATTATCACGGAGTGGTTCGGACTGCTTGGCTCACTCCTTGCTTGGGGGACCCACTTCAGATTCTGGCAGGGAAACTCCATGCTGTTAAGTTTGCTTTAAAAGATCTGAATAAGCGCAATAGTAATCTGATCTCAAACATTAAGCAGGCTAGGGATAGCTTGCATGCTACTCAACATGCCATCTCTCTTGATCCAAGGAATCAATATCTCTTTCTTCTTTAGAGATCTCAAACTGACTCTCTTTGGACTGCTTTCCTCCTTGAAGAGAAACTTGTTAAGCAGAAATCTAGAATTCTATGGCTGAAGGAGGGTGATAAGAACACGGGTTACTTCCATAACCAAGTAAAGCAAAGGTGGAACACGAATAAGATCTTAGCAATCGAGAATTCTGAGGGCGAATTGTGTTCTGGGCACTCGGCTGTTCAACAGGTTGCAGTTAACCACTTCTATGATCTTTTCGGAGTGCCTTCCCCTGCTGCCAGATCCTCTATCCCCTTTTCTGACTCTCTTGGGGCCAAGCTTGTGTCCTCTCAACAAGCTCTTTTGCTTGAAAGAGATGTGTTGGATGAGGAGATTTTTTTAACCCTAAAGCACTTGAAAAAGAACAAGAGCCCCGGCCCCGATGGGTTTAATGTTAATTTTTTCCTCCATGCATGGGACATTGTTGGGGAGGTCTTTACTGCTGCTATTCGCTCCTTTTTTAGTCAGGGGTGTCTGCTTAGGGGGTCCAACGCCACGGCCATTGCTCTTGTGCCAAAAGTTCTGAACCCCTCCTCTATGAATGATTACCGACCCATCTCTTGCTGCAATACAACTTATAAATGCATTTTGAAGATTATTATGTCTAGGCTTAAGGAAATCCTCCCTTCCATCATTTCCCCTTTCCAATCCGCTTTTATCTCGAGACGGAGAATCAGTGACAACATTCTTCTTGCTCAAGAACTATTCAGAAATTACCATAGACCTTCTGGCCCTGCTAGGTGTGCTATGAAAATTGACCTCACGAAAGCTTTTGACTCAGTTTCTTGGGATTTTTTGTGGACCGCTCTTAAACTCTTCAAGTTCCCTCCCAAATTTATCTTCTGGATTAAGGCTTGCATTACCTCGTCCAGTTTATCGGTTAAGGTTAATGGGGCTTTATGTGGTTACTTCAGAGGGGCTAAAGGCCTAAGACAAGGTGACCCTCTATCCCCCTACGTCTTTGTCATTATTATGGAAATCTTTGCCCTTATGCTTGCCCAGACTTCAAAGCAGGCTTCTTTTAAATGTCATTGGCGTACTGCACCTCTATCCATTACCCACCTTTGTTTTGCGGATGATATTCTTATCTTCTGTCATGGTGGCATTAACTCTGTCAAGATTATTAAGACTTGCCTCGACCAGTTCTCATTGGGCTCGGGTCTCCACATCAATGCCTCTAAGAGTATGTGTTTTCTTTCCCATGTTCCTCCTGCCCAATCGGATCTAATCCTTAGCCATCTGGAGTTTCGCTTGGGGGTGTTCCCTAAAAAATTCTTGGGGGTACCCTTGATCACCTCGAAGCTTAGCCTTGCGGCCTGCCGGCCGCTTCTTGAAAGGGTCAAAGCCAAAATTAGCTCCTGGACTAATAAATTTCTTTCATACGCCGGCTGTATGCAACTTATTAAGTCAGTTGTCCATGCCTCTAAAGCATATTGGTCGACTCACTTCATCCTTCCTGCAGCAGTCTTGAAAGATCTTCAGTCTTCCATGCCTAGATTCTTGTGGAAGGGCCCTTCCATGGATAAATTTGGGTCTAAAGTTGCTTGGACAAAGATTTGCCTCCCTTTTGCAGAGGGAGGTCTTGCTATTAAAAAAAACCTTGCAGACTGGAATAAATCGCTTATTTTGTTGCAGCTTTGGCAAGTAATTAACCCCCTTTCTCCCCTCTCTTTGGGCTAAATGGGTCAATGTCACTGTGCTCAAGACAAAATCGTTCTGGGCTATTCCGATCCCTCCTAACTTCTCTTGGATATGGAGGAAAGTGCTACAATGCTGGGATCTTGCTCGGAGACACATATCTTACGATATATATAGGTAATGGAGCTAATACTAGCCTATGGCTTGACCCCTGGATTGATCATTCTCTTTTGGCAAACACTGTTCATTCGTCCCTGATTGTCAATTCTGGGCTTGGTCCTCATGCCAGTGTGAATAGCATTATTCATAATTCTAGGTGGGTGTTACATGCTTCGAATCACCAGGATGTCATTGCCTTTCAAAATTCTTTTGACTACTCTCGACCTTGTAATTCAGCAAAAAGTGATGGTCTTCTCTGGGATGGTACCATGGCTACAAATGTTAAGGCTTCTACTATCTGGAATTCTATCCGTCTGACAGGCCCTACCACGCCCTGGCATAGCTTGGTTTGGCATAAGACTGTGCCGCCTTGACAATCTTATATCCTCTGGCTTGCTTTTCATAAGGGGCTTCGGACCCTTGACTGACTGACTCAATTTGGCCTTGATATCAACCCTTTGTGTGTGCTTTGCTTGAATGATAGGGAAACCTTCAACCATTTATTTTTGATTGCCCTTTTCATTTCAAATTCGTTCTTGTCCTTAGGCAAAGTGTGGTTGGAGAGGAATTAGTAGAAGTTGGACTTTATTATTGGTTTTATCTCTACCCGTTTTCGCACTAATTTTTACTCTAGCCTTCTCCATTTTGGGTTTGTACGTGGTCTATAGAATCGGACCGAAAGAAATGCTAGAATCTTCTCTCATACTTCCATCCCCGCTCGGGTTCTTATTCGATATTATTCACTTGATTAAGTGTGGGCTTCATTCTAATGCTAAATTTCAAAAAATCAAGTGCAAGCGGTGTTATAGATCTCTTGTCTTTAGAATTGGTCATTTGGGTTCAGTCTCTCCGATGGGTCTTCCGGTTGGTCTCACCTTGAAATTTCGAAATTTGCCATTGTTGTGACTCCCCTTGGTGTTAATGGGCGTTGTTCAGTTCTGCTGCTAGGGATTCTATTTTAGATTTGTTGATGGTGGCTGGTTTGCTTGTCTTAGTTAGTTTTGGGGTAGTTTGGTCCTGGGTGACTTGTTTGGGCTAGATTTTGACTGTTATGCTTGCAATGGAATGGCTTGCTATCACGGTCGCTGCTATGCTACAGCAGATGCCTCTCTTCTTGTGTTCTACTGCTATAGCAGGTTAAGCAAGTTGGCCTCAATTGGTTGGGGTCGGCTGATGGGTCATGTTTGTTTGGGATCGCTATGTTGTCTTTGCTTATTATTATATCTATTATTCGCTTGCGCTACTGGCCGCTATAATCTGGTTTTGTCATTTCTAAGTTGTTGGACTACTTGTAATGGTGTAGTTTGGTTTTGGGCGAACTTGGGCATGAAATGGGTGAAAATGCTTTGGGTTATCTTTGTTCTTTGGTCTCATCTTCTTTGGATTTCTTTCTTTGGTTCATGGAATTCATGCTCGTTGAGTGGGTGCAGTTTAGTATCGTCTGCAGATTGACCGCCATTACTTGGCATGGTTGGGACCGATTTCTTGGGTTGCTTGTTTGTGGCTTCGCCCTGTCACGCATTGAATGTTGTGGTTTTGTTATGATTTGGCCTTTTTTCAGTTCTTGATGTAATTTGTATCTATGATAGTGGGTTGCTTATTGTTATTGCTTTGTTGGGTGCTAAGCCTGTAATCTTTTATAGTCATGACATCATAGGGCTTGTCCTATGATGTCTATGCTATATTCTGATTGGGGTTCCCCATGAGGTGTTGGAATCTCCTCTTTTTTTAATACAGCTTAAATTTAGCAAAAAAATAAAAATAAAAAATAAAAATAGCGCAGTTAGGTATTATTGTCCGGGTATTCCCCATAGATATTATTATTGCACATATATCAATATTATATCACTATCCAATATTAAATGTTCATTTTAAATATTTAGTCCCTTTTCGAATTTCTGGAATACACAGTTAATTAATTAATTCTGTATTAAAATGTCACATATGATTTTATTGGACTATTGGGGTACCTCATATCATTTAAATGTACTCTCATCATATGATTTTAATGATGCCACACATCACAATAATGTTCCATTTAACAGCCACTACAATAACTAACTTTTCAAGTTTTGGCCACTGGTGCAGATGCGAATCTTGATTTATATCATGCAGGAGGCGTATGACTACCCAGATCCTGGCAAAGGTGTCAAACCGGGTTTAGCTCTATGCCAGTTCTGACCTCTATCACCATACTAGTTTCATATAACATGAATTAAATTCTAAATTGATAATACTACTAGTTCAAGAGTCTATTCATTCCATACATGAAATTATACAATCACACATAATTAATCTTCCTCTTATTAAACTGTTTCCTTCTTAATTCACTTAGTAAGTTTCATTATGCCACACTAGGCAAATTCTCATAAGCTTTATATCAAGCTCTTCACCAATCACACCACATTACTTTATTGTCGTAGTGTCCAACAGTTAACTTAATCGAATAGGATTTCTATAAACCATGCCTCGACAATATTTATTTATACTCAAATAAATACTCAACTTCCATTAATTTATTTATTAATAATATTTGAAAATTCTCGGGTATTACATCTATTATATTCTATCAGTTTTTACACTGCTAAAGACTAAAGATAATTTATTCTACATTATCTTAGTCATAATATTCTTTACTGGGCCAGTTGAGCTCACCCTTTTCTTTCATTGTTTTCTTCAGGAAATGAGAATATAGTTGGGACTAGTCGGGGAATGGAGTGATGGTCCAAGATAGTGACTATAGTAGTCCTCACTATTCTATAAAATAGTGTGATAATAATTGTAATGAGGACTTTATTTGAGTTTGGATATTGTCTACGAGACATTATTTGTATTGAAACTCACACTCTATGTTTTGTCGTATTCTGCACGATAGTTAATAATTGTGTAAATGAAGTTTGTTTTTGAATTATGTACCATGTCTTTGGCGACTCAAAATGGGTTGTATGGACCTATTTTGGGGACGTCACATTTTTTGTTAAACGATGGATGATTTATAGCTAAACGTTATAAATGAATGGTACTATGAAGTAGTACGAGAAGAAAAACTCAGAAGAGTTATAAAGAATAATGTATGAATTAAAGAAAATTCGTATCAAGTAAGAGAAAGTTAGAATGTTGTGAATTTTCAATAGGTAATAATGTTAGAAAGTTATAATGTTGTATGTATTAGTTAGAATGTTGTGAATTTTCAATTCGCGCTATCAATATGCATATGGTGAGAAGGTGAATCTTTTCTCGTGTATATATTTAATAGGTAGAGAATGTTAAGATAGGTGCGAGTTCTTGAAACTCATACTTATGAAAAAATTGTGGCTCATAGTTATATACTATGTTTCTGATCCCTAAGCATATCCTTGATTTATTCTTGGATTACATATTGCAAATATAAGTTCTTAAACATATATGGTTGTTGAAAGTTCCTAAACACATAAAGTGTGGTAAGTTAATGGACTATAATTAAGGTGTAGTAATGTTTAGACTGAAAACAAGTTATTTTCAATATAATTAGCGTTGAAAGTGCTAGAGAAGATTAAGAATTGTCGTAAGTAAAACAATAAAGGAAGATAGGGAAAAAGGATATTCCAAATCATCTAGCTATGCTAAATTTTGAAGTTTATTGAAATTGTGCTTATATGTGCGTTTTTGAAAAGAAAAGGATTGGTTCAAATTTTTGGAACCAATGGATTTTAAAAGAATTATTCTTTGTATATCTATGTTAATTGTTTCAGATAGACATAAATTGATTTAAAATATCAAAATGAATTTTATATCATCAGTACATTTGATGTAGAGATGATAAAAAGATTGAGTTATTAATGCAATTGAACCTAGTGTTGGATGTGATCTTTGGATCAACAACCCGCTATGGTATGATGTAGAATAACAAAGTCATAAATTGACAAAGTCCTCAACATAGTGTGAAACAGTGCGGTGTCATGACGTCATAAAACATTTTGAAGTATTATGAAAGAATTTAAAGAAGTAGTCGATGTCAATTGATTTGACTAGACGAATATTTCAAATTGATGTCCAACTTATTGGTATGGTCTAAGCTATTTGATTTGGCTAGACAAATGGTATGTTATGTTATAAGAAAATCGAGCATTCTTTGAGAAGTTATGTCAAACCAAATTACTTTGTTGTGGAATCTGAGGAAGAAGTCTGAGGAGAACAAACCCCGAGATATATATAGGGATAGGTTGATCACCTAATTTAAAGGTAGTTTACCTTCTTTGTGATTGTAAACATACTAGGTAAGTAAGAATGGTTTACGATGAAAAATTGTTAAACCTAGTAAGAGATCTATAAGACCACTCAACAAGAATGTGAAATGTTTTAAAGAAATCTTTATATTCTTATTTATTTGTTCTACTTCATAAATTTTGGATTAAGTTATGAAGATTAGGGAATGTTTGAAAGATAAGAACTTCTTTGAAGAGAAGTTGAGATGAAGGTTATGTTAAAATTTTGAGGACGAAGTTCTGTGAAGAAGGGGTGAATGTGAAGAGCCGAAAGATTAAAAACAAAGTTAGAAATGAGGTTTAACTAATGACGATTATGTATGATCCTTAGGAAAAGAATTTTTATAAGAAAGAGAAGAAGTAAGATTAAACCTTTGTGAAAGGTTATAAGAATAAAGCATCCGAGTATGGGTGTGGTTTTAGAAATTTCAAGGACGGAATTTTTATAAGGGGGAAGAATGTGACAACCCGGAAAAATCGGATTGTCAAGAAATTAAGTTTAAAGAAATAGTTATTAATAAAATGAAGTTTTATTAATAATATTCTGTGTTATGTGTTTATTAATTGTTCTAGGACCTAGGATGATTATAAAATAAGAGTATTCTGGCTACGAGCTAGACTGAACGAATAAGAATTTCAAGACAAAAATATAAAAATTTCGGGAAGAAAAATATTTTCGAGAAAAAGATGAAATATGCACTATTTACCCAACAAAACCCTAAGGGTTAGGGTTTAAATAACCTAAGCCTTTTTGAGAGATCAGTATGTTGAAATGAATTTCCGTTGAAAGATTTGACGTTAATAAGTCGTGAAAAGTTATGTTAGCCGATAAAGTTTTTCTCGAAAAACGTACAGAAATCAGACGAAATAAAAATGACGAAAAGTATTGTTATGTACTTTTCATTTTTTAGTTTTGGGAATTTCTGAAGAAACATGTAAAAGTAAATCTGTAGAGGAAAGACAAAATATCCAAAAATATTTGGATTTTGAGAATCGCAGTTTTTCAAACTGTTTGACGAATTCCACAAGACGGAACCAAAAAGCTTCTAAGAGAAGTTTCGTGAATAGTAAGAAGGTTAGGAAAGGAGGTGAGAATAGTAACTTTGGGGTAAAATGACTATTTTACCCCTAGCTAAAGCTTATAAAATGAGAATTAGAATTCATTTGTTGGTGATTTGAAAAATCACCAACACTTGGAGAGAGAGAGAGAGAGAAAGAGAGAAACTTTTTGGATGGGCAAGGAAGAAGAAAAGCTAGCAATTCGCCAGTTTTATCTAAAGGAAGGAGATTAAAGAAAAAAGGTAATCCAAAACCTAACTCTAATCTAGATTTTCTTTAAGTTTTATATGGAAAAGATGTTAAGAATGATTTTCATATGATTGAAATCATGAGAAAATAAAGAAATAAGAAATTAAAATTCAGTAATAAGAATTTCTTAAAAGCTTTCATAGGAACTATGATTTACTTGATGAATTTGAACGATCCGAACGAATATTATGAACGATTCGGTGAGATAGATAAGGTTTGGTGTGTTATAACACCAAATTCAAAGAAACAATGAAATCGTAATCAAAATATAGATTAAAAATGAAGAACGAATGAAGAACATGAAGAACACGTGACGAACACGAAAAATGTTGTTGATGGACAAATTAAAAACCATCGTAGTTAAACTTGTTGTTGATGGACAAGTTTAAAACCATCGTGAATAAGTTAGTTACTTATTAATTGGTTAGGATTTAGAGAAATGTTTATGAAGAACGGATTGAACCTAGCTATAACGAAGTTATGGCGAATTTTCGTAAAAGACGAATGAAAAGTTAAAAGTAAGTTAAGGAACCCAAATAGTTAGGGTTTCATAAGAATGTAAGAAAACATAGAAAACGTGAGTCCTAGACTAAAAAACAAATGAATTTTGAGTTCGAATGATCGAATTATGGATGAACGAATGAAGAACATTAATAACGTAAAACGAACGAATGATGAAATTTAAGTCAATCGAGTGGCATGTTAATTAAAATAGTATGCACACAAGCCAATAATGTTGATGATAAAACTTATGCTTTGTAACAATCTTATTCGTTTATTAATAAAAGTATTCATTTACTAAAGGCTTTAATATACATCGTGCTGTTTTAATAATATGTGATAAACCCATAGTTTTAAGTAATGTTTTTAGAATCATAATGAGATCATGCTAATGAGATCTAAATTCTTAGATAGCTTAACAACTAAAATGTTCCCAATCGATGGATTACTAAAAAGGGAATTAGTGAATCCGGATAGATTGGTACATACATTGCTTGCTCATTGGATGAGGATGATTGATCTCATGATCATTTGTGTGGAGACACTAAAACAAGTATGTAGGTGCTTATTGGAGAATAAGTATACTGAACGTGGCTTGCTAAGGAATACCTAATGGAGTTTTACTTGCCTATCAATAGGAATTCCTTAAGTGATAGTAGTACAAGTGATCCTAAGACCTGAGATCATCATAGTATCTTGTGTATAATGAATTATACTTTGACTTATTCCTTAAGACCATTAGGGTATATCAAAGGGTATGCTTGGGTGTAATAAGTTATATATGGATATAATGAATTATCAATAAAGAATCTACCGCTTCTAGTAAAAGAAGAGAATGTCTTATGTAATTCAATAAATGACAACTCAGTAGTCCTTGGCCAAGGCAGAATGAAATTAGAAAGGAGTTTCTAATTTGCATTATTTAGATTTGTGCATTTAAGAATCGGAATACATGTAATTAAATAAAATAAGACTCGACAATAATTACATGTCTTATATTTAATTGGGACATTGTATGGTGGAAGGATTGAATTGTACGGTAACTATTTACTCAAAGGTTCTTTTATGATTAATGTTGAAATATATATTATCTGGAAAGTCATTGATCGCTAGGGAAGCTTATCCCTATTGTAGAATAAATATTATTTATTTAAATAAATTAATAGTTTAATTTATTTATTTAAATAAGATTATAATTGTTCTAATTGATTTATTCAAAAGCTGGTTTAATATAGAAAACCTAAAGGGTCACACCACAAAAGGAAAAATATTTATTTAAGAAACAAATGGCATAATCATAATAATAAGTTAAATGTATTTAATTTAATCTATGGTGATAGAATAAATTAAATAGCTTAATATTTATTATTTAATATTTTGGAAATATTAGATATAAATTAATAAAAGGAGTCTTATTATTATTATTATTATTTAATTTCTAAAGGAGTTTTGTAATTAATTAATAAAAGTACTCTCATATATTCCTAATAGGATTAGGAAGCTAATTCATTAAAAGAGTTTAATTAATTATTCCTAACAAGATTGGGAGCCTAATTAATTAAAGGAGTTTAATTAATTAAAATAAAACTCAATTCCTTAATTGTTAAGGAGGGTTGCTTACATCTATAAATAAGAGGAGTCTTATTATGGGTGAGGGTTGTTGTGGTTGATGTTTTCACAAGACACGTGAATAACAATTCCAAGAGTTGGGAGAGTACGTATTTTCTATAGAGATAGAAAAACTAGGGTTTTGCGAAACACTCATCTTCTTGAATACTTCTTCTTCCTTGGTGGATCACCTCTAGAGGCTAAACACTTGGGTAGCTAACGTTGATCAAAGGAAGGAATTAAACCTGGTGGATTCAAGTTTAACATTGATCAAAGGATTTGGAGGTGAACTTGTACTTGAGGAAGCTCGAATCTTCAAGGGTATAATTTTTGTTCTTCATCTTTTTGTTTAATTAATAATTGTGCATAAATTATGATTCGGGTATATGGTTTGTAAAATTTTTAAACTTTGATTTTTATGCTTCCGCTACTTTGATGCAATTTGATTGTGTTCATGAATCTTATAAACCTAACAGTGGCATCAAAGCCAAATCTTTATGTAAGTTATTAATTGTTCAGATTTGATATGTATGTTGATATGTGTTTAGAACAATTATTTTGAGCATAATTATTGGCATAAAATCATGTTTTTGGTGAAAAACTGCATAATTCGCGAACTGAGAAAACTGATTCTAGACACTGGCACCGCAACGCCGGATTAAGGTGTAATCTGGGCACTGCAGCACCGGTTCGGGTTCTAGAAGAGTAACCCGATGCAACAGCTCTTGATTATAGTATAACCAGTATGGTATTTCAACGCCATTCTTAATTTTTTGAAGCTAGCGGACGTGGAAAGCAGTATTTGATGTTAGTTTACTAAGCGGCGTCGTCATGCCGCCACTCCGTAAATAGAATTTAATTTTTAACTTTAATTTCTAATTAAGATAAAAGGTTTATTTTAATTGAAATTAAATTACATGTTTTTCAGTAATTCTAAATTAGCAATATAGAATTTTATTGTGATTTGAAATTGGATTAAAATAAAGTTGTTTATTTTAATTGGAATTGAATTTCACGTTTGTTTGAATAAAAGAGTTTATTCACTTATGGAATAGGATTCCATGTTTTCTAGGAGAAAGGAGTTTATTCACATATGGAATAGGATTTCATGTTTCCTAAAATTAAAGTTGATTAATTTAGATAAGGAATAAGATTCAACATATTTTATTTTTTCAACAATTTTAAGTTAAAATAAAGGAGTTTATTTTGAACTTGAAATTATATGGTGGAAGGATTGAATTGTACGGTAACTATTTACTTAAAGGTTCTTTTGTGATTAATGTTGAAATCTATATTATCTGAAAAGTCGTTGATTGCTAGGGAGGCTTATCCATATTGTAGAATAAATATTTTTTATTTAAATAAATTAATAGTTTAATTTATTTATTAAAATAATGTTATAATTGTTCTAATTGATTTATTCACAACCGGTTTAATATAGAGAACCTAAAGGGTCACAATCAAGCATAAAAAAAAAAACTATTTATTTAAGAAATAAATGGTATAATCGTAATAATAAGTTAAGTGTATTTAATTTAATTTATGGTGATAGAATAAATTAAATAGCTTAATATTTATTATTTAATATTTTGGAAATATTAAATATAAATTAATAAGAGGAGTCTTATTATTATTATTATTATTATTATTATTATTATTATTATTATTATTATTATTATTATTATTATTATTATTATTATTATTATTATTATTATTTAATTTCTAAAGGAGTTTTGTAATTAATTAATAAAAGTACTCTTATATATTCCTAATAGGATTAGGAGGCTAATTCATTAAAAGAGTTCAATTAATTATTCCTAACAAGATTGGGAGCCTAATTAATTAAAGGAGTTTAATTAATTAAAATAAAACTCAATTCCTTAATTGTTAAGGAGGGTTGCCTATATTTATAAATAAGAGGAGTCTTATTATGGGTGAGGGTTGTTGTGGTTGATGTTTTCCAAGACACGTGAATAACAATTCTAATAGTTGGGAGAGTACGTATTTTCTATAGAGATAGAGAAACTAGGATTTTGCCAAACACCCATCTTCTTGAATACTTCTTCTTCCTTGGTGGATCACCTCTAGAGGCCAAACACTTGGGTAGCTAACGTTGATCAAAGGAAGGAATCAAACCTGGTGGATTCAAGTTGAACGTTGATCAAAGGATTTGGAGGTGAACTTGTACCTAAGGAAGCTTGAATCTTCAAATGTATAATTTTTGTTCTTCATCTTTTTGTTTAACTAATAATTGTGCATAAAGTATGATTCGAGAATATGGTTTATAAAATTTTTATACTCTGATTTTTATGCTTCTGCTACTTTGATGCAATTTGATTGTGTTCATGAATCTTACAAACCTAACAGTAGCATCAAAGCCAAACATTTATGTAAGTTATTAATTGTTCAGATTTGATATGTATGTTGATATGTGTTTGGGACAATTTTTTTGGGCATAATTATTGGCATAAAATCAAGTTTTTGGTGAAAAACTGCATAATTCGCAAACTAGAAAAACTGATTCTAGACACTAGCGCCGCAGCGCCGGATTACAATGTAATATGGGCTTTGCAGCACCGGTTCGAGTTTTGGAAGGGTAACTTGACGCCGACGACGACTCTTGATACAGATATAATCAAGTATACTGTAATGCCGCCCTTGATTTTTTTGAAATCTGACGTTGTCAGCCGCAGTACCGATGCTAGTTTACTAGCTGGCGTCATGCGCCACTCTCCGTAAAAGTAATTTAATTTTTAACTTTAATTTCTAATTAAGATAAAAGGTTTGTTTTAATTGAAATTAAATTACATGTTTTTCAGTAATTCTAAATTAGAAATATAGAATTTTATTTTGATTTGGAATTGGATTAAAATAAAGTTGTTTATTTTAATTGGAATTGGATTCCACGTTTGTTTGAATAAAAGAGTTTATTCACATATGGAATAGGATTCCATGTTTCCTAGGATAAATGAGTTTATTCACATATGGAATAGGATTCCATATTTCCTAAAATTAAAGTTGTTTAATTTAGATAAAGAATAAGATTCAACATATTTTATTTTTCCAACAATTTTAAGTTAAAATAAAGGAGTTTATTTTGAACTTGAAATTGGATTCCTTGTTAATTAAAATAAAGGAGTTTATTTTGATTAGAAATTTGATTAAAAATAAATGAGTTTATTTTTATTCAAAATTGGATAAAATAAAATAAAAAATTTATTATGATTTTAATTAAAAATAAAGGAGTTTATTTTGTTTCAAAATTGTATTTTATGCCAATTAAAATTGCCCACTAAATCGATATCAATGTATATATTGAATGTTTATTATTCATGATATGAATGTTATTTATTGATGCATATGTTGATATGTATGATAATAAATGGGATTAATTATGGACTATTGACTAATGTAATTGGATTTTATTTTAGTTGGATGCATGAATGTATGAGTTTTATTAAATGGGGTCTGCGTACCTCGTCTTCTCTAATTTTTTTTCTTAATGTAAATTTTATCTCCCTCCTATGTACTTTCCCTTAACTGCTGATCAATGTTTCTATTTATTTTAAATAGTTTTGTAATAGGAATAGTTAGAATTAATTTTGAAGATTTGGAGACCAAAGAGCAAGCAGCGCTTGAAGACCCGTTTGTAATGGAGCCTGGATTTAAATGTAATAGTTATATTTAAAATTAATTCTTGCACCCTAGGTTTGACCTTTTGGTTCACTTGGTGGCTCTAGTGAACCAAACTAGAATAAAGTCCATAATCAATCCGGGTAGAATATAGTATTCTATATGTGCATGCTTATACTATATATATATATGTGTGTGTGTGTGTGTGTGTGTGTGTGTGTGTGTGTGTGTGTCCATGCGCGCTAAAAAGGATGAGACAAATTAATAACAAACCCCTCAAATAAATTATATTAAGTCTTAAGCGTTCAAAGATATTTGGAATATCAAACGTCGTCTTATACCATGATAAAAATAATAGAGTATCAATTAATTATTATAAGTGTGTTGTGTCACCACAAGGCTTATCTTAGTTTTTTGAGATATTAATTTTTATCACATTTGATTCTTATAAAGAAAATTGAATAATGTTGTTTTGTTGTGTCACCACAAGGACAATATTTTTCTTTTTTGAATATATGGAAGTGCTAGGTTGGATTTAACTTAGATAATTTTGATTTAGATGTGCCACCACTTGATCAAAATAATCTAAGAGGCAAAATAAAAGGAGTTACATGATGATGTAATTGACAAAAGTTGTCTACCTATTTATTTATATATAGTTTGTTGTGTCACCACAAGGCTATATACATTTGAAATGAGATCCTTATTCTCACTAGCAAATCTGTAATTAGATTTTGCCGAACTATATAGGTGAGGGTAATATAGTTTGAAGAAAATAGTGGGAGATACCAATTTAAAATAAGACCTAATTTATCTTGGTAATTAATTAATTAATAAAAGAATGTATTCTAAAATATTGTTAATTAAAAATTCATTAACAAAATTTTATAATGTCTAAATTACTATCACTACGAAGCATATTAGATGCTTATTAACCAGACCAAATTAAACAGATTAGTTAAGGAATTTGAGAATAGTTCTCATGGCTGAAAAGCTATCTTATGTCCTTAATATGTCTATCCCTGTAATGGTTGCAGACAATGCCTCTGAGGAAGAGATTGATACTTTTAGAAAGTACAAGACGATGCACAGTTGGCTAAATGCATCATGCTCGCATGCATGAGTAACGAGCTTCAGCGTAAGCATGAAACTATGGATGCTCCTACTATACTCCTACAGATCAAATAGTTGATGGTGAGGAAAGTAGGACTGATAGATATCAGATATCAGATATCTAAGAAGCTCTTCCGATTTAGAATGACCGATGACACTACAGTACAGACAAAAGTCTTTAACATGATCAATTTAATTGAACAATTAGGACAACAGGTTTTGTCATGGATGAAGAGTTGAGCCAAGATTTGATCTTGCAGTCACTCCATACCCTTTCTCACAATTGTTATGAATTTTTCATATGAACAAGCTAGATATCAGCTTCGCTGATTTGCTTAACATATTGAAAATGCTGAGAGTCACTTTCCAACCAAGAAAGACCAAGTCTTACTGGTAGGGGCTAAAGGATTTTCTAAAAAGATGAACGATTCAAAGAAGGTAAATAGAAAGGCAAAAATAATGGATAATAAGAACAAAACTGATACAGCTAGCAAAAGAGTTTGCTACTACAGCAATTAGCCTGGACATTGGAAAAGAAACTGCGAGAAGCATCTTGCAGAAGCTAACCAGAAGAAGCTTAGTGAAGTTTCGGATACAAATACAATTTTGTTCATGATTGAAATTAATCTTTTTGTAAGTTAAGGTTCTTTGGGTATTGGATACCGGCTTTCGTTCTCATAAATATAGATTTATTAAGGAACCAAGCAGAAGTAGAAAGCTAAACAAAGATAAGTAATCATATGTGTGGAAAATGAAGCAAATGTTGTTGCATTAGCCACCGGAACTTATAGTTTAGCATTGCCTACGGGTAAGTCTATTAAGTGAATAAGTTGTTATTGTATTCCTGTTCTCGTTAGAAACATTATTTCCATTTTGCTGTTGGACAATGAAATCTTTAGTATTATATTTAAGAACAATTGTTGTTCTATTTTTGTATAGAATTGGAATATTACTTAATGGATTTTGTACTTAACTTACGTGAAAAATTATTTTGTAAATTGAACAAACTAGTATAATAAAAGGAGATGAGCATTTAAAGAGTTGAATGTGTGTATTTGTTGAAATACAAATGTGAATTATTTGAAAGGTTCAAAGAATTCAAAAGTGAAACAAATTGGTAAAGTATTAGGATTCTTTGATCGAATCAAGGAATAAATACTTGTGCAATAAGTTTCTAGATTATCTCAAATGGTTTTCTAATAATGAATGCCTCTTGATACGCAATAATTGATTGATTTATCTAAAAGGAAAATTTGTACCTTATTGAAAATGGTGCGGTCCATAATGATTTTTACCGATATTCTAGTATCCTTCTGAGGTAATGCCCTAGAAATGGCTGCATATCTAAGAAAAGGTAACCTTAAAATCCGACCCCAAGACTCCATAAGAGTTATGGACAGGGAGGATTCCTAATCTTAAGTATGTTAGGATAAGAGGTTGTTCAACTTATGTGAAAAGGTTTTAAAAAGATAAGTTTGGGACAAGATTTAACAAAGTATAGATTTGTGGGACATCCTAAAGTAAGTTTAGGGTATATGTTCTATAATCTTACTTAACAAAAGGTGTTTATTGCGAAACATGCTATCTTCTATGATAAAGGTGTTTATCATTGAAGGGGCTAATGGGAGGATAATAGAATCTTGAAGAGTTCAAGAACCATAAAACATTATAAGTCAAATAAGAGGAACATATAGATAGACCTATTGTACCACAATTGAATCATAAATCTAGAATAGTACCGAATATACCTGTGAGGTATGGATTCATCATGGATGATGATGATGAGGTACGCATCATAAAGATGATGATCCAGTTACATACGATGAGGTAAGAGTTGTAGACACTCAGAGAAATCGATTAAAGCAAACTTCTCAAAAATGGAACATTCGTTTTAATAAGAGAATCAAAAGAGTTTGGTTTTATCAAAAAACAAGAATGAACCTAGTGTGTACAAAAGGGTCAGTGGGAGCATCGTGACATTCCTAGTATTATATGTTGATATACTACAGATAAGGAATGACATACCAATGCTACAATCAGTAAAGATAAAGTTGTCTAAACATTCCTCCAATTTTAGTTTCTATATGAGAAATTCTTTGTAGAATTTATATTGATGATTAATTATTGATTATATGGTTTGTATATACTAATTTGTTGATATAAACTATTTGTATATGTTTGGTATATGATTTAGTCTAGGTTAATCCATGAAAAAATGATATATGTGAAGAAATTATGTTTACGGAAAAATACAGATATGTATATATGATATGGCTTATTTTGGAATCAAAATTTATGTTCAATTCATGTATAATGAGTAAATCAATTTTTGATTGTGTAAATATATGAAGAAACGAAAACAATGGGTTTTAAACAAACTATTTTAGTTGAAAAATGAAGTCATAGTGATTAATTTCGCTAAGAATGTCAAAAAAAAATGAAGAAATAGTAAGAACAGTTCATTTAGAGGTTGTAATTTGTTGTTTATATTGATTATATGGTTATAAACATGTTAGAAACATTAGTTTATGTTTCTATAAACTTTATACAACTTGGGTAAGTTGGAATGGTTATTAGAAAGAAGCTTTTAGGCCAATTTGTCTTTGTTTTGTGTTCTTCATGAACAATGTCTGCGTCTGTTGTGCACATGCACCGCAGTTGATTGCTAGTTATATAAAAAGCAGGCAACAACAAATAGCCACTCGATTGCACATTGTTGATGAGTCAGCGCCAGAGCTTGATTCTGGTGAATAATGAAGTCTTCTGTAAATCGAGAACGTTAGAATAGCGCCGATTTCGAAGCTTATGTCTCATGCAGTAGCGCCATGCCAGCCAACAAGCCATGACGGTTTCAAGACAAAATGGTGGCTATAAATGCCTAAATAGCAGTTTGGCCCAGAAATTTAACTTTTAATATAAAATTCTATAATTGTTAATATAGTGTGACTTTATGACCATAAAATGTAATTAATCATACTGTGGTATTGTTATAATACCAAATATGAAAATTATTATTAGTAATTAATGAATTGTGTGATAACTGAAGATTTGTGTTATTGCATTAAAATTGTGGTTTAATCATGTGGTTAAACCTAAGACTAAGGAGTGTAAATGAAATAGATATTCAGTTATGTACCATGATCATGTAGTAACTAATTATGTTATGATGACATGTATATAGGACATTTGGGAACGTCAGTTATAACTATTTAGCTTAAACGCAAGGCAAATTCCTAAACCTTACTTTTTTACATTGAGCAAGTTTTCGAACCTTACTTTAATATTCAACAAGTTCTTGAAATCTGTTGAGCAAAGTTTTTGATCTTGTTTCCTTGTTGGAAATTGTAACCTTAGCTTACCATTTTGTTCAAGCAAGGTTTATTATATCTTCTCAATGCTTTGAACTTTAATTTTAAAGCATGAACTTGTTGCGTTACAGTATTCATTTATGGTTCATAATTACTTTGTATTACGTTGTTGCTGAACCTTTACATTATCATTGAACTTTTGATTCAACTAATCCTTAGTTGATGTACATTGAACTCTAAAATTACCCATGAAACTTATCCAAACCAAACTTCCTTTGGTACAGACTCATATATTAAAACTGAGATGAACAACCCTATTATAGGGATACCTTCTACAAATGACCGCACCACCCACTACACTGGTCGAACATGGAATTGTCTTCTGTGTAACCAACACCTAGAAACCTTTGAGCACTTGTTCTTTGAATGTACCTATTCTTCGGTAATCTTAAAAAGTGCATTTGACTTAGGAAATTGGGTTTCCATCCCAATAACATGGGATGCTCTCATTGGATACCTCACCAACTACCAAGGCTCTAAACTGACCAAGAATATTTTGAGCCTTACGGTAGCCACATGTGACACCCCCAAATCTAGGTACTTCATTCCCACAAGACTTGGTGTTCCCTTTCCATTTATACATATCTATCTACCCAAATATAATAACATTAAATCAGAAATCCTCCCTTTAAAGGGTTACATCATTAATCAAAAAGTCTTCCCAGGTTGTCTAACCTTAAACATCAATCAAGTGCGGAAATAAAATAATTACATCACATCATTAAATATAAAATCCAACATCATGACAATAAATGAAATTACAAGTCTTCATCACTTGCACATTTTTCCTTTTCTTTGCTAGTTGTAGGTTCATCTACCTTCTCAACTTTAGCTGTTGTGTTTGACGGAAATGCACTGGTTGAAGAAACTGTAGCCGTGAAAGTGGAGTATTGGAGCAGCCCCCCTCCTGTTCTAAATGTAATTGTTTTGGACATTCCCTTCTCAAATGCCCGAAAACTAATTTTTAGTGGGTTCCCAAATACTCCCCGACCCCTTGTGAGGCCCCTTGTTCCTCTATTCCTAGCACAACCAAGGCCTCTCCTCCTCCTGACCCCGAGGGTTCATGGACTGCCATTTCCAAAGGACTTAAAAGCTCTTCTTCCCCCCTTCCAGCCCCTCCAGTCTCTTTCACCAACGCCTTCTCCCCTATAGCTTCCCCCCTTATTCCTGGTGGTGAGTCTGAATCTCCTATCCTCCTTAACCCTTTACTTGATAAGCTTAAGCAAGTTGATGAGAAGGAATGCAGGGACCTGAAGCATAAGACTAGGCCTGGAAAGGAGCCTCTTCAGAATTCTAAGAAGAGGAACAAAGGTCCAAGGGGAATTCCCCTTCTAGACTAATCCTTTTCCCCATTTTATGACATTCTTTTGCTCATATAATGTCAGGGGTTTAAATAAAAAACCAAAGCAGGCTTTTGTTCGCAACTTTTACGTTAGACAACCATATCTCTTTTGTGGGTCTCATCGAAACCGAATAAAAGCTCCAAATGCTTCGAATATATCGTGGGCAATCTCTAAATGGCGGGTTTGGGTCTTTAACTATGACTACCACCAGAATGGCTTTGATTTGGGTGGTGGGATCCTTCTATTTGGAGAGTGGATATCCTATTTCAATCTGCCCAAGTATCCCACTTCAAGCTCTTTCCTCTTTATGGCAATTACCCAATCTTGGCTTCTATAGTCTATGGCCAGAACTCTATAGTGGAATGTCGACAGTTGTGGACTGACCTGAATTCCTTGTCCTCTTCGAACACTTGGTGTATTCTTGGGGACTTCAACACTATCAAGAGTGTTTCTAAATCGGAAGGTGGTGATTCTTCTTGGGACGCCGGTATGACTGACTTTAACGACTGCTTAGACACTCTTGGTGTTGATGATATTCGTGCTATTGGGCCTCTGCACACATGGTGGAACTGTCAGGTTGCTAATCTTGTTCATAGAAAGCTGGATAGAGCAATGGGTAACAGTTCTTGGTTCAACGTAATGTCTGATTCCCTAGTCACTTATGGACCTCGTGGTCTTTTCGATCACTGCCCAGTTTTACTATATCTTTGGTTCCGCTTCTTGAAAGCCAAGAAGCCATTCCAATTCTTTAACTTCATGCTGGAGTTGGAAGGGTTTGAGGCTGCTGTCTCGGATTGTTGGAATATCAAAATTCGTGGAAATCCCTTTTTCACTTTTAATGAGAAACTTCGAAGATTCAAGTGTGCCCTTAAAACCTTGAACTCTTCTAATAGTAATTTATCAAGTAACGTTAGCACTCTGCAGGTTCAGCTGGTCACCATTCAACAATCTCTTCATGCCGATCCCTTAAACCCTTGTCTGCTAGCCCTAGAAGACAACTGCTCTCAGTCCTTATGGAAAGCATTGGCTCTTGAAGAATCTGTCTTGCTCCAGAAATCCCGAGCCACTTGGCTTGCCCAGGGCGATAAAAATTCTAAATTTTTTGCCAATGTTATCAAGAGTAATTGGAATCACAACAAAATTCTCTCTATCTACAATAACTCTGGTGTTCTTATTGAGGATCAACTAGGTATTCAGCAAGTGGCGGTGGACTACTTCCAGGATCTCCTGGGGTCCTCTTCTCCTATTTATCCTGGTCGTGATGATCTGGAAAACTTCGTTACAAAGCGGATAACTCCTGCTCAGGCTGCTGCCTTAAACACTCCAATTCTTGATTCCGAAATTCTTGCAGTCCTTCAGTCCATGAAAAAGAATAAAAGTCCTGGCCCTGACGGTTTCAATGTTAATTTCTTTCTCCATTCTTTGGGACACTATAGGCCATGATTTCCTTCTTCTTTGTCCACTCTTTCTTCATCTCTGGGCACCTTCAGCGTGGAGTAAATGCTCTGTTTATTGCCTTGATTAGAAGATGGATAATCCATCCAATATGTCAGATTTTAGACCTATTTCTTGCTGCAACACAATCTACAAATGCATAGCGAATATTCTTGCTAATAGGCTCAAATCTGTCCTCCCTTCCCTTATTGACCATGATCAGGCTGCCTTCATCTCAGGGAGAAGCATTAGTGACAATATCCTCCTTGCACAGGAGCTTTTCAGGAATTACTACAGACTTTCTGGTCCTACCCGGTGTGCTCTTAAAATTGATATTTGGAAAGCCTTCGACACAGTTGACTAGAGTTTTCTTTTGGATTTGTTGGGCCTCCTTCAATTCCCCCTATTTTCATTAGCTGGATTAAAGAGTGCATCACTTCGACTATGTTTTCTATCAAAGTCAATGGAGGTCTCGCTGGATACTTTAAAGGAGCGATGGGACTTAGGCAAGGGGATCCCCTGTCTCCTTACTTATTCGTTCTAGCTATGGAAGCTTTCTCCATGATTCTAAACAAGGAAACTTTGTTGCCTAATTTCAAGTTTCATTGGAAAACAGAATCGTGCAACATATCACATGTATGCTTTGCCGATGATATTCTCATATTTTTCCATGGAGATATGGCTTCTGTTTCCATTATTCACTCCTGCATTCAATCATTTTCTATGTTTTCTGGCCTAATTCCTAATGCTCGTAAAAGTCTGTGTTTCCTTGCCAATGTCCCTAATGATGTTAAGGTAAGTATTAACTTGTTACTGGGTATTCCTTTTGGAGTTTTACCAATTAAATTTCTCGGGGTCCCTCTTATTTCCTCTAAACTCTCCCATTCCGACTGCCAGCCCTTGATTCAAAGAATTACTGCCAGAGTTTCCTCTTGGACATCCCGCTTCCTCTCTTATTCTGATAGAGTTCGGGGATTGATTAAATCGGTGCTCTTTGCAATTCGGTCTTCTCGGGCCTCCCATTTTATTCTTCCTAAATCGGTTCTAAGAGCCATTCAATCTATCGTATGTAGATTTCTTTGGAAAGGGCCTTCTCTCCTTGACGATGGTACTAAAGTCTCTTGGAGGGATCATCCCTTCCCTTTATGAAGGTGGTCTCGCGATAAAGAACCACTTGATTGGAACTCAGCTCTCATTATTCTCCAACTTCTCAAGGTCATTTCCCCATCTTCTCCCTCCTTATGGGCTTATTGGGTCAAATCTACAGTGCTATCAAAGACTAATTTCTGGTATATTTTGAATCCCTTGGACTGTTCATGGATCTGGCATAAGATCCTTAAACTTCGTTCCATAGCTCTCCCTTTCCTTACCTATAGTGTTGGGAATGGAAATTCCTTCAGTCTCTGGTTTGACGCGTGGTTGAATGGGCAACCCTTAAACCCCTCTCCATCTCTGCTCTCCAACTCCAGAATCCTTATTAATGCTCGAATTTCTGACATCATTTCCATGGGAGCTTGGGCTTTGCCTTCCAGTAATCATCATGATGTGCAGCAATTCTGTACCTTGTTTTCATCTCTTCCTAATCCTTACGATCTTCGAGGACTTGATTCTTTGGGACAACCAAGGCGGTGAAATATGTCAAAGCTTCCACTATCTGGGAATCTATTCGCTTGCGTGCTCCGAAAGTCCCATGGGCTAATTTGCTATGGTATCCCCTCCATATCCCCCGATTCTCCTTTACCCTGTGGCTTGCTCTTCGGCACAGATTACCCACAAATGATAGGTTCTCTGCTTACCATAGCTTCAGGCCTATGAATTGCCCTTTACTTGTGAAAAAATCTTTGAGACCTTCTCTCATTTGTTTTTGATTGTCCCTATTCTACTTCAGTTCTATCTTCTGTTCTTGCCTTTGGAGTCTGGGCTAATGCTCCAAGGAGCTGGGATAGCCTGGTGGATTATATCATTCATTTTAAAGGGAATACAATTCGGTCTGATATCTTAAAGCTGGTCTTTTCCACCACAGTTTACAAACTTTGGGCAGCTAGGAACTCAATTGTTCATAAAAATGCCAAATTGCCTATGAGTGTTTTGGCTAGGGAGATTATAAATATCACTAAGTCAAGGCTATCTTCTTTTCCAATTTCTCGAGAAGGTGCTTGTGAGTAGGCTTGACCTCGATGATTTGGATGTGAGGCTTCTTTATTGGGTTCAATTAGCCTCCTTTGTTTGGGTACTGGTCTGGTGGTTCTAGGTCTGGTCTGGGCTTGGCTGGTAAGGTTCAGAAATGGTTTGTTTCATGGTTCTGGTTTGGTCTCTTCTGCAATCTTGGCCCCATTGGTAAAGTCGTTGTTGAAACTCTTGCAAATTTCTAGGGGATAGCTTCGGTTTCATGCTAGCTCCGTTTCTTGATAAGAGATGTATGGGTGGATGTAGTCCAATGTTGCTGCTAGGGTTTGGGGCAAGTTCGAATTCGATTCGACGGTGTGTAGGGCTGTAGTCTGGTGACGTGCAGTCTGGTTTAGTTTGTTCTGGTTAGTTTGCTCTGGTTTTTTCTGGGCGTGGTGTAGCAGCTTGGTGGCTGGGCCAGGAGTTGGCTAGTGTGTCCGGGTCCATTTCGGTTTGGCAACTCCCTTTTGGCTTTAGATCATTTATTTGCTGGTTTCAGATGTATGGTTGTTTAGATTTTTTTCCTGCTCATTTTATATGCTTGTATCCGGATATGTTCCTTGCTCTATCTATTAGCTCAGTTGTTAGTCTTTAGTAGGCCATTTTAGGGGGCTGTCCCTAATGGTTCTTTCTAAAGTTTCTGGGGTATGCCCCTGTGCGATTGTGATATCTCCTTTTTTCTTTTTTATAAACAAACAAACTTAGCGAAAAAAAAAATCAACAAGAGAATAATAACTGCCAATGAATAGGCTCATCAAAACTGAATAGTGCTCTATCCATGATAACCCAAAAACTAGAATCAAAATATGAAATATATATCTGAGGGTCATAAGACCACGAACTATGTCCACAGTTACAAGTAATCTTTCAACTTTAACCTTAACAGTTATACTGTAGGGACTTCACGTACTTAGGGGGATCAGCCCTTCGTACCATGTATTGTGCACAAACATCTAAACGCATTGCGTATCCCCCATAATAGGGTTGTTCTTCTTAGTTTTAGAATACAAGTCTGCACCAAAGAAAGTTTGGTTTGGATAAGTTTCAAGGATAATTTAGAGTTCAACGATCATCAACTAAAGGATTAGTTGAATCAACAAAGTTTGATAACACTACAGTTGATCAATAACAACATAATGTGGAACGTTGAATAATCGTAAGCGAACTAACTATATATTGAACTCATGCTTAGAAACAACTACAAAGCATAAGTATTGAATAACAATAAACCTTGCTATGAATTATTGAATATATATTAAGTAATAGCAAGCTGAAAGTAAAACTTGCTCACTATGAGAATAACTTGTGTCAAGTAATTGAAATAAGACAATTCAACATTAGGAATTGGAATTCAAGAAATTGCATGCACAATACAAGAATGACAATAAAGAAACTTGTCTAATAATAAAAAAGTTAGAATACATCAATAACTATTAGAATTCAAAATTTGTTCGAATAAAGTTAAAGTTATAATAGCTTGCTTAAATAATGATTAGGAATACAAGAATTTGCTTAGTTAAAGTTTAGAGTAAGAAACTTGCTCAATGTAAAAAGATAAGGTTTGGATGAGGCTGAGGCTTCGGGCAAGTATGTGGTGACTGACCGTGTGGTGGGCGACCATAAGCGACCATGAGGTGAGCGACCATGTGGTGGGCGAGCATGGCTTCGGGTGAGCATGGTTTCAGGCGAGCATGGCTACGGGCGACCATGAAGTGGGTGAGCCCAAGTTATGGTCTTTGGGCGAGGTGGTGGGTGTGTCCAGGCAATGGCCTTTGGGCGAGCATGTGGCTTCGGGCTACGAACATGAGGTGGGCGACCATGAAGGTATGAGCCCAGGTTTTGGCCTTCAGGCGTAGGGGGAACTAGGGCGGGTGGGTCGGCTGCTCTCAACTGTAATCAATTTGAAATTGGTTGTTAGTTTCTCTTATTATGTTGGGTTCTCTTCCATGTATCGTATCATAATCTATACAACTTAGATGATGTAACTACATTCTGGGGTATGCCCTTAGCCTTTGTATTTGGTCCTTTTTATATACAAACAAACTTAGCAAAAAAAAACTTGCTCAATGTAAAAAGATAAGGTTTAGAAACTTGCCTCGCGCGTAAGCTATAAATTACAACTCACGTTCACCTACACAATTTAGTGGAATCACAATATCTATTAGATATGTTAACATCCACTTCCAAAATAACACCCATTTCTAGCTAAATTTGTTAATTTAGTACAAGTCTTATGTTACCATATATAATTCAGAAATTCTAAGTGTTAACTTCACAACACTTATTTACCATTCAATGTGTACACTAAGTCCTAACATATCACATTCATAACTTATAAATCCTTTTACAACTTTGAAATTATCAATGACATGACACAGTTTTGTTTTAGCCTCCTCATTACATGTTTGGTACAATAACACATCATTAAACTAAGTTATAATGGTATCCAAGGTCTGCAGCAGTAGCAGAAACCACTGCCCCCAGAATCAAAGACACTGATTAAATAAATAACTCAGGTTAATTCTTCATCATTTCAGCTTCGAGTTCCCACATAGCCTCTTCGACATTGTGGTTCCTCCATATCACCTTCACCAAAGGTATCACTTTATTCCTGAGCACTTGTTCTTTTCTTTCGACTATCTGGATAGGAACCTCTTCATAGGATAAATCCTTACTGAATTGCAACGATTCATATTCGATCACATGTTTGTAATCGAGGGTTTATACGGTCGCAATACCGAAACATGAAAAATGTTGTGCACATGTTCTAATTCTGGAGGTAAAGCTACCTCATAAGCTACTTCTCCCACTCTTCGTAGTATCTCGAAAGGTCCAATAAACCTTGGGCTTAGCTTTCCTTTCTTGCCAAAATGAATTTTCCCCTTCCAAGGAGAAGCCTTTAGGAAAACAAAATTTCCTGCTTCAAATTTGCGATTCTACTGTGTTGATTGACATACTTCTTACATCGATTTTGAGCGACTACCAATCTTGCTCACGATGAGTTTGATAACTTCGATGATCTGCTTTGTGCGATTCTGGTCCTAACAATTGACGTTCTCCAACTTCATCCCAGCATAGTGGAGTTCTGCATTTCCTGCCGTATAATGCCTCGTATGGCGGCATGCCAATGCTTGCATGGTAAATGTTGTTGTATGAAAATTCCACCAACGGTAAATGATCGTCCCAGTTTCCTTTAAAATCCATGATGCACGCTCTAAGCATATCTTCTAGCGTTTGGATTGTTCGTTCGCTTTGACCATCAGTTTGTGGATGATATGCTGTACTCATCTTCAGTTGCGTTCCCATGCATTCTTGTAGTCTCTTCCAGAAATTTGATGTGAATCTCGGATCTCTATCTGATACTATTGACACTGGAACTCCATGTTTCATCACGATCTCTTTAACGTATAGCTTTGCCAGCTGAACAAGATTAAATCTAATCTTTATTGGCAAAAAGTGTGCTGATTTCGTTAATCTATCCACTATCACCCAAATCGCATCGTATCCTTTCTGAGTCGTTGGAAGACCTACCACAAAATCCATTGTGATATGCTCCCACTTTAATTCTGGTATTTCTAACGGTTGAAGTAATCTGCTTGGCCTTTTATGCTCGACCTTCACTCTCTGATATGTCAAGCACATTGCAACGCCTTTTGCAACGTCTCTTTTCATATTTGGCCACCAAAAATGTCACTGCAAATCTTGATACATCTTTGTACTTCCTGGATGAATCGAATATCTTGAGTTATGAGCCTCTGCCAAGATTTCTTCTTTAATATCCAGTACTGCTGTAACCCAAATTCGTCCCCCGAATCTTAGCATTCCTTCAGTATCAACCTTATACTTCACCTCTTTACCTTCGACCACACTTTCCTTTATTTTTCTGCATTCTTCATCTTGTAGTTGAGTATTCTTCACTTTGTCCACCAAAGTTGGACTAGCTTCCATTTGGTACAATTTTTCTTCAGCTTCTTTTGGAAATTTGATTTCCAACTCTAGCCTTGCCATTACTGAAATGAGCTCCTCCTTATCGGTTAACAACATCAACTTTTCTCGTCCTTTCCTACTCAAGGCATCTACAACCACATTAGCTTTGCCTAGATGATAAAAGATCTTGCAATCATAATCTTTTATCAATTCCATCCATCTCCTTTGACGCATGTTCAGGTCTTTTTGTGTAAAAATATACTTCAGACTTTTATGGTCTGTGTAAATCTCACATTTTTCTCCATAGAGGTGTCTCTATATCTTCAAAGCAAATACTACTGCCGCCAACTCTAAATCATGAGTCAAATATCCTTTCTCGTAGTCTTTCAATTGTCTTGATGCATAAGAAATAACTTTGCTGTTCTGTATAAGAACACAACCTAATCCCTTGTGTGAAGCATCACTATACACCACAAAATTCCTTGTATTATCTAGTAATGACAACACAGGTGCCACACTGAGCCTCTTCTTTAATTCCGTAAAACTTTCCTCACATTTTTCTATCCAAACAAATTTTACAGATTTTCTCGTCAAATTTGTCAACGGAATGGCAATCTTGGAAAAATCTTAAATAAACCGTCTATAATACCCTGCCAATCCCAAGAAACTTCTCACTTCTGATAGAGTTCTTGGTTGTTCCCAATTTATCACAACTTCGACTTTTGATGGATCCACTGAAATTCCATCCTTGTCGATTACATGCCCAAGAAATTGTATATGTTTTAGCCAAAATTCACATTTAGAGAATTTCGCGTACAACTTTTCTTTTCTTAGCGTTTCCAGTGTCAGCCGTAAGTGTTTCACGTGTTCTTCTTGAGATTTAGAGTACACCAGTATGTCATCAATGAATACCACCACAAACTTGTCTAAAAATGGTTTAGACACCCTGTTCATCAAATCCATGAATGCTGCAGGGGCATTTTTCAAACCGAAAGACATCACCAAAAATTCGTAATGTCTATACCGAGTTCGGAATGCCGTCTTCGGTACATCCTCCTTCCTTACTTTCAGTTGGTGATACCCATTTCTCAAATCTATTTTTGAGAAATATCTAGCACCCTTCAATTGATCAAACAAGTCATCTATTCTTGGCAATGGATACTTGTTTTTAATAGTGACTTTGTTTAATTCCCTATAATCAATGCAAAGACGCATTGACCCATCTTTCTTCTTCACGAATAACACCGGTGCTCCCCACGGTGACACACTCGGCTAAATGTACTTCTTATCTAACAGTTCTTGCAGTTGTACCATAAGTTCTTTCATCTCTACTGGAGCCATTCTGTACCGGGCCTTCGATATTGGGGAAGTCCCTGGCGCTAAGTCGATCACAAACTCGACGTCTCTGTCAGGCGGAAGTCCTGACAAATATTCCGAAAACATATCTACAAAGTCCCTAACCACTGGTATTTCCTCCAGTTTTACACCCTTCTTCTTTTGAGTATCGACTATGTAAGTTAAGTACTCTACACATCCCTGACTCAACAACCTCTTGGCCTGCATAACCATCAGACACCTTGCTTGTCTAGGCGATTTGCTACCATGGAAAACTACCTTTGACGGAGTCATAAGGTTCACACACTTCTTTTGGCAATCAATTATCGCTCCATAATTGAACAACCAATCCATTCCCAATATAACATCAAACTCTCCAAGTTTTATCAGGATTAAATCTACTTTCATAACATTCCCCTTTATATTCACCCTACAGTTCTTGTATACGAACCTAACTGGAATTACCTCCTTATTCGCAATTTCTATGTTTAAAGGGAAATTCAACTCTTCACTAGGTATTTCTAACTTCTTAGCAAACTCATCAGATATAAACGAGCAAGTAGCACCCGAATCAAATAATACATATGCATTTATATCATTGATTGGGATAATACCTGACACGATATCTTTTGATTGTACCTCGTCTTGCACCGTCATGTTGAAGGTTCTGGCTGTGGGCTTATTTATTGATGTTGGCCCAGCAATAGTCAGTGTACCTCCACTGCCACTTCCCTTGCTTCCATTTGCCTCACCAGATTTTTTCTTTGGACACTCGCAAGCAAAATGATCCTTCGACCCGCAGGTGTAGCAAGCTTTCTTCTTGGGTTGATTGCAGTTTGGGGCAATGTGACCCTCCTGGTCACAGTTAAAGCATACCCGTTTCTCCCTTAAGCACATACCCGTGTGAAACTTCCCTCATGTAGCACATGCATCAATCTTCTTCTTTTGCTGGTTACCTTGCTGATTTCCAGCTCCCACATTTGCATTCCACTTCCTTTTCAAATTATTGTTGCCAATTTCCACCGTTACCACCACCATTCTTAGCTTCACCCTCATTCTTCTTCTTTCTCTACTCTTGGTTGTGCTTTGTTATAGCCTCACCTCCACTCTCAGCGAGAATTGCTTTCTCAAGCACCGCCACAAACGTCTTTAACTAGAATAGTGAGACTCTGCTGTACAACCAGGGCTTCAGTCCTTGCTCAAATCTCCTTGCCTTATGCTCATCAGTATTCACTTGTTATGGCGCAAACCTCGCTAACTAGTTGAACCTTGCTGCATATTCTGACACTGTCATTGTGCCCTATTTTAGCTTTAGAAACTGCACTTCCATCTGATTCCTTGAGCTTTCTGGGAAATAGGTCTCGAAGAATATCTCCTTAAATCTATCCTAAGTCATTACCCCTTGACCTCCTCGAGTTTTATTGGCTTGCCACCAATAACTAGCATCTGCTTTCAACATGAATGTTGCAAAAATAGTCTTCTGGTTATCCCCTACCCTAGCAACATCGAAAACTTTCTCTATCTACATGATCCAGGTCTGTGTTTCAACCGGATTCATGGACCCACGGAACTCTGGTGGCCCAACCGCCTTGAAGTTCTTAAATGTCGCAGCTTGATTCTGTAATGCTCCCGTCAGTAGTGTTATGAATTGCTGAACTAGATTAGCCTCAACATTGTTGTTATTCTCAGGGGTCCTTTGTCAGGGTTGACGTCTTGGAGGCATTTTTTTGTTAAAATACACTCATTAGATTATATTCAACCTTTTAAGTATTTACTACTTAATTTGGACACTATAAACGATTATCACGTAACACATAACACTTTGAATAAAACAATAACTTTTATTCATTCATAATCTTTTAGGAAACATAAGAACAATAGCATCACTGTTATTTACATTACTTTCCTGAACTACAAGAGTTTCAAGACAACTACATCATCATCATATCCCATTGGTTATATCATACCCGGGATTTATATCTTATTTACTCACTAATCATATAATAATTACATTTATGACGACCTACTAAAATAATGTATAGCCTTACGACACTCCTCTTCCATAATACGAAACATTGTTCGGCGATCTAAAATGTACGATGGCAGTGTCTCGAACTGAATAGGATAACACATGATCCGATCTTGAGCTTGATTGATCGCAGTGTTGAAAACACTATTTATCTCTTCCATCTTGACCCTCTTTACTTGTACCTCTCTCTCTGCTACCCTGGCTCATTGAAAAGTTTCCTCATATGCGTCTTCGGCTCTTGCCCTCTTCGTATATTCTTCTTTCAATTTGTTCTCCAGCTCTGTAATCTTCTCTGTCAGTTGCTCGTTCTCTCCTTCAGTGTGGATCAGCTTCTCTTCGACATTATTTAGACGTTCATCTCGATCCTGAATCTCGTTGAACTTCTGCGCAATTGCGATTTGCTGTTCAGCTACTATCTCTTGCAACTCCTCGATGGTATCCTGGGGTTCTACATTGCGATCGTATACCTCGTCATACATACGGGCAACAATTGAGTTAAGTAGAAGCTCTTCCTCCTCGTCCTCCTCATCCTCATTCGACTCTGGCATCTCAACGGGGTCCTCCTCGTCTGTCTCTATCTCATCATCCTCATCAGGTAAACCCTCTTTCTCAACCACTGTGACCAACGAAGATGTCTCCCGTGGCAGTAATTGTTCCCAAATCACCTGAATATCTCGAGGGTCCTCCTCTCTAGGCATCTGGGATCCTTCCTCCCTAGCTTGACTGGATTCTCCTACATTAGCCATCCTGACAACAAAATTTTAAGTTTTCAATTACTAATCATTACTACTCGACACTCACGAGCACATAAGTTGTAATCACATAAACACATAAGTGTTTTATTACTTCTTTCTTAAAAACTCGATAAGAGTTTATCACCACTATCTTTTCAAAGGTTACTTCCTAAGTCTTTTCCCCACCTAAGGTTAATAACCTAAAGCTCTGATACCAACCTGTGACACCCCCAAATCTAGGTACTTCATTCCCACAAGACTTGGTGTTCACTTTCCATTCATACATATCTATCTACCCAAATATAATAACATTAAATCATAAATCCTCCCTTTAAAGGGTTGCATCATTAATCAAAAAGTCTTCCCAGGTTGTCTAACCTTAAACATCAATCAAGTGCGGAAATAAAATAATTACATCACATCATTAAATATAAAATCCAACATCATGAGAATAAATGAAACTACAAGTCTTCATCACTTGCACATTTTTCCCTTTCCTTTGCTAGTCGTAGGTTCATTTACGCTGCGATTATATTTATGCAAGAGTGAGCAAAATAAATGCTCACTAGATATAACAATGAATCAACAAGAGAATAATAACTGCCAATGAATAGGCTCATCAAAACTGAATAGTACTCTATCCATGATAACCCAAAAACTGGAATCAAAATATGAAATATATGAGGGTCATAAGACCACGAACTATGTCCACGGTTACAAGTAATCTTTCAACTTTAACCTTAACAGTTATAATGTAGGGACTTCACATACTTAGGGGGATCAGCCCTTCGTACCATGTATTCTGCACAAACATCAAAACGCATTGTGTATCCCCCATAATAGGGTTGTTCTTCTTAGTTTTAGAGTACAAGTCCACACCAAAGAAAGTTTGGTTTGGATAAGCTTCAAGTGTAATTTAGAGTTCAGCGATCATCAACTAAAGGATTAGTTGAATCAACAAAGTTTGATAACACTACAGTTGATAACTAACAACATAATGCAGAACATTGAATAATCGTAAGCGAACTAACTATATATTGAACTCATGCTTAGAAACAACTACAAAGCGTATTGAATAACAATAAACCTTGCTTGAATAATATTAAGCTAGGGCTATGAATTATTGAATATATATTAAGTAATAGAAAGCTGAAAGTAAAACTTGCTCACTATGAGAATAACTTGTGTCAAGTAATTGAAATAAGACAATTCGACATTAGGAATTGGAATTCAAGAAATTGCATGCACAATACAAGAATGACAATAAAGAAACTTGTCTAACAATAAACAAGTTAGAATACATCAATAACTATTGGAATTCAAAACTTGTTCGAATAAAGTTAAAGTTATAGCTTGCTCAAATAATGATTAGGAATACAAGAATTTGCTTAGTTAAAGTTTAGAGTAAGAAACTTGCTCAATGTAAAAAGATAAGGTTTAGAAACTTGCTCAATGTAAAAGGATAAGGTTTAGAAACTTACTCAATGTAAAAAGATAAGGTTTAGAAACTTGCCTCGCGTGTAAGTTATAAATTACAACTCACGTTCACCAACACATTTTAGTGGAATCACAATATCTATTAGATATGTTAACATCCACTTCCAAAATAACACCCATTTCTAGCTAAACTTGTTAATTTAGTACAAGTCTTATGTTACCATATATATATCAAAAATTCTAAGTGTTAACTTCACAACACTTATTTACAATTCAATGTGTACACTAAGTCCTAACATATCGCATTTATAACTTATAAATCCTTTTACAACTTTGAAATTATCAATGACATGACACAGTTCTGTTTTAGCCTCCTCATTACATGTTTGTTACATTAACACATCATTAAACTAAGTTATAATGGTATCCGAAGTGCGGCGATGGCGAAACCCTTGCCTCGAGATCGATTGTATGGTAGCATTTGCGCCATACTTAACACAGAGGGGCCGCGTGGCTAATTGGCAGATTTTCGGCCTTAGCACCAGCGGTGTCTTTGGTGTACTGAACATTAACGTAAGCAGGTGAGCGAGTAGCCATTTTTAGCCCAGCTAACATGAATTTTACCCACAAAACAGTGAAATTAACACATAAAATTGGTATAGAACAATTTCAAACATGTTTCCTCACATATTTTCAACCACTTAGAACGATTAAACACCAATTTAAACTAATTTAATTCCTTAAATTTCATGTTTTCATATAAAAACTCAATTTTTGACATCCTTTATAGAAATTAACACTGTGATCACAATTCTTGTCCAAATTACTTCGTTCAAACTACGTTCTATTCATTTCTTAATGGACTAGCATAATCAAGAATCAATTTACAGATTAACATACAAATTGACCACCATAATTGGTACTTTTACAAGCCATATGTAAAACATATACATTATAATTACTTTTCTTACTTTTTAAACGAAATTAGCATACAATTCCTTGTTTAACACAAACTCTAATCATCACAAACACGTATAATCACCACAATTCAGTTCTAAAGCAACAATTCAACAATTTGAATTCACAGAACATAACCAATTTTGTCGTGAAACATATATACATATATATATATATATATAATATTAAGGTTATGTAAAAAAAAACCTTCAAATTGCTTGCTAATCCTTGCTAATTGCAGACAATTCTCACAAGTCTGTCTTAAATTCTCTCAAGCTCTATCATGTTTCTCTGCAATTCCTCTCTCTCTGTATTCTTCTTCTCTCTTTCTTAGTATAGCCAATTCTTAGTTAAGCGTAAACCTCGTAGGCGATAGGTAATAATACGCTACTAATTACTATCGATTATAAATAAAAATATAACATTATATGTTATAAATTTATTTTATATTTTATTTATTTTATTTCATTTATATTATTAAAATTCAAAAATCCAAAAGCCATAAGGCTTTGTTTGGCAAAACCTCTTTAAAATTTAAAGACTTAATATCCTTAAGCTTTGTTTGGCAAAACTAATTTAACTCCTTTAATTTATTTCAATAAACAATTTGATTTATAATTTATAATCACATATTATTTATTTGGATTTCCATATATCAACATTAATCAAATAAATTAATTACACATACTATATTTTAAATAATTTTTCCACTTAAACAATTATCACCAAAATTATAATTTTATTTAATAATTTAATGACCACTTTAAATTATTAAAACAACAATATAACATCTCATGTTATATTACAACTCTCTAAATTATAAATTAATTTAATTTAGAATATTATCTAATAAATTAAAGTCATAAATATTTACTAATAATAAGCACATCAATAAAATATTTATTTCATTTAACAAATATTTTAAATTACAACGAATAGAATCTTGGATTGTTACATCCTTCCCTCCTTACAAGGATTCTTTCCCCAGAATAAAAACTCAAGCAATCAAATCGTCACATTCTTTCCTCCTTACAAAGATTCTGTCCCCAGAATAGAAGACACAGATTAAACATATAACTCAGGGTAATTCTTCATTATTTCAGCTTTGAGTTCCCACGTAGCCTCTTGGACATTGTGGTTCCTCCATATCACCTTCACTGAAGGTATCACCTTCACCGAAGGTATCACTTTATTCCTGAGCACTTGTTCTTTTCTATCGACTATCTGGATAGGAACCTCTTCATAGGATATATCCTTACTGAATTGCAACGGTTCATATTCGATCACATGTTTGTAATCGGGTTTATACGGTCGCAATACCGAAACATGAAAAACGTTATGCACATGTTCTAATTCTGGAGGTAAAGCTACCTCATAAGCTACTTCTCCCACTCTTCGTAGTATCTCGAAAGGTCCAATAAACCTTGGGCTTAGCTTTCCTTTCTTGCCAAAATGATTTTTTCCCTTCCAAGGAGAAAACTTTAGGAAAACAAAATTTCCTGCTTCAAATTCGTGATTCTGCCTGTGTTGATCAACATACTTCTTCCGTCGATCTGCGCAGCTACCAATCTTGCTCTGATGAGTTTGATAACTTCAACGGTCTGCTGTACCATTATGGTCCTAACAGTTGACGTTCTCCAACTTCATCCCAGCATAGTAGAGTTCTGCATTTCCTGCCATATAATTCCTCGTATGGCGGTATGCCAATGCTTGCATGGTAACTGTTGTTGTATGGAAATTCCACCAATGGTAAACGATCGTCCCAGTTTCTTTGAAATCTATGATGCACGCTCTAAGCATATCTTCATGGTCTTGTGACCCTCAGATTAATTTCAATATTAGTTCTTGATTATCGATACTAGAAAATGTTATTCAATTCAGTTAAGCTTATTCATTATTAGTTATTATGTACTTTCAAGTGAGCATTTGTTTTGCTCACTCTTGCATATATATAACAATTGCAGCTAAAATTGAAAAGGTTGAAGAGCCAACCACTAGCAAAGAAAAAGAAAAGATAAACAAGTGTTGAAGACTTGTTAATTTATTGAGATTTATGTTTTAAGACTTGGTTTAATTAGGTTGTGACGCCCCCAAAATAGGTATACATCACCCATTCTGAGTTGCCAAATACATGGTACAAAATTCAAATACAAACTTAATTATACAACTGTCGTGAAAAATACGACAAAACATAGATGAGAGTTTTAATAGGAATATTATCTTCTAGACAATATCCAAACTCAAATTCAATCCTCATTACATTTATTATCACACTAAATAGTGAGGACTACTAAAATAACCATCTCGGACCGTCACTCCATTCCCCGACTAGTCCCGGCTACGTTCTCATTTCCTGAAGAGAACAATGAAAGCAAAAGGGTGAGCTCAACTAGCCTAGTAAGAAATATTATGACTAAGATATTTGCATGATAAATTATTGTTAGCCTTCAATAGTGTTAAACTGATAAAATAAATAAACATTAAGTTTAACTGAAGCGGAACAAGCAATCCATTAGAAGAGTTAAGTAGAGCATGATATCTACTATCTTCTATGATTAAAAAGTTTATCATCAATTTTATCGCTGAGACTCAACTTAATAAATAATCCACATCATCGAATCATCCCTGCACTACGGGCCAAGGATATTCATTAGTATCACGTCCATGAATTATCCATGCACTACGGGCCAAGGATATTCGTGTAATCATCAATGGTCATGATCATGCCAATAACTGTCCATCAATTCACTACGGAATGAGGACATTTACTGTATTTGTAACATTACAGGTTATGATTACACCGAATGATCCCTGGTCATAATTATATCGGTCAACAGTCCATCTATGCACTACAGGCCAAAGATGACTTTCATAATAATATAAACATGAGGATGATGACAATGATATAAGAATTCAATTAAATGAAAACAAATGATAAATTTTAAAGATTTATAATTTAATTTATCCAGAATTCCAAAAATATCCAAATTGTCAACATGATACTGCTTTGTGAAGTAAAATTCAAGAATAATATTGTACCAAAAATGATTTGGACCAAAAAGAAATCAATTTTTTTTGTCATGAATAGTACTCCAAGAATAGTACTTCGGGAATAGTACCCCATGAATAGTACTCTAGCATGAAAAAGTTAAAACTTATCAAGAATGCTCAGAATAATATTTCCATAAAAAAAATACTGTATGAAGCGCAAATTTTATGGAGTATAGAAGCCAAAACTTAACAAAATGAGTGTAGAATTCAAAATCTGAAACGAAATAATATTACTTACATACTACAGAGTATGGAAGAAAATATTATTTCTTATGAGTATTGAACAAAAATAATATCCCTTACCTTAAAAATGAGAGTATTCCAACTGGTATAGCGGGGATATTCTTGAAGAAAACTTATACTGTTTTCTACACTCAAAGCTTCCTAAAACTCGAAAGAAATACACTCAATATTATAGAAGAAGAATTCTCTGATTCTGGTGTGATTTTCAATTCTAAACTAAGCATCCTATTTATAAGAGAATGGAAGGATACTATTTAGGAAAAATCACTTGAGAGACAATGAGGAAGAAAATCACAGTATTTGAAATTGAATTGGCGATTTTACGAAAAATTTGATTTTACTATTCATTACTGTGCAATAAAATATTCTAATAAAACAAAAACTTTAAATAAAATATAATATATTCTATTTATAATCTAATAAAACAATACAGACTTTTTTTCTTTTTTTTAAAACAACTAAAAAAAATTTAATATTTTATGGAACTCCAAATTACACCCAAAACACTGTATTATGAAAAAAAATTCCAGTTCCATAAAATATTAATTTTTTTATAGTTAGTTTTTTTAAAAAAAACAAAAAAAAAGGTCCAGATTTTAGTACCATCCGGGAGTCCGGACATGATCTTCATTATATATATATATATATATATATATATATATATATATATATATATATATATTCCCACACCGTAAGGCAACTCCAAAATCACAAATAACTTCCATTCCATCCAAGTAATCTTCCCCACCCCCTTTTTCACACACCACACACACACACACACACACACATGGTATATATATACATATGTATAAATATATATATATATATATATATATATATATATATATATATATGTCAAACTTACAACAAATACTTCATAAAAAATTCCCTCAATATTTTTAACAACATTTATTCATCATTATTATAACTCGCAATATTAACAACCAGATCGTTCCTAGGAAAGAGGGGGCTTTCCGATAAGAATTTCTCCACATTGGCGCGTAATTAAGTGACCAAACCCCTTTCCTCGACAGAACTTTTTAGACATTGTTAATTATGCAGATAATAATATGAATAACTTGTCATCTCAATTATTGATTTAATAATATAAAATATTAACAATAATTGAATCAATTAACGTGAGATACTATGCAGCAATTACTGTAGTAATAATTGAATATAACTGAGTGACTTCTCACTTAAGCATCAATAATCAATACTGTGTGCTACTATGCAACCACACATATTACTATACTTTTAACACAAGGTATTTCAACAGTTAACGGTAAAACTTTCGCCGTTATTTTTACAAAAAGATATTTTTGTCGTTTTCTAACTCTGACAATAATTCTGTTGTGGTGTCCACCAATGATTGTGTCGTCGTACAAATATTCCCTATTAAAACGAATATTCCCCGACCAATCGAATATTTTATAAAAACTTGCATACTTTGCAAAATTTATAAATACTACCCACAACAATAACATTATATCAAATTCACACCATAATATTCAAAAATATATTTCGAGAAAAATTAATCTTTATTTATGAAAGTTGGGGTCTTACAACCTCCCCTTCTTCTGAAATTTCATCCTCAAAATTAGGATACGTACCTGATATGTCGAAGAGGTGAGGATACCTTAATTTCATTTCATATTCTAACTCCCAGGTCATTTCCTCAATATCGTGGCTTCTCCACAAAACTTTGACTTGAGGTATAACCTTGGAGCGTAGAATATGTTCCTTTTTATCCAAGATTTTAACAGGTACCTCTTCATACGTTAAGTCTTCCGCTATCTCGTCTGGTTCTAACTCAATAATGTGGTTTGAGTTTTCCCCATATTTACGTAACATAGATATGTGAAAAACGTTATGAACACGAGACATACTTGACGGTAAGGCAAATCTATAGGCCACAGTTTCTACTCGATCGAGGATTTCAAATGGGCCAATGAATCGAGGATTGAGCTTTCCTCTCTTTCCAAATCTCGTAAGTCCTTTCCATGGAGCAACACGTAACAACACATGATCACCAACATTGAATTCCACGTCCTTTCGATGAAGATCAGCATAACTCTTTTGTCGATCTTTTGAGGTTTTTATACGTTATTGGATCATTTAAATCTTCTCCGTAGTCATACGTACCAACTTTGGTCCCAATAACGTTGCTTCACCCACCTCATCTCAGCATACTGGAGAACGACACTTGCGTCCATACAACGCCTCGAATGGAGCCATGCTAATACTTGCTTGATAACTGTTGTTGTAGGAAAATTCCACTAATGGTAAGAACTTGTCCCAACTTCCTTTGAAGTTAAGGACACACAGTCTTAATAGATCTTCAAGAGTTTGAATAGTCCTCTCCAACTGTCCATCCGTTTGAGGATGATATGCCGAACTAAATCATAAATTTGTTGCAAACTAACCCAAAATCGTGAAGTTAATCTTGGGTCTCGATCAGAAACAATGAATACTGGCATACCATGCAGTCTTATAATCTCATTTATCTATATACGAGCAAGACGTTCAAATGAATAAGTTTCTCGTATAGGTAAGAAATGAGCAGACTTGGATAATCTATCAATAATGACCCAAATTGCATCTATGCCTTGAGAAACCTTAGGAAGACCAGTAACGAAATCCATGGTAATGTGCTCCCACTTCCATTCTGGAATTTCAAGTGGTTGCAATGGACCTTTTGGCACTTGATGCTCCGCCTTGACCCGTTGATAAGTTAAACACCTTGAGATAAACTCTGCTATCTCTCTTTTCATATTGCTCCACCAAAATGTATATCAAAAATCACGATACATTTTGGTACTCCATGATGGATTGTAAATGGTGTTTTGTGCGCCTCCATCATGATTTTATACTTTAAATCAGGGTCGTTAGGAACACAAAGTCTGGAGTTAACTCGAAGTATTCCTTCTTCATCGATTCTTATTTTCGGAATAGCACCTTCTTGTACTTTCTTCCTCGTACGCATCAGCTCCAGGTCTGTAGCTTGAGCAGCTTTAACTTTTTCGATTAAAGTCGGTTCTACTCGTATATTTTCCATCATCACGTGAGTCCCTGGAGTCTTTAACTATCTTCATCCTTTGCAAGTCTTACAAAATGGGCCTTTGCGTTGACAATATTGCACTCGTACCCGCATATGATCTTCTACTCAACGTGTCAGCTACCACGTTCGCTTTTCTAGGATGGTATTGAATGGTATGATCGTAATCTTTCAACAGATCGAGCCAACGTCGTTGCCGCATGTTGAGTTCCTTTTGGGTGAAGAAATATTTGAGGCTTTTATGATCCGTATAGATCTCCACTTTCTCCCCATAAATGTAATGCCTCCAGATTTTAAGTGCGAAAACGACAGCTGCCAACTCTAGATCATGAGTAGGATAATTCCTCTCATATTCTTTGAGTTGTTGTGAGGCATAGGCTATAAATTTCCCATGTTGCATGAGAACACATCCTAACCCTCTGCCTGAAGCATCGCTGTAGATAACAAATCCCTCTGAGCTAGATGGTATTGTCAGAACAGGTGCTGAAATGAGTTTCCTATTGAGTTCTTAAAAACTCTTCTCATATTCCTCGCTCCAACCGAATTTTGTATCTTTTCGAGTATGCTGAGTTAATGGAGTAGCGATTCGAGAAAATCCTTCCACGAATCTCCGATAATAACCAGCTAAGGCGTGAAAGCTACGTACTTCGGTCACCGACTTAGGTTGCTTTGTGACAACCGAGATTTTGTAATTTAATTTTTAATATTTATTGGATTGAATAAATATTTTTCGATGAATTAATTATTAGATTAAATAATTAATTGATGAAGTTGTGGTAGATTAATTTAATTATATGTGTTATATTTATTAAATTAATGTGGAAAATTTTTATTATTCAAAGTATGTGATTATGTGAGCTTATTGTATTAAAAGAAATATTTAATAAGCCTAATAGTATTTTAATTAATTAATTAGAGATTTAATAATTTGATATTATTATTAAATGAGAAATTAATTATGTGACTATGTGAATTAATGAAAAATTATTATATTTTATTCAAAATAAATTAAATAAGATATTGATTTATTTTATAAAGGAGTGTGACATTATTTAAACTATATGATAAGGTTTTTATTAAATTAAATAATTTTTGAAACCAATTTGTAGCTAGCCAAACGAGGCCCTAAGGGGAGTTGAGGGCAGTTACCCATGACTGGGTAATTGACCACCAACGCGTCAGTTCAATTCCTATATTATATGTCTTCCTTCCTTTATCTGTCATTATTGCTTAAGTCTGATAAAACATCACAGAGAGAGAGTTTGAGAAAATTATTGAAAGAGATTGTTGGGTGATTGAGAAATTTTTGAGAAGGGCTTCAATTCTTCTAATCTACGCTTTGGGGTAATTCTCTTCAACCCAATTCCTTTTTACGTCAGTTAGTCTTTTTTGAAAAATGGCTTTCATTTAAGTTCTGTTGAATCTTTGTAAATTGGGAAATTATGTTAGGGATATATGTAATAATTCAAGTAGCATAACATGTTATGTATATATTGTATATGATTCCATATCATAAGTTTCATAATATTATGACTTGTTTCAAAAATTTACAGAGTATGTTATATGGCCATATGGCCCTTATACGTAATTTTAATATGTCAACCATAAATTTTTTCTATAAAATTTCCACTTGCAAATGATTTTGCATGCTAAAGCGAACAAAAAGAAGTTTGAATGGTTGAATTTGGTTTTATAACGAATCTGTGGCGTTGAATGTTAGGATTTATGTTCAAAACTTCAAGAACATCAAGAACAGTACAATTTGCATGCTTTAATTATGTGATTATGTGTTTTAAGGGGTGAAAATCACTCCATAAATGTTAGGTATTGATTATATATGAATTCTAGCATGTGAGTATGTCTAAATTCGTGTAAAAATAAGTTGATTGGAAATTTTTAGCCATGTTCTGCAATTTTTCGCGAATTGCAATCGAATCGAGTCTCATGTATGCAGTCACCAACTCCTCAGACAAATCACAACTTGAAGACCACCAGCTTAGCAGTGCCGCTAAGAACCTAAGCCATAAAGCCAAGAATAGGCTTATAAGTGGTGCCGCAGCGCCACTTAGCAGATTGTCTAGAAAATAATTTTTTTAAGTGTTCAAGTATAGAAATGTGATAGCAACTTAGTCTTATGATTATAAAAACTTGTTAGACATATGATGAGGTGTTAGAATTGTTAGGTTTGTAATATTCATGTGCGCAATCAAATTGCATAAAAAGTGCAGAAACGTGTAAAATCAGAGTTTAAAAAATTTACAAACCATATACCCGGATCATCCTTTATGCACAATTATTAATTAAACGAAAAGATAAAAGAATAAAATCATACCCTTGAAGATCGAGCTTCCTCAGGTACAAGTTCACCTCCAATCCTTTTCGCGTTCAACTTGAATCCACCGGGTTTTTTTCCTTCCTTTGATCAACGTTAGCCACCCATGTGTTTGGCCTCTAGAGGTGATCCACCAAGAAAAATAAAGATTCAAGAAGAAGGGGTATTGGCTCAACCCTAGTTTTCTATCTCTATAGAAAAGAACGTACTCTCCAACTAATTGGAATTATTACGTAGTTGTAAAAATCAACCACCCCACCCATAATAAGACTCCTCTTATTTATAGATGTGGGCAACCCACCTTAACAATTAAGGAATTGGAATTTATTTAATTAATTAAATTCTTTTAATTAATTAAGCTCCCTAATCTAATTAGGGATAATTAATTAAACTCCTTTAACTAATTTTCCTTCCTAATCCAATTAGGAATAAATGAGAGTACTTATATTAAATTAATTCCTAAACTCTTTTAGAAATTAAAATAATAATAATTGTAATAATATTAATAAGACTCCTCTTATTAATTTATATTTAATATTTCTAAAATATTAAATAATAAATATTAAGCTATTTAATTTATTCTATCACCATAGATTAAATTAAATATACTTAACTATATTATTACGATTATGCCATTAACTTCTTAAATAATTATTCTTCCTTTTATGGTGTGACCCTTTAGGTTCTCCATATTAAATAGGTTGTGAATAAATCAATTAGAACAATTCTAATCTTATTTAAATAAATAAATTAAACAATTAATTTATTTAAATAAATAATATTTATTCTGATATAGGATAAGTCTCTCTAGCGATCAGCGACTTTCCGGATAATATAGATTTCAACATTAATCATTAAAGAACCTTTAAGTAAATAGTTCTTAAATACAATTCAATCCTTCCACCATCTGATGTCCCAATTAAATATAAGGCATGGAATTCTTTGTCAAGTCTTATTTTATTTAATTATATGTATTTCGATCCTTAAATGCACAACTCAAATAATGCAATTAGAAACTCCTTTCTAATTTCATTACGCTTATCGCCAAGGACTCTTTGGGTTGTCATTTATCGAATCACATAGGACATTTCTCTTCTTTTATTAGAAGTGGTAGATTCTTTATTGATCATACATTATCTCCATGTACAACTTATTATACCCAAGCATACCCTTTGATATACCCTAAGGGTCTTAAGGAATAAGTCAAAGTATAACTCATCATACATAAGATACTATGATGATCTCAAGTCAAGGATTACTTGTACTTACTATCACTACTGAGAATTCCTATTGACATGCAAATAAAACTCCATTAGGTATTCCTTAGCGAGCCATGCGTCAAATGAACTTATTCTCTAATAAGCACCTACATACTTGCTTTAGTGTCTCCACACAAATGATCATGAGATCAATCATCCTCATCAATGAGCAAGCAGCGTATGTACCAATCTATCCGGATTTCACTAATCCCCAATTTAGTAATCCAATGATTGGGAACTATTTTAGTTTTAAGCTTTCTAAGAATTTAGATCTCATTAGAATGATCATCATCATTATTCTAAAAGCATTGCTTAAAACTATGGGTTTATCACATATTATAAAACGACAAGATCATAGATAATTAAAAGCCTTTAATAAATTAATACTTTTTATTAATAAATGAATAAGATTGTTACAAAGTATATGCTTTATCATCAAACATGATTGGCTTGTGTGCATACTACTTTCAATCTCCCACTTGCACTAAAGCCAATCGTCGTGGTAACTCATACTCTTCTTCTCTAAGTGGCGATTATCCTGGCCGTTGGATAAGCTTTAGTTAATGGATATGTAATGTTGTTCTTGAGAGTCCACTATCTCTATAGTGATTTCCCATCTTTCAATGATTCTAATAATCAAATGAAAATGCCACAACACATGTTTAGATCCAAGATGAGACTTGGGAACTATTCCTAGTTACGTAATGAACTTTTAATCCAAACAATCATCTTGCGACTTCATTTATAGCTATATACTTTGTCTTTATCACTAAACTAGCAACTCTTTCTTTGTTTGGAACCTTTCAAATCAACTTTGCACCTTTATTCAAGATAACGCTTTACCTTAAAGTGGATTTTACGTCGTCTTGGTCTATCGAAAAACTTGAGTGCATTAAGCCCTCTAGTTTTAATTAAGACCCACCATGAATATGATCACATCCTTAGTGCTTGGGTTAAGCACTTTAAGATATATTTCAGCGACTCATAGTGAACTTCTCTAGGATATATTCGATCAACATCGGTCTCGTACATTTCATTGCATACATGATAGTTACTCATGTGATCTCTCTTTTGGAGTCTTTGGGGACTATTAAAGAGATACACTCCATAGCTCATCAACATGAGACAACTCTTGGATTTTGCCATGCTAAAGCGACTTTAGCATCAAATGAATATACATTCCTTGGGTTAAGTCGAGCATCCTCTTGAATCTATCTATATAGATTTTATCCCCAATTAAGATACTCTTCCCAAATCATTCGTGGAGGAATTTTTAGACAAATTTATCTTTCTTGATTGTAGCATTGGTATGTCATTCCTTATCCGTAGTATATCAACATATAGTACTAGGAATGTCACGATGCTCCCATGACCCTTTTGTACACACTAGGTTCATTCTATTTTTGATAAAATCAAACTCTTTTGATTGCTCATCAAAAGCGAATGTTCCATATTTGAGAAACTTGCTTCAATCCATTTCTCTGAAAGTGTTCACAACACTTACCTCATCGTATGTAACTACGGATCATCATCTTCTATGATCGTACCTCATCATCATCATCTATGATGAATCCATACCTCCTAGGTATCTTTGGTACTATTCGATTTACGATTGGTTGTGAGTACAATAGGTCTATCTATAGGTTCCTCTTATTTGACTTATAGTGTTTTGTGGTTCTTGAACTTTTCAAGATCTATTATCCTCCCACTAGCCCCTTTTAATGATAAACACCTTTATCTTAGAAAGCGGCGTGTTTCAGAAACAAACACCTTTTGCTAAGTAGAATTATAGAACATATACCTTAAACTTACTTTAGGATGTCCCACAAATCATACATGTTAAATCTTGTCCCAAGCTTATCCTTGAAACCTTTTCACATAAGTTGGACAACCCCTTATCTTAACATACTTAAGATTAGGAATCCTCCCCATCCATAACTTTTATGGAGTCTTGAAATTTGGATTTTGAGGTTACCTTTTCGTAGATGTCTGACCATTTCTAGGACATGATCCTGAAGGATCTTTGGAATGTCGGTAAAATCATTATGGACCGCACCATGTCCAACAAGGTACGATTTTTCCATTCAAATACATCAATCAATTATTGCGTATCGAGAGGCGTCCATTATGAGAAAACCATTTGAGATGATCTAGAAATTTATTGCACAAGTATTCCTTCCTTGATCCGATCAAAGAATCTTAATACTTTGCCAATTTGTTTCACTTTTGAATTCTTTGAACCTTTCAAATAATTCACACTTGTATTTCAACAAATACACACATTCAACTCTTTGAATGATCATCTCCTTTTCTTATACTAGTTTGTTCAATTTGCAAAATAAAATTTTCACGTAAGTCAAGTATACAAAATCCATTAAGTAATCTTTCAGTTCTATACGAAACATTATTATTATAAATAGAACAACAATTGTTCTTAATTATAATACCAAAAATTTTATTGTCCAACAATAAAATGGAAATAATATTTCTAACAAGAATTGGAATACAATAACAACTTATTGACTTAATAGATTTTCCCGTAGGCAGTGCTAAACTATAAGTTTCTATAGCTAATGCAGCAACCTTTGCTTCATTTCCCGCACATAGGATTACTTATATTTGTTTAACTTTCTACTTACCTTGGTCCTTCATAAATCTATATTTATGATAACCAAATTCGGTATCCAATACCCAAGTAGAACCTTGACTTAAAGAAAAATTTATTTTAAATCATGAACAAATTTGAATTGTAACTGAAACTTCACTAAGCTTCTTTTGGTTAGCCTCTGCAAGATGCTTATCGCAGTTTCATTCCAGTGTCCAGGCTTATTGTAGTGGAAGCAAACTCCTTTGCTATCCGTATCAGTTTTGTTCTTATTATCCTTTGTTTTTGCCTTTCTATATACCTTCTTTGAATCGTTCTTCTTTTCAGAAGATCCTTTGGCCCCTACCAGTAAGACTTGATCTTTCTTGGTTGGAAAGTGACTCTCAACATTTTTCAATATGTTAAGCAAATCAGCAAAGCTGATATCTAGCTTGTTTATATGAAAAATTCACAACAATTGTGAAAGGAGTCCGGGAGTGAGTGCAAGATCAAATCTTGGCTCAACTCTCCATCCATGACAAAACCAGTTGTCCTAATTGATCAATCAAATTGATTATGTTAAGAACTTTTTGTCTGTACTATAGTGCCATTGCCCATTCTAGATCGGAAGAGCTCCTTAGATATCTGATATCTATCAGTCCTACTTTCCTCACCATCAACTACTTGATGTGCAGGAATATAGTAGGAGCATCCATAGTTTCATCGACATTTGAAGCTCGTTACTTCATAGATGCGAGCATGATGCATTGAGCCAATTGTGCATCATCTTGCCACTTTCTAAAAGTAGCAATGTCTTCCTCAGAGGCATTATGCGCAACCATTGCGAGGATATGCGTATTAAGGACATACGATAGCTTTTTCATTATGAGAACTATTCTCAAATTCCTTAACCAATTCGTTTAATTGATTCCGGTTAATTTAGCATCTAATATGCTTCTTGATGATAGTAATTTAGACATTGTAAAATTTTGTAAATGAATTTGTATTTAACAACATTTTAACATACATTCTTTAATTAATTACCAAAATAATTTAGGTCTTGTTTTAAATTGGTATCTCCCACTATTTTCTTCAAACTATATTACCCTCACTTATATAGTTCGGCAAAATCTAATTAAAGATTTGCTAGTGAGAATAAGGATCCCATTTCAAATGTATATAGCCTTGTGGTGACACAACAAACTATATATAAATAAATAGGTAGACAACTTTTGTCAATTACATCAACTATGCAACTCCTTTTCTTTTGCCTCTTAGATTATTTTGATCAGTGGTGGCACATCAGAATCAAAATTATCCAAGTTAAGTCCGACCTAGCACTCCATATATTCAAAAAGAAAAATATCATCCTTGTGGTGACTGACAAAACAATATTGTTCAATTTTCTTTATAAGCATCAAATGTGATAAATTAACATCTTAAATACTTAATACTTGCCTTGTGGTGACACAACAAACTCATATTAAATATTTAATACTCTATTAATTTTATCATGCTAGAAAGGCGACGTTCGATATTCCAAATATCTTTGAACGCTTAGGACTTAATATAAAAATTTGAGGATTTATTATTAAATTTGTCTCATCTTGTTTTAGCAAGCATTTACATATATATATAAAATCTGGCTTATATTAATTAACATGCGAAGCATGTTTTATATATATATAATATATATATAGTATAAGCATGCACATATAGAATACTATATTCTACCCGTATTGATTATGGACTTTTATTCTAGTTTGGTTCACTAGAGCCACCAAGTGAACCAAAAGGTCAAGCTCCCCAGGGGTGCGAGAAATAATATTTAAATATAACTATTACATTTAAAACTGAAGCTTCATTACAAAGCGGGTCTTCAAGCGCTCCTTACTCCTTGATCTCTAATTTTCAAAATTAATTCTAACTATTTCTATTACAAAACTATTTAAAATAAATAGAAACCTTGATCGTGATCGAGGGAAATACATAGGAGGAGATAGAATTTACATTAAGAAAAAATTAGAGAAGACGCAGGTACTGTGAGACCCCATTTAATAAAATCCATACATTCATGCATCCAACTAAAATAAAATCCAATCGCATTGGTCGATAGTCATAATCAATCCCATTTATTATCATACACATCATCATATATCAATAAATAACATTCATCTTATGCATAATAAACATTTAATATATATATTGATATCATTTAATGGGCAAATTTAGTTAGTATAAAATCTAATTTTGAATAAAAATAAACTCATTTATTTTAATCCAAATTTAAATTAAAATAAAACTATTTTATTTTAATTTATCCAATTTTGAATAAAATAAACTATTTTATTTTAATCAAAATCTTTAATCAAAATAAACTCCTTTATTTTAATTAATTATGGAATCCAATTCCATGTAATAAAAAAAAAATTATTAAAGGAAACACGGATTATCTTTCCTATTCACAAATAAACTCCTTTATTTTGAATAATATGAAATCTTATTTCATATTTAAATAAACTCATTTATTTAAGGAAACACGGATTTTCTTTTCTATTCACAAATAAACTTATTTATTTTGAATAATATGAAATCTTATTTCATATCTAAACAAACTCCTTTATTTAAGGAAAGATGGATTTACTTCCCTATTCACAAATAAACTCCTTTATTTTAGGAAAAATAAAATCCAATTTCAACTCCAATTAGTTATCATGGAATCCAATTCCAACTCTAATTAGTTATCATGAAATTTAATTTTAAAATTAAAATAAACCTATTATTTTAAAATTAAAATAAACCTTTTACTTTAAAATTAAAATAAACTTTTTATTTTAATTATAAAATAATTAAGAATATATATATATATATATAACTATATATATATATATATATATAATATCCACGTTCCTTTCAAAAAAAAAAGCGTGACAGATTTTTTAATTCTTAGTTGCCTTGAAATAAAATGCATGCTTCATTTTGTGTGTGAGGTCAGCGTGACCCAGCAAAATCGGGATCTTTATAACATATCTCCTATTAGATTTTCTTGTTACACTTGATTTAAAGTGATTCACGGTTTTTCCTTTTTTTTACTTTTTTTTTATTTTATTTTAAATTTTATACAATAAAATTATGCCCAATTAAATTGTTTTAAACACATATTAATATACATATCAAATCGAACAATTAATAATTTACATAAAAGTTTGGCTCGATACCTTTGTTAGGTTTGTAATATTCGTATGCTTGTAATCAAATTGCATAAAAAGCGGAAGCGTGTAAAATCGAGTTTTAAAAATTTACAAACCATATACCGGATCATCCTTTATGCACAATTATTAATTAAGCGAAAAGATAAAAGAATAAAATCATACCCTTGAAGATCGAGCTTCCTCAGTACAAGTTCACCTCCAATCATTTTTCGCGTTCAACTTGAATCCACCGGGTTTTTTCCTTCCTTTGATCGGCGTTAGCCACCCGTGTGTTTGGCCTCTCAGAGGTGATCCACCAAGAAAAATAAAGATTCAAGAAGAAGAAGGGGTATTGACTCAACCCTAGTTTTCTATCTACATAGAAAAGAACGTACTCTCCAACTAATTGAAATTATTACGTAGTTGTAAAAATCAACCACCCCACCCATAATAAGACTCCTCTTATTTATAGATGTGGGCAACCCACCTTAACAATTAAGGAATTGGAATTTATTTAATTAATTAAATTCTTTTAATTAATTAAGCTCCCTAATCTAATTAGGGATAATTAATTAAACTCCTTTAACTAATTTTCCTTCCTAATCAATTAGGAATAAATGAGAAGTACTTATATTAAATTAATTCCTAAACTCTTTTAGAAATTAAAATAATAATAATTGTAATAATATTAATAAGACTCCTCTTATTAATTTATATTTAATATTTCTAAAATATTAAATAATAAATATTAAGCTATTTAATTTATTCTATCACCATAGATTAAATTAAATATACTTAACTATATTATTACGATTATGCCATTAACTTCTTAAATAATTATTCTTCCTTTTATGGTGTGACCCTTTAGGTTCTCCATATTAAATAGGTTGTGAATAAATCAATTAGAACAATTCTAATCTTATTTAAATAAATAAATTAAACAATTAATTTATTTAAATAAATAATATTTATTCTCTGATAGGGATAAGCCTCCCTAGCGATCAAGCGACTTTCCGGATAATATAGATTTCAACATTAATCATTAAAGAACCTTTAAGTAAATAGTTATCGTCTAATTCAATCCTTCCACCATACTGATGTCCCGATTAAATATAAGGCATGGAATTCATTTGTCAAGTCTTATTTTATTTAATTATATGTATTTCGATCCTTAAATGCATTAACTCAAATAATGCAAATTAGAAACTCCTTTCTAATTTCATTACGCTTTAACCCGAGGACTCTTTGGGTTGTCATTTATCGAATCACATAGGACATTTCTCTTCTTTTATTAGAAGTGGTAGATTCTTTATTGATCATACATTATCTCCATATACAACTTATTATACCCAAGCATACCCTTTGATATACCCTAAGGGTCTTAAGGAATAAGTCAAAGTATAACTCATCATACATAAGATACTATGATGATCTCAAGTCCAAGGATTACTTGTATTTACTATCACTACAGAATTCCTATTGACATGCAAATAAAACTCCATTAGGTATTCCTTAGCGAGCCGCGTTTAGTGAACTTATTCTCTAATAAGCACCTACATACTTGCTTTAGTGTCTCCACACAAATGATCATGAGATCAATCATCCTCATCAATGAGCAAACAACGTATGTACCAATCTATCCGGATTCACTAATCCCCAATTTAGTAATCCAATGATTGGGAACTATTTTAGTTTTAAGCTTTCTAAGAATTTAGATCTCATTAGAATGATCATCATCATTATTCTAAAAGCATTGCTTAAGACTATGGGTTTATCACATATTATAAAAACGACATCATGTAGATAATTAAAAGCCTTTAATAAATTAATACTTTTTATTAATAAATGAATAAGATTGTTACAAAGTATATGCTTTATCATCAAACATGATTGGCTTGTGTGCATACTACTTTCAAGAATAAATTCTTAACATGTCCATAACACAATTTCGTGTGAATTGAATGATCAAATGCATAGTTAGCTTATTGTTCGTGAAGTCTTAATTTTTGACAATAAGTGTAGTAATTGACTAAGTATAGTCATGAATTGAGTTAGACAAGGAATAAACTTGTGAGGTTTGGTATGTTATAATTGACTGGTACTATGAACATGAATGATATGTAGGATTTAAATCAAAGAACGAGTTTTATTAACGTGTAATCTACGCACGAGGCAAGTTTCCTAACCCTACTTGTTATCATTGAGCAAACTCTCATTATTATTGATTAAGTCTGTTTCATATATTAAAGCTTATTAATCCTTTAAGCATGATGTTTTTATACAATAATTATTCTATTGTATACTTTTGAGATTTTATCCAAGTTAAATTATCAGTTATTGTTAAACCTTATTAGACTAGCGAACCCTTATTGATTCGACTAGTCCATAGTTAATGAGCGTTCTAAATTTCAGAACCCTTGATGAATTATCTAAACCAAACTTCCTTTGGTGCAGACTCGAATGTCAAACTGAGATGAAAAACCCTGTATAGGGGATTACTTACGCGTTAGCGTTAAGATATTAATGCTGATGTGGTACTAAGGGCTGATCCCCCTAAGTACGAGAAGAAGAGTCCATAGTCTTATGACTGTTAAAGGTTTCAAGTATAAACACTTGACAACCTAGGACATAGTTCAAGGTCTTATGACCCTCAGAAATTCTTTTAATTCTTGTTATTCATTCTTGATTCAAAAGTTGAGCTTTATTTCAGAAGTTGTTAATTCATTCGTATGATATTATTCATTTGTTATATTGTTATACTTGTGGGCAATTGTGCTCACTCTTGCATAATAATAACATTGCAGTTAAGAACGAAAGAGCAGACGAACCTTCCACTAGTAAGGGCAAGGGAAAGATTAGCAAATAGTGAAGACTGTTTTGTTATTATGGTTATGTAATGATGATTAGAATTGATGTTACTTAAGACTTATTTGTTTATGTTTCCGCACAGATGTTTTAAGGTTAGAGTAACCTGGGATTTATTTATTATGCAGTTGATGTAACCCCATAAGGGGAGAGATTTATTATTTATTATTCTATCTATTGCATGGTTTGTATTTATTTATGGGTAGATAGATAGATGATGTTTGTACAGTGAACACCAAATACTGTGGAAATGGAAGTACCGGATTTGGGGTGTCACTGAGTTAGTATCAAAGTTTGTAGGTTATGAACCTTAGGTGGGGGAACAACCTTAGGTAGTAGCCTTGTAGGAGATTGAGAACATAGTGGTGGTAAACTCTTATCGAGTTATAAGAAATGAATTTCTAAATTCATTGAAGATAATAAAAGACTTTATGTGCTTATGTGTTAATCTATGTGTTCGCAAGCACGGATTAGTAACTAAAACTTAAAATTTTGTTGTAGGGATGTCGGATGTTGGAGGAGTTAGTCGAGCTGGGGAGGAGGAACCCCGGAGTACCTACAGAGGAGGAGCCCCGAGACATTCATATCATCAGGGAACAGTTGGTACAGAGAGAGCCATCTCCATTGATCACTAGTTGGTTAGGAGCATGAGCCTGAGACTAATCCAGAGGAGGATCCTGAGGAAGAAGAGGAGTTCCCACCGAACTCCATTGATGCTGAGATGTATGATGCACTTTATGATCGTAACATAAGTTGCGAGGGATATTGTCAGGGATCTGTTGAAGAAGTGTTAGTCGGTGATTACTATTAAAGCGGAGGATAGGGAGATTGTGACTCTTCACACACGTTTAGGAAACGTGGAGTGGGATCTGGTTCACGAGAAGGGTCAAACCGAGGATAAGTCCGCAGAAATAGAAAAGTTGAAGAAGGATCTGAAAGAGAGCTCAGAAAGGCTTGCCATAGCAGAGGAAGGCTGGGTAAGAGAGTCACGTCGTGCTGATCTTGTAGAAGATAATCGCCGTGCGAAGAAGGCTAAACTTGAGGAGACGTACTCTACACTACAAAATGAATGGATGCGGTCCAAGATCGAGTTAGGAAGTATCCAATCCAGTTTAAGGATCTACCATCATATATGCTAGATGGCAGAATGATGTCTAGCATCATGGAAGAGGAACGTAACAAGGCTATTCAGCGCCTTAACAGACAGTGATAGTATTAGTTTAATAATGTGAAAACTATTTGGTAATTAAGGATGTAAATTCTGATGTGTTTATAAACAAAGGAATATTTTGATGTTTTAAATCCTGTAGATTCTTTATCTCGGGATAGTGGATGTAAATAGCAGTGATGCTATCTATTGATGTTAAAACTTTTGAATTAAATGAGAATGTCAGAGTTTATTTGAATTGATGTGTTAAGTGAGTTATGATTGAATGTTTTAGTTAAGTCTTAAATGTTTAAGAGATTGAATAAAGACCTAATAAGCGTATATTTTTAATAGAAATATGCCGCCTAGAAGAAGACAAAACCGTCAGCAAGCACAAGAAGAACCAATGAACAACACTGACGCCAATGCTAATCCGGTTCGTGATTGGTGAACCTTTTAGGGTGAGGCAATTAATAATCAACCACAAGCTCCACCAAATACCTCGTTTAAGGACTTGGCGGTGGGACCACGAGTTTAAGGGTTCCATAAACCCAATCGAAGCTCAGACTTGGGTGATGGAGATGGAGAAGGTGTTCGACGTCGCTCGAGTAAGAGAAGATCAGAAGACCGCGTATGCAACGTTTATGCTGAAGTCCGATGCCAGTTATTGGTGGTAGGCAAACAAAGTGAGAGGAGGTGAAGGTGTACTATCCTGGGAAAGATTCAAAGAAATGTTCTTCGAAATGTACTTTCCGACCAGTTCACAAAATCGGATGGAAATACGGTTTTTAGAGTTGAAGCAGAGATATATGTCATTGAGTGATTATCTGGCGGCAAGGTTTAACGAGTTGGCTAGGTTCGCCACATACCAAGTGCACACCGATGAGAGGAAGGCAAGATGATTTGAGCAAGGACTGAAGCCCTGGTTGTATAGCAAAGTGTCAATGTTCCAATTGAACACTTTTGCTGGAGTGCTAGAGAAGGCCATACTTGCTGAAGGTGGAAGCGATGTGGTAACTAAGTACAATCAGGATCAGAAGAAGAAGAAAAGTGAGAATGAAGGTAACAACAAAACTGGTGGAAGTAGCATTGGGGGTAATCACAATCAGAAGAGGAAGTGGTCTGAAAATTCGTCAGATGGAAGTCAATAGGGAGAGCAGAAGAAGAAGATCGACTCGTGCCCAACCTGCGGAAAAACTCATCTGGGAGTTTGCATGAAAGGGAAGCGAGTGTGCTACAATTGTGGTCAGGAAGGTCATATAGCTCCAAACTGTCCGAACCCAAAGAAGGGTGCCTGTTTCACATGTGGCTCAAAGGACCATCTTGCAAGAGATTGTCCTAAGAAGGGATCGGGAGGGACGAGTTCAGGAGGAAAGCAGAGAGAAATCTTGGTGGAAGCACTTTGACCATTGCGGGACCAATCGCAACAATCGACCAAACGACGGAACATTCAACATGACAGTGACGGGGCCTTGATGCGGTCTCGCGATGTGGTGTCAGGTATCATTTCAATCAATAAAATTAATGCTTATGTATTATTTGATTCGGGTGCTACTTGCTTATTTATAACCGATGACTTTGCTAAGAACTTAGAATTTTTTAATGACGAGTTAGAATACCCCATGAACATAGAAATTGCGAATAGAGAAATAATCCCTGTTAAGTATGTGCACAAGAACTGTAGAGTGGATATTAAGGGTAATATCATGAACGTGGATCTTATCCCTATCCGACTCGAAGAATTCGACGTTATTTTGGGTATGGATTGGCTATCCAATTATGGGGCGGTAATTGACTGCCAGAAGAAGCGTATTAACCTTATGACTCCGTCAAAGGTTGTGTTTTATGGTAGCAAGTCACCTAGACAAGCGAGTTATCTGACGATGATGCAGGCCAGGAGATTGTTAAGACAAGGCTGTGTAGGATATCTAGCTTACATAGTCGATAGTCGTAAAGAGAATCCAAAATTAGAAGAGATACCAGTTGTGAGAGATTTCGCAGACGTATTTCCAGATGATTTGTCGGGACTTCCTCCAGATAGAGCAGTTGAGTTTGTAATTGATTTGGCTCCAGGAACGGCTCCAATATTGAAGGCACCGTATCGAATGGCACTGGTAGAGATGAAAGAATTGATGGTCCAACTACAAGAATTACTGGACAAGAAGTATATCCAACCAAGCGTATCACAGTAGGGGAGCGGTTTTATTGTGAAGAAGAAGGGCGGAACAATGCGACTCTGCATGGACTATAGAGAACTGAATAAGGTCACGATTAAGAATAGGTATCTATTACCGCGAATCGACGACTTGTTCGATCAGTTGAAAGGAGCAAGATACTTTTCAAAGATAGATTTGAGGAGTGGTTATCATCAACTGAAGGTGAGACCAGAGGATGTACCGAAGACAGCATTTAGAACACGTTACGGTCACTACAAATTTTTGGTAATGTCATTTGGTCTGACAAATGCTCCTGCAGCATTTATGGGCTTAATGAATGGAGTTTTCAAACCTTTTTTGGACAAATTCGTAGTGGTATTCATAGACGACATTTTGGTGTATTCGAAAACCAAGGAAGAACACGAAGAGCATTTGAAGATGACATTAGAGGTATTGAGAAAGGAGAAGTTGTATGCCAAGTTTTCAAAATGTGAATTTTAGATTGAAAGAGTACAATTTCTTGGACATGTGATTGATAGAGACGGAATTTCGGTGGATCCCTCCAAAGTCGAAGCTGTGGTTAACTGGGATCAGCCGAAGATGCCATCGAAAGTAAGAAGTTTTCTTGGATTAGCGGGTTATTACAGAAGATTCATTCAGGATTTTTCCAAGATCACAACTCCGTTGACGAATTTGACTAGGAAATTGGTGAAATTTGTTTGGACAGAGAAGTGTGAGGAAAGTTTTCAAGAATTAAAGAAGAGGTTAAGCTCAGCACCTGTGTTATCTCTTCCAGATGACACGAGAAATTTTGTGGTATATAGTGATGCATCGCATAAAGGACTTGGTTGTGTGCTTATGCAAAATGGCAGAGTCATTGCGTATGAGTCACGACAATTGAAAGATTATGAGAAGGGGTATCCGACCCATGACTTGGAGTTAGCTGCAGTGGTTTTTGCTTTGAAAATCTGGAGGCACTATCTCTATGGGGAGAAGTGTGAAATATATACAGATCACAAGAGTTTGAAATATATTTTTACACAAAAAGACTTGAACATGCGTCAAAGAAGGTGGTTGGAGTTAATTAAGGATTACGATTGTGAGATTCTATACCATCCGGGTAAGGCAAATGTGGTTGCCGACGCCTTAAGTAGAAAGGGTCGGGAGAAATTAATGATGTTAACCGAGCTGAAGGAGCTAATTTTGGCAATGGAAAAGCTGGAATTGGAAGTGAAATATCCTATGGTGATCAACGAGAAGCTGTTCCAGATGCAAGATGGTACGACTTTACTGGATAAAGTTAAGGAGGCTCAACTTCAGGACGAAGAATGTGAGAAAGTGAAGAAGAAGATATCCGAAGGGTGCGAGGCGAGATTCAAAATGAGCGAGTGAGGACTACTAAGATTTGAGAGCAGAATTTTGGTACCGCCAGTACCAGAGATTAAGGAAGAAATTTTGAGTGAGGCCCATAACTCGAGATATTCGATTCACCCTGGTAGCACCAAGATGTATCAAGATCTTCGACAACATTTTTGGTGGCCAAACTTGAAACGAGAGGTTGCAGAATGTGTTGCCAAATGCTTGACATGTCAGAAAGTTAAATCAGAACATCTGAGGCCGAGTGGATTACTACAACCTTTAGAGATCCCTGAATGGAAATGGGAACATATTACAATGGATTTCGTGGTTGGCCTACCGACAACTCAGAAAGGCTACGACGCAGTATGGGTTATTGTTGACCGATTGACGAAATTCGCACACTTCCTTCCGATCAAAATCAGATTCAATTTAGATCAGTTGGCGAGGTTATATGTGAAAGAGATCGTTTCAAGACACGGAGTTCCAGTGTCAATTGTTTCTGATAGAGATCCGCGTTTTACGTTGAATTTCTGGAAACGTCTACAGGAATGCATGGGTACACAGTTGCGAATGAGCACAGCATATCACCCTCAGACAGATGGACAGAGTGAAAGAACAATTCAGACTATGGAAGATATGTTAAGAGCTTGTATAATGGACTTTAAAGGAAATTGGGATGATCATCTACCGCTCGTAGAGTTCGGCTTACAACAATAGTTACCATGCTAGTATTAGCATGCCACCTTATAAAGCGCTATACGGTAGAAAGTGCAGAACTCCGCTATATTGGGATGAAGTGGGCGAAAGACAATTACTAGGCCCGGAATTGGTACAACAAACAGCAAAAAAAGTCAAAGTGATCCGAAGCGAGAGATTAATGACTCAAGATAGAGCGAGAAGAAATACGCTGATCCACACCGTAAGAATGTTGAGTTCGAACCGGGTAGTTATGTGTTTTTAAAGGTCTCTCCCTAGAAGGGAAAGATCAGATTCGGAAAGAAAGGAAAATTAAGCCCAAGATTCATCGGACCCTTTGAAGTTCTACGAAGGGTCAGAGAAGTTGCTTATGAGGTAGCCTTACCTGCAGCTCTAGAGAATGTCCACAATGTTTTCCATGTCTCAGTCTTACGACCTTACAAATCGATTACAAGCATGTGATTGAATATGAACCCCTACAATTCGATAAAGATTTATCTTACAAAGAAATTCATGTTCAAATTGTCGACCGCAAAGAACAAGTTCTGAGAAATAAAGTAATACCTTCTGTTAAGGTAATTTGGAGGAACCACAACGCTGAAAAAGCTACGTGGGAACTCGAAGAGAATATGATAAAGAATTATCCTCATTTATTTACTTAGAATATTATAAGCGATTCTGGGGACAGAATCTTTGTAAGGGGGGGAGAATGTAACGGGACGAATTGTTGAGTTGTGATTCTGAGGACAGAATCCTTTTAAGAGGGGAACTCCATTGATGCTGAGAAGTATGATGCACTTTATGATCGTAACATTGAGTTGCAGGATACTGTCCGGGATCTGACTGAGCAGGCGGTTAGTCAGTAGATTACTATTGAGCAGAGGGATAGGGAGATTGTGACTCTTCACACACGTTTAGGAAACGTGGAGTGGGATCTGGTTCACGAGAAGGGTCAAATCGAGGATAAGTCCGCATAAATAGAAAAGTTGAAGAAGGATCTGAAAGAGAGCTCAGAAAGGCTTGCCATAGCAGAGGAAGGCTGGGTAAGAGAGTCACGTCGTGCTGATCTTGCAGAAGATGATAGCCGTGCGAAGAATGCTAAACTTGAGGAGATATACTCTATACTACAAAATGAATGGATGCGGTCCAAGATCGAGTTAAGAAGTATCCAATCCAATTTGAGGATCTACCATCATATATGCTAGATGGCAGAACGATGTCTCGCATCATGGAAGAGGAACGTAGCAAGGCTATTCAGCGCCTTAACAGATAGTGATAGTATTAGTTTAATAATGTGAAAACTATTTGGTAATTAAGGATGTAAATTTCGATGTGTTTTTAAACAAAGGAATATTTTGATGTTTTAAATACTGTAGATTCTTTATCTCAGGATAGTGGATGTAAATAGCAGTGATGCTATCTATTGATGTTAAAACTTTTGAATTAAATGAGAATGTCAGAGTTTATTTGAATTAATGTGTTAAGTGAGTTATGATTGAATGTTTTAGTTAAGTTTTAAATGTTTAAGAGATTGAATAAAGACCTAATAAGCGTATATTTTTAATAGAAATATGTCGCCTAGAAGAAGACAAAACCATCAGCAAACACAAGAAGAACCAATGAACAACACTGACGCCAATGCTAATCCTGTTCAGCAGTTGGTGAACCTTTTGGCTGGGTCAATTAATAATCAACCACAAGCTTCACCAAATACCCCGTTTAAGGACTTTAAGGCGGTGGGACCGCTAGAGTTTAAGGGTTCCATAAACCCAATCAAAGCTCAGACTTGGATGATGGAGATGGAGAAGGTGCTCGACGTCGCTCGAGTAAGAGAAGATCAGAAGACCGCGTATGCAACATTTATGCTGAAGTCCGAAGCCAGTTATTGGTGGTAGGCAAACAAAGTGAGAGGAGGTGAAGGTGTAATATCCTGGGAAAGATTCAAAGAAATGTTCTTCGAAATGTACTTTCTGATCAGTTCACAAAATCAGATGGAAGTACAGTTTTTAGAGTTGAAACAGGGAAGTATGTCAGTAGCTAATTACGCGGCAAGGTTTAACGAGTTGGCTAGGTTCGCCACATACCAAGTGCACACCAATGAGAGGAAGGCAAGACGATTTGAGCAGGGACTGAAGCCCTGGTTGTATAGCAAAGTGTCAATGTTCCAATTGAACACTTTTGCTGGAGTGCTAGAGAAGGCCATACTTGCTGAAGGTGGAAGCGATGCGGTAACTAAGTGCAATCAGGATCAGAAGAAGAAGAAAAGTGAGAATGAAGGTAACAACAAAACTGGTGGAAGGGGTATCCGCGAAAAAGAAAAGTGAGAATGAAGGTAACAACAAAACTGGTGGCATATAACTTGTTCTCGCGAAGCTTTTGGAGTATCAGCCTCAAGTGTTGCTCATGATCTTCACGACTTTTGGAGTAAATGAAGATGTCATCAATAAAGACAACCACAAAATGATCCAAATATTTCTTGAATACTCGGTTCATCATATCCATGAAGGCAGCGGGAGCATTAGTCAATCCAAAAGACATGACTAGGAATTTGTAATGCCCGTACCGAGTTCTGAAAGTAGTCTTTGGAATGTCATCGATTTTAATCTTTAGCTGATGATATCCGGAACGAAGATTGATTTTTAAAAAGAATTTGGCGCCTTGCAACTGGTCAAATAGGTTATCAATGCGAGGCAATGGGTACCTATTTTTGATGGTGACATGATTCAACTCCCAATAGTCAATACAAAGTCGCATACTCCCATCTTTCGTCTTCACGAATAGAACAGGAGCACCCCAAGAAGACGTACTTGGTTGAATGAAATCGATGTCTAACAATTTCTGCAATTGGGTTTTTAACTCCTGAAGTTCAATATGAGCCATTCGATATGGGCCTTTGGAAATGGTTTTGTACCGGGTTCAAGGTCGATACAAAATTCGATTTCACGCTCCGGGGGTAGGCCAGGAAGTTCTTCAGGAATATGTCAGGAAATTTATTAACAATAGAAATATCATTCAAATATGACGTATTTTTGTTTAAATCTGTGACATGGGCTAAGAAAGCTTGACATCCATTTTTTAATAAACGAATAGCTTTATGTCTTGATATGACAGTGATCAACTTTAGTGGTTTGGTTGCTTGAATTCGCATAATCGGTTGGTTAGGAATATGAAAGCTAACAACCTTACGAAAACAATCAATTTTAGCATGATGAGTAGTTAACCAATCAATCCCTAAAATCACATCAAATGCAAGTATTTTCAAAGAGATAAGATCGACAAGGAACGTGCGATTGCTGATTTGAATCAAACAAGAGTTATAAACAGTGGATGTAATGAAGGTTTCTCCTAACGGAGTTTTAACAGATAAGTCAAAGTCTAATTTCTCCAGAGTTAAATTTAAATGTTGAGCGCAAGTAGGAGAAATAAAAGAATGGGTAGAACCGGTATAAAATAAGATATAGACTTCGCTAGAGTTTATGATTAGCTTACCCGTGATGACCTCGTTAGGGTTCCTCGTTTTTTGGGAGGTTACTATAAACGCTCTCCCTTGAACTACCGACTTTGACTTCTCTGAGACGGCCTTTGGTGCCTCCATCCCAGCTGGACTTGGCTTTACTGCACGACAAAATCGAGCTAGGTGACCTTCTCTTCCATAATTATAACATGATTTGGACTGCTACGTACAATTTGGACTAATGTCTCCCTCCCCTCTGTATTTGTAGCATACGATCGGTGATCGTTCTCCTTCTTTAATAATGGGTATTGATGCTGACGTCTTTCCATCATTATTGAATCTCCTCTTCTTGCAATTTTCACTTTTACTGTCTTGGCCATGATTACCACCGAAGTGGTTACCATTTCTGGCATGTTGATTCCCTCCACATTTGTTGTCACCGCTTTGATGACTGCTTCCACTGGTAGTATCGCTTTACTGGCTGTTATCTCTTGGTTGGGTTGACTCATTATCACATTCCAATAACTGAGCCCTATTTACAACATCTAATTACAAACACAGTTTGAGAGAAATGAGGTATTGACGTATTTCAGGTTTTAAACCTCGCAGAAACATTCGCGTCATTCTCTCCTCATTATCAACCAAGTGGGATGCAAACCAGGACAACTCGGAAAACTTAGCCTCGTACTGTGACACAGTCATATTGTTTTACTCCAGTTTGACAAACTCCACCTCCTTCACGTGACGAATACTTTCGGGAAAGTACTTGTCGTTGAACAGTTCTTGGAACTTCTCCCAAGACATCTTCAGTGCGGCAGGTTGAGTGCGCTTTATAGATTCCCACCAGTAATCTACCTCTCCTCGCAACATGAAGGTGGAAAAGGGAACCTTTTGCTCCTCAGAGCATCCCAAGACATCAAATATCTTGGTGATCTACTTTATCTACGTCTCTGCCTTAAGTGGTTCTGGCTTTCCCAAAAACTCCGGTGGTCCCAGCTCCTTGAACTGCCAAGATTTTATCAATTATGAGATATGCACAATCATAACAAATCGGATGCTCATTAAAACACCTTACACATGTATCATGTTAACTTAAAAAAATAATACTATCTTGGATAACACAAAGATGGCAACATATAAATTTATCAAGATTTTAGCATACACGACAGTATCCATAATTTTACTAACCAATTAATTTTGGAAATCAAGGATCAGTCAACATTTCATTTTATTTTAAACATGTAAAAAATATTTATCATGTTAAACGCACATAAAATGACCTAGAGCCTTGAATTAAAAAATCAAATATTTGCAATGACCTTACATAAAATCATAGGACACAAAAGTCTTCAAATTCTTTGCACATATCATCAAGGATCCTTTTATCAACTTCCTAAAATTTCACAGTAAACAATTTAGTACAAAAATTAAGTCATCATCAAAACATTAAGGTTAGAATATGAACAAGTCACATTCTCCCCCTTTTTGATAATGACAACACAAAAAATTATAACTCCCCCTAAATCCATGCATATATATAAAAACTGAATTTCAGGACATTAATAAAATCAAATCACCCATCATGCCTTCTGTTAAGCATAATTCATAACCTGCAGATATGTTAGTTTTAACAAATACTAAACATTAATCAAAACTATTCAATAGTAAATTATCCCAAAGTCTAGTGAAGTGCAGGTGCAAATGGATATCAATGTCTTAAAACAAACAAATAACAAAAATCTTAAAATAGTCTTATAACATAATCTTAGAGCAGCAAAGCCAGCCAACAGGCTGGCAGTCCCATCCAATGTGTCTCCCCCTTTGCCGTCATACAAAAAGAATAGAAAATCAATCAATATCTTCAACATTTGCCCTGTTCGGAGTACAGCGAGTAAAATAGGGACGATGAAGAATGCGATGAAGTCTTTCTTCCAAGGACAAAGTGTCAGCAAAACAAGGGGGACGAGGAATAAACGTAATAGTGGGTAAAGGAAGATCCAGAAAATCACCAACATATTCTGCCATCCAATTGCATCGAGGCCATTCAGGAATTAGGGAATACATACGCTGAAGATGTAATTTCTGTCCAATATCATTCAGTCTTGTAGCCATAAAATTAGTAAACTCACCAATTTGATAACTGACAAACTTCATTTCTTAACTTAGTTGGCATGCATTCCTATTGATCTTGCGTTGTAGGGCTTCAACTGCAACAACAGTTTTTAATTCAAAGCCAGCCTATAAATCAATGAATTTATCCTCCATTCGAGTAAAATATTGGTGTAAATCATTAGCCCGTATGGGCAACTTTCCCTTTTCCAAGACATTAAGTCTGTGTTTTATATCAACAATATCAGTCTGCATAGCTTCTTGGTTACGAAGGATGGTAGTCAGTAAATTTAACACTTCATGAGATGAGACAGTAGAGTTTGGCAGAGTAGAGGATGAAGGATTATCAGAATTCAAGTCAGAAGAGGCAGAAGTATATGGTATAGGTAGAGGATCAGGAAAAATACGAATGAATGCACCACTGACAAGTGAAATATGTGATTATTTCAAATTAGCAGAATCAACAAATTCATTATGTGACACAACAATTTCATCATCAAAAGAAATTTTAAAATGCTGGAATATTTTGGATAGAAAATAGCTATAAGGAAGACACTTCTTGGTTTGATGTATACAACTTAACATATGAGAAAGCATCATGAGTGAAAAATTAAAAGATACACCCTTAAGAATCATTTCCATAACTACTAAATCTTGATACGTAAAGTCTGCACCACCACCAATGCGGGGAAACATATTATAGTGTATCAATTTGTGTAGTACACAAGGAGTCAGACAAACATCAACAATTTTTGGAGTAAACAGAGAAGATAAAGTATGGTTATCCATGATAGTTTGGAGTTGTTCAAGAGCTGGAAAAGGAATATTTGCAGCACCCTTCAAAGTAAATGGACAATGTCCAGTAGAAGGAATGTTAAAAATACTTCCAAAATCGACAACAGTAAAGAACATAGACTTTCCCTTAAAAAAGATGTATAATAATCACCATTACACTCAAGATTTATATAGAACTGTTAGACACACCGTGGGTAAGCTTTTTTGGGGGAAAGAGCATAGCAGATATACCACATGAATTGAAAAGTTTTTCTAGAGAAGAGTTCTTAAAATAAAACAAATCCATAATTTTCTCATAAACAAACTGTTTTGTAGCAATCGAGGTTTTAAAACGAGTTTCAAAACTATGACCTCTGAAGCAATTTTTTGGCAAATTAGAAAAAGAAGAAACAGAGTTTACCAGAACAAAAGGAGACTCGGGCTGAGAAAGAGAATGATGTTCCATGTCCGGTGACTGTTTCATCTTCCCTTTTTGAGGCGTCTCTAAAAATTTTAAGAATGAGAAGCTTGAATTTGACCCATCTGAGAGGGTTGTGTCATCAGACGACACATGCACACGCCTACCTTTGCTGTCGCTTGGACTTTTTCTGGGTTCTAACGGTATATAGAGATCAAGTCTGTTGTCCATCATCGTTTGAGATACCGGGATATCGTTTGCTTGCTCGGGTTTTCATTGTTGCAGAGATTTGAGAAGGTTTTCACAATGAGAGAAAGAGTGGGTTTTCTAAAACAACTAATTTGTTTTGGTAAGGTGAGAGATAGAAGATGATTTAATATGGAAGAGTTGGAAAACGAGTAGACATCTCAAGAAGATAAATCTCTTCAGCTATCATATCTTTTCAAATCCCAAAAGACTGTTCAATATTTTGAGGAGATAATACCGTGAATTGACCCAAAAAAAACTTACATCGATACGTTTCCTAGTAGCAAATAGCCATCGGTATTATTAGATTCATGAACAGATAATGAATATCAAACATATGTATTTTAATAATATACAGATAACATTTAAAAAATTATACCATGCACATTCCAAGTTCTCTCCTTAAAATACAAAATCTTTCTTCACTTAAGGGTTTTGTAAAAATATCAACTAACTAATTTTCTGTAAGAATAAAAATTAATTTAATTAAGCCTTTTGGAATATCATCCCTTAAAAAATGATGCCTAACCTCTATTTGTTTTGTACATGAATGCAAAATAAGATTTTTTTGATATGTCAATAGTGCTAGAATTATCACAATATATGGGAACACTATCACATAAAATATCAAAATCACATAATGTTTGTCTCATCTATAATATTTGAGAGCAACAACTCCCTGCAGCTTAAAAGATTATCCAATCATGTTGAGGGGTCATAAGACCTTGAACTACGTCCCTAGGTTATCAAGTATCTCGACTTGAACCTTTAACAGTCATAAAACTATACGGACCTTGAACTCTTCTCTAGGTTTAATAGTGCATCACCACTATAAATCATCTTTAACAGAATGTTTAGCAATCACACAGACTGAAAATACTCTCTGCAAGTACTCTAGGTGCGCTACTTTCAGAACTATTGTCTCCGATAACATGTCCCCTTTTATAGGGTTGTTCACCTCAGCTTCTTAACATTTGAATCCACACCAAAACAATTTGGTTTGGTATAGTTTGACAAAGAACGCTTGAATTTCATGAACATCTTTCAGTATTCGTCTAGCTGAAACAAGTAGCATAGACTTCTAGCAATAACTCGGACATCAATCAAGATATATATATATATATCCATATTATTTTTAACCAACTCAATTAGTATACCTTTCTTAGTTTACAGAAAACCAAATAAAAACTTTTTATGACGTCATGATACCGTACCGTCTTAATAGTACGTTGAGGATTCTGTCATTTTTTGACTTTGTCATACTACATCATACCATAGTGGGCTGACGATCCGATGATCACATCCAACACCAGGTTCAATTGCATTGATGACTCCATCGTTTATTATTTCTACACCATATCAAATGGTGTACACGATTATACGAAATACATTTTGATATTTAAAATCCTTTTTATCTAGCCGAAACATTAATTAGCATAGAGACTAGAATAACAACACTGTTTTTAAAAACCATTGATTCAATCATAAGTTCCAACATTTTTCAAAAACAAAGAAGTGCAACATCAGCACGAAGTCAATAAATTTCAAAATACTAGCATAGCTAGAAGATTTAGAATATCCAATTTTTCCTCCATCATCTTAAATTCTTACTCCACTGCTTCGTTACTTAACCATTCTAATAATCTTTAGCACCATCAATGCTCACCATACCAAAAATTCTTTGTTCTTACCTCAAAAGTTTCCTATACCCATATAGTTCATCAAACTTACCACAATTTGGATATTCAGGAACTTGCCATAATAATATGAGTTTAAGAACTTATCCTAGTCAGACCATAGGCGTCCATTCGCTGAGGAGTTCAAAACATACCATATAATTCTGAGTCACGAACTTACCATATGCATTAGTTTTAAGAACCGTATCTAATCTTAATATCACTAACCTAACCTTAAAAGCCTCTAACTATCAAATATACAGCTGAAAAGAATCACATTTCCACCACATATACATTGATAGCGCGACACCGATATTCCAATGATTATCAATGTGATAAACCAAGTACATGCACAAAATCTCTACCCATACAAAGGTTTGTACAACTTAGTCACCATATGAGTTTTTAATTGAAATCCCACCTAACATTATCTTACTCTTAACTTATTCTTAACTTGCCCTTAACTCGCTCAATACGAATTCCTCGTATCACATTATCTATAACTCCTCGTGAGTTTATCTCGTACTATATCATAGTTCATTATCTTCATAGCATGAAGCTATAATTATTCAAACATTATAGACCATCTTTCTTTTATAATTTAAACAGATCACGTCATGATCTTATTCTATAATCATATCCCTTAAAATTCTTTTCTTAACTTGTGATCGTTTGGTTTTACGATCCTCTTTCTTTCCTTTTTCATTATTTACGATTTCATTTATGCTTTTAATCTTACAGACTTTGTCTATTCATCATTATTTGTTATCTTGGCTATTGGAGTTAGGTAACTCCCATTTCTTATCTTTATATCTCTTCAAGATTCTTCTTTGAATTTTCTTGTTTATATAACAATTCTTTCTTTAAGAATTTCCAACTTCATTTACATTGCTCAACATTTCATTCGAGTTCCATATTTTCATCATACTTATCCATTTTCTATACTTGGTACACATCGAGTCTCTAATAGTTTCAATATGGTACACTGAGTGGTTTTTCACAAACAACCAACAAACTAGGTTCCGAGTTACTAGTTCGTATATACCTTTGCTCTATGAAGGAATCGTTTAGCCCAGATACCATACATCAACTATTAAAGAGTACGATTGTACCATACCTAAATATAACTTTTTATTCCTAACTTCTTTATCATTCTCTTCTTATAGACATTGTCTATTTATTATCACCTTACATCCTTATTATTGGAGTTGGGTAACCCACCTTCATATTCCTTATAACTCTGCAACATTCTTCTTTGAATCCTCTCACGAATGTTTTAATCCCTTCTTTTTAAATTTCTTAAAATACTTCTTATTGTTCAAACTCTATTTGAGCTTATTATTTATCATCTTCACATCCCTTCTCTAAGGTTATAGCCTAAGGTACTCTTACCTAAGGTTTCTAACCTATCAGCTTTGATACCAACTGTAACGACCTCAAAATTTAAATAATTTAATTCTCAACTTCGGTTGTTAACAATACATTCAACCTCTAATTTTACATTCTTAAATGATAATACAACCATTGAAATTTGTAGAATAATTAAAATTTTCTATTACAAATTATTCTCGTTCCCAAAACTTTCAGCATTTACATCTAAATATCTTAGAATCATTTTAATTCTACAAGAGTTTACATCGCAAAACGATATTACAATTCAACATTAATACATCATTCGGAACCTTAAACGTGGTTCAAATAATAATAGTTCAGCCAAAGTGTATAAATCTTCAAGTATCACATCTGATTCGTCTCTTTCAAGCAGCACATAACTTTACCTTGAATCTTTAACCTACAAAAGTGGTTATTTGCAAGGTTGAGCTTGACAACCCAGCAAAATCTACAGTTTTCATGCATCACATAGCACATAATAACATGCTCAACATACATCTCATAAATATTGGACTAACATAACATACATGTTGCAGTTCATATAACAAGTATAAAGATTGAGTTTCTTACTCAATCAACATTCATTATTCAATCAACGTAGTCATAAATTGACTTTAATGTTTCATACTTTCAATATATATAGAACACATCATGCTCTTTGCAACAAAGATTTAAAACAGTTCATCATCAAGTTCACATAGCAAATAGGAACTGAAAGACTTGCCTTGATCGTTGTTTACCAATAATAGTTTAACAGCTTACAGCTATCTGCACTTCACATGCCCTACACAATTATATAATCATGCACATCAACTATTATTCACATAGCAATGCATAGTATTTGTAATGTAAACTTTACTCTATATCTCATAGCCCTTCCTATTATCAATACACAATGTTTAATTCTATTGTGTTAACTTTCAACTTACATCTCACTATATTTCATACTCGAAGTTCATTCAACTGCTTATCTTATAATATTCATTTCAATTGAATTGACTGATACTGTAGTGCAGCAGTTTGTTTATCTTCAGTTACTATCTGAGAAGGTTTTATACTAGAGGCTGTTTGTCAATTGCCCTCCATCCTTTGTTCTACTAGTGTTGATGCTATATGTTGGGTTTCCTATTATCCTTGTGAGCGTTATAGCAATGGGTTAATGCTATTAATTAGGTTATGGACAGTTTTATTTGATATTTCTATGTAATAGTCTGTAATGCCTCTATTTGGTTTATTTTGTTGGGCTTCGGGCCTTCAATCCTTTATAGTCATGACATCATAGGGCTTGTCCTATGATGTCTATGATATATTATGTTTGGGGTCTTCCCATGAGGTTTATATTTCTCTTTTTTTTAATACAGTTAAATTTAGCAAAAAAAAATTATAATTTTATTCAACAAATCAATCCTTTAATTTAATTATTAGATTAAATTAGAATATTTCCATCAAATATTTATTTTACTCAATAAACATTCCAATTAAAATATTTATTTTATTTAATAAATATTTTAACTATTTACAAAATTCACAATCATATTACATTAACATACCACATTTATATGTAATATATTTCTCCCTCATTTTATTAAAACAAATATATTCACATTAATTCATTATTTTAATTAAGTGAATTACTCACATTATTTATGAATTTTAATTCATAACAATTCATCGCCAATCAAGGCATACCAATTAAATTATATTATTTCGTAATATAATTTTCATCTTAATTAACTATAGTATTTAGTTAAATTCTTTTGCCACCATATTCCTTTTTCATAACTAATTTGCTTCACTTTCTTTAATAGTTTAATCAACTATTAAATCTCATACAAATTTAATTTTTTCACACCAAAACACATGATTCAAAATATATACATCTCATAATAAGAATTTTAATTATTAAATTCTTATTTTAATAATTTATAAAAATTCGGGTTGTCACATCCTCCCCCCCTTATAAGGATTTCGTCCTCGGAATCAACGAAACCTCCCTTACTCGATTTTCACCAAATCTCTTTTCAAAATTTATCGTTGAATATCTTCAACACATTACCTTAATATATGTTTTATTTATTACCACCCAACCATTCTCCATAATAAATTCTTGTAAGCTTTATTTCATAACCTTTACTTATACTAAATTATATTTCAGTATTACATATTATTTGACCCATTCATTATCTTTCTCTAAGGATCATTATCATGTACTAGATTCTCAAACTCTCGGGGCGCATTACATTCACCCCTTCTTCTAAGAATTTTGTTCTCGAATTTTTGACTTACTAATATTCGTTCATTCCATTTATCAAAATAGATTTTATGTTAATATTTATTTATTCATTAGGTTCTACAACCAAATTCTTTCTCTAAGGATCTTTCTAAGATCATCATATTCCTCACATCTTCCTCTTTTAAGAGTTTCACAATTCCCTTCTTTCTAGAATTTCATTTCTTTCTTGAGATTATTATGTTTTGCTTAATTTTCTCATCATTATAAGCCACATTCTACAGCTTATCATCCTTTCTACTTTCACCTTTCAGAATAACAAGAATCTTCCACACTTGCTCAATAATTGGGGAGCGATATGAATAACAGGAATTTAAAAGATTATCCAATCATGCTGAGGGGTCATAAGACCTTGAACTACATCCCTAGGTTATCATCAAGTATCTCGACTTGAACCTTTAATAGTCATAAGAATATACGGACCTTGAACTCTTCTCTAGGTTTAATAGTGCATCACCACTATAAACCATCTTTAACAGAATGTTTAGCAATCACACAGACTGAAAACACTCTCTGCAAGTACGTGATCAACCTATCGTACCCCTACGTCGTAACGACTATATGTGCTACTTTCGGAACCATTGTCTCCGATAACATGTTCTCTTTTGCAGGGTTTTCACCTCAGCTTCTTAACATTTGAATCCACACCAAAACAATTTGGTTTGGTATAGTTTGACAAAGAACGTTTGAATTTTATGAACATCTTTCAGTATTCGTCTAGCTGAATCAAGTAGCATAGACTTCTAGCAATAACTCGGACATCAATCCAAATATATATATATATATATATATATTTTTAACCAACTCAATTAGTATACCTTTCTTAGTTTAAAGAAAACCAAATAAAAACTTTTTATGACGTCATGATACCGTACCGTCTTAATAGTACGTTGATTCCGTCATTTTGTGACTTCATCATACTACATCATACCATAGTGGGCTGACGATCCGATGATCAAATCCAACACCAGGTTCAATTGCATTGATGATTCCATCGTTTATTATTTCTACACCATATCAAATGGTGTACACGATTATACGAAATACATTTTTACAATTTAAAATATTTTTTATCTAGCCGAAACGCTAATTAGCATAGACACCAGAATAACAACACTATTTTTAAAAACCATTTATTCAATCATATGTTCCAACATTTTTCAAAAACAAAGAAGTGCAACATCAGCACGAAGTCAATAAATTTCGAAAAACTAGCATAGCTAGAAGATTTAGAATATTCAATTTTTCCTTCATCGTCTTAAATTCTTACTCCACTGCTTCGTTACTTAATCATTCTAATAATCTTTAGCGCCATCAATGCTCACCATACCAAAAATTATTAGTTCTTACCTCAGAAGTTTTCTATACCCAGTATAGTTCATTAAACTTACCACAATTTGGATGTTCGGGAACTTGCCAAAAAAATATGAGTTTAAGAACTTATCCTAGTCAGACCATAGGCGTCCATACGCTGAGGGGTTCAAAACATACCTTATGATTATGAGTCACGAACTTACCATATGCATTAGTTTTAAGAACCGTACCTAATCTTAATATCATCTAACCTAACCATAAAAGCCTGTAACTATCAAATATACACATGAGAAAAGAATCACCTTTCCACCACATATACATTGATAGTGCGACATCGACATTCCAATGATTATCAATGTGATAAACCAAGTACATGCACAAAATCTCTGCCCATACAAAGGTTTGTACAACTTAGTCACCATATGAGTCCTTAATTGAAATTTCACCTAACATTACCTTACTCTTAACTTATTCTTAACTTGCCCTTAACTCGCTCAATACGAATTCCTCGTATCACATTATCTATAACTCCTCGTGAGTTTATCTCATACTATATCATAGTACATTATCTTCATAGCATTAAGCTATAATTATTCAAACATTACAGACCATCTTTATTTTATAACTTAAACAGATCACGTCGTGATCTTATTCTATAATCATCTCCCTTAAAATTCTTTTCTTAACTCGTGATCGTTTTGTTTTACGATCCTCTTTCTTTTCTTTTTCATTATTTACGATTTCATTTATACTTTTAATCTAACAGACTTTTTCTATTCATCATTATTTGTTATCTTGGTTATTGGAGTTAGGTAACTCCCATTTCTTATCTTTATATCTCTTCAAGATTCTCCTTTGAATTTTCTTGTTTATATAACAATTCTTCCTTTAAGAATTTCTAACTTCATTTACATTGCTCAACATTTCATTCGAGTTCCATATTTTCATCATACGTATCCATTTTCTATACTTGGAACACATTGAGTCTCTAATAGTTTCAATATGGTACGTTGAGTGGTTTCCCACAAACAACCAACAAACTAGGTTCCGAGTTACTAGTTCGTATATACCTTCGCTCTATGAAGGAATCGTTTAGCCCAGATACCATACATCAACTATTAAAGAGTACAATTGTACCATACCTAAATATAACTTTTTATTCTTAACTTCTTTATTATTCTCTTCTTATAGACATTGTCTATTTATTATCACCTTACATCCTTATTATTGGAGTTGGGTAACCCCACCTTCATATTCCTTATAACTCTGTGAGATTCTTCTTTGAATCCTCTCACACATGTTTTAATCCCTTCTTTATAAATTTCTTAAAATACTTCTTATTGCTCAAACTCTATTTGAGCTTGTTCTTTATCATCTTCACATCCCTTCTCTAAGGTTATAGCCTAAGGTACTCTTACCTAAGGTTTCTAACCTATCAGCTCTGATACCAACTGTAACGACCCCAAAATTTAAATAATTTAATTCTCAACTTTGGTCGTTAACAATACATTCAACCTCTAATTTTACATCCTTAAACGATAATACAACCATTGAAATTTGTGAAATAATTAAAATTTTCTATTACAAACTATTCTCGTTCCCAAAACTTTCAACCTTTACATCTAAATATCTCATAATCATTTTAATACTACAAGAGTTTACATCACAAAATGATATTACAATTCAACATTAATACATTATTCAGAACCTTAAACGTGGTTCAAATAATAATAGCTCAGCTAAAGTGTATAAATCTTCAAGTATCACATCTGATTCATGTCTTTCAAGTAACACATAACTTTACCTTGAATCTTTAACCTGCAAAAGTGGTTATTTGCAAGGTTGAGCTTGACAGCCCAGTAAAATCTATAGTTTTCATGCATCACATAACACATAATAACATGCTCAACATACATCTCATAAACATTGGACTAACATAACATACATGCTACAGTTCATATAACAAGTATAAAGATTGAGTTCCTTACTCAATCAACATTCATTATTCAATCAACGTAGTCATAAATTGACTTTAACGTTTCATACTTTCAATATATATAGAACACATCATGCTCTTTGCAACAAAGATTTACAACCGTTCATCATCAAGTTCACATAGAAAACAGGAACTGAAAGACTTGCCTTGATCGTTGTTTTACAAATAATAGTTTAACAGCTTACAGCTATCTGCACTTCACATGCCCTACACAATTATATAATCATGCACATCAACTATTAGTCACATAGCAATGCATTGTATTTGTAATGTAAACTTTACTCTATATCTCATAACCCTTCCTATTATCAATACACAATGTTTAATTTGATTGTGTTAACTTTTGACTAACATCTCACTATATTTCATACTCGAAGTTCATTCAACTGCTTAAGTCTTGCTAGGAATCATTATTGGTTTTATATTAGCCCTATTCCATATCCTATAATATTCATTTCAATTGAATTGAAACACTTTTTAAGTTCATTAACACTTGGCACGACGTTTCGACGTTCTTCGTCACACGCCCGATTTATCTCTTTTGTGTGTGCTTAGTATGGTTATACAACTTATCTAATACATCATTTATTAATGTTAAGCATCATTATATTTACTAACATTCATGTTTTATAACTTAGAACAAAATCTTTTATCGTCAAAAGCACTACACTTGCATACGTTCATGTCCGACGCCCTCCTATTGCCTCTGAAAACACAATAGTCCTAAAGATGACCATTTTGACCCATCCCTACCTTAAATATAGAAACTCAAAGAATAAAAGTTGTAGTTCTATTCGTCTTAGTTCTGGATCATCTTGAATTGCCTCAATCGGAGTTTTATGAAAAGGTTATGGTTGTTTTACCAAAACAAGTCAAAGCAGTCACACTTAACACACCTTGGGCGCGGCCACGTCCATTTCCTTCATACTCCAAGTAGCGCTACACATTATTAGTAGTGTTTCAATGTTGCCGCTGGCTCTGCAACAGCGTAGCCAAGACTTGGCTTCTCCCATATTACAATTTTTGCGATGTTCTTACTTCAAATCTTCATAACTTCTTCATTTTAAGTCCGAATTATTTGGTTTTCGACTCTATGAACTTGTGAAACACTAAACTACTCATCTACCTAATAATTATAACACTTCAAAAACATTAAAAATTCATTTTAATGGTTCCAATTTAGTGTTCATGGTATATTTTTATGTTTTAAACATATTTAGCGTAATCATTCACCACTGATTCAATTCCTAACCAAATCAATCCGTTTAAACTTCGTTGTTTTCATTATTCAATATACTAACAATATATAGCACCAATTTCAGATTCTATTCATGAACTAACTAACAATTTTGACTCCAAAATAAGTCGTATCATATATATAACAACAAAAACTAAATTTCTTCTTTTAAAACATAATTACATGAATCTGATTACTGAAAACTCAATTATAGAATGAATTATACATATCTAAGAATATATATAATCCAATTTCTTGACAAATCCTCCACCAAAATCCATTTATAGAGGAAAACTCAAGAAATCAAAAACTAGAGTTTTAGGGCTAGGTTATTACCTTTGATTAGCCATAAAGCTTGAACAATCTTCTTATTTCTTCCTTTGATTCTCACAAAGCACATTCTTCTCAATTTTACAGAGGATTTCTTCTCTTTCTCTCTCAATTTCTCTCCTATTCTTTGTTTTCTCTTCTTCTTTGTGTTTTGCAAATAGGCTAACTATGATAAAACACACCTTACGTGTTTTTATCAGCTATCAGTTATACAAACCCAAAAGGTTTTAACTGACAAGGCCTTGTTTGGCTAGCTTTAATCTAGTCTCTTTTAATTTATTTTTATAATTCCCTTTAACATATGATTCATTCATGTCACAACCACTAACAAATTCTAATATTTAAATTAAATTAAACCTTATTATTATAATGATAATTTATATTATAATTATAATTTCTATTTAGCCAACCATAATTATAATTTTATTCAACAAATCAATCCTTTAATTTAATTATTAGATTAAATTAGAATATTTTCATCAAATATTTATTTTACTCAATAAACATTCCAATTAAAATTCTGGTTGTCATAATAACTTTCGTATCCGAACTCCGATTGGGATGATTCAAGATGTTCCAGAAAAATAAGAAGTAAATCTATAATGAAATCCAAGTTCCAAACCAAGAACATGCATCCAACTTGGTGTTAAAAGCCCTGCAATAATCCTTCTTGCATTTGGTTACATATTTTAGTCCAAAAGATGTCGAAATTGCTTTTCCTTGCTTCTTCATGCCAATATTGTGTCATAGCCTACAAAATAACATAAAATGTATGAAATGGACACACAATGCATGCAAAGTAACTACAAAATATAGGTTTAAGAAACTAATTCAAGTAATAGAGATGAGGACATGACACGCGTGGATTCAAACAAGACTAAAGGGACGTGGGGATCAAGCAAGGCTAGAACAAAGAGGTTCAAACAAGGTCTCAATGGATTAATCCAAGATGTTTGGGCTAAAGCTAACGCAAGAAAATCCAAAGAGGAGGCTAATGAGCATGAGACACAAATTTGGGTAAATTTAATACAAGCCCAATCCTAATCTTCTCAGCAAAGTCCACATATATTACATGAAACCGAATGGGATGGTTTAATTAATTTATTAGTTATCATTTGGGCTGCAGTTTTGTTTTAAAGTCAACTGACTTTATATGGGATATACAGGTTTAACATGTTGGATATATAGATGATATTGGCAAGTATCAAAAAGTTTGGTCTCTTAAGCGTGCCATTAGCCCATTACTCCATGATCTGATTCACGTGGGAGTCTTATTTCAATTTAGCAGCTCAATCACGCGGCAGAGACTTTATATTCACGCGGCGAAGGATTTTTTTTTTATTTGGATTCTTAATTTTAAATTAGGATTTCTTTTAATTAGGATTTCTTTTTAATTAGAATTTCTTTTTCAAATTGATTTCTATTTCCTTATAGAAATTAGGGTTATAGTTTATAAATTCCTATTAGGATTTGGATTGTTTTGAGTAGTATAAATAGAGGTCCAAGTTATGTAATCAAATACATTATTCAATATTCAATATATTTGTGAGGTTATTCTCTACTTTTGGTTCTTTGAAGAATTCCTAAGTAGTTTCTTAGTTATTTCTTTGAGATTCAATTTGACTTATCATACAACAATTCATAGTTGTATGTGGCGTCTTCTACCGCATCAATCGTCTATTGTACCGAGATTACCGCTTCAATATAAGCGAGGGGTCAAGGTGTCGTTGGTGTCCATTCAACGCAAATTTCCGAACGCGAGCAATTGTACCAAGATTACCGTCTAAAGTATAGACGAGGGGTTAAGGTGTTGCAAGCAATTCACCCAACAACTGTGCTAGAAACGATCCGAGCGACGACGCGTGCCGTGGAGTCTATCATTTGGTATCAAAGCTAAGCCTTTTCTGTCGAAATATATATTGTAAAAAAAAAAGAAAAAAAATTCATATTCTATTTTCATTGTGCTAACCAAACTTGTAGCACATCATCAAATCATCAAATTCCAACGAAGATTTCAAACCGTTCCATCATCATCAATTCTGAAACGGAGCTACAATTTACAAATCTGAAGCATACAAGAGGAGTACAAGGCAATTGATTGGTGATTTTGTGATATTCTGATAGTTGTCCATCTATAATTTTGTTTCGTGATAAGTAATTTTGAATTGATTAGTAAAACCAAGAATTTTACTAGGGAATTCAATAAGAACCTATTAGAGAGAATATTTGAGGTAAAAGGTTTAGTGGTGAGATTAATTGAGGGTAAAAGCAAATTTATTGAGAGTATAGACGAGTGAACCATTGATTCGAGCGAAACACGTAAGTGAGTGGTGAGGAAACTATTTTCTATTAATCCTTATTTTGCAGGAAATATGTCTAACTCAAAGGATAAAGGAACTTATGAGGAACAACCCTCAACAGCTGAATTGAAATTCCAGATGGAAGCAATGCATAAAGAATGGGATCAAAGATTGAGAAAGACTATGGAGCAAATGCAAGAACAATTAGAAGAGATGAGGGTGTCTTTGGCTGAGCTATCCCAAAACACTCATGGGATGCAAAAAAGACGAGGACACAACAAACTGACGCAAGGAAGGAAGACCCTTACGGTGAGGACAGTAGTGCAGCGGAAGATTGTGAATCTAATTTTTGACATCAAACACAAGGAGGAGCTAGGGAAAGAAGAGGTCAGGACAGAGAAGATGGCAATTTGGATAGCATAAAAATGAAGATTCTAGCTTTCCAAGGCACGGGAGATCCTGAGGCTTATTTGGATTGGGTAACCAAGATGGAGCGAATCTTTGACTGTCACAACTATTCAGACCTTAAGAAAGTCAAACTGGTAGTTACGGAGTTTTCTGGATATGCATTGATATGGTGGGATTAGTTGACAGCTAATCGGAGAAGGTGTGAAGAGCGGCCGATTACAACTTGGGTGGAGATGAAAGCTATCATGAAAAAGAGGTTTGTACCAACATACTATCAACGGGAGATCATTCGTAGTTTACAAACTCTTAAACAGGAAAGTCAATGTGTGGATGAATATTACAAGGAGATGGAAATGTTGAAGGATCGAGCTAATGTGATTGAGGATAATGAAACAGCGATAGCTTGGTTCTCGGCAGGACTGAACTAGGAGATTGCAGACTTGGTTGAATGACAACATTATTTAGAGTTAGAAGAACTGGTGCATATGGCTACTAAGATAGAGAAACAACTCAAGAGGCGAGGAGGACAACGAGGACAATCTAATGCTAGTTCATCATGGAGACCTAATTTGGCAAAGCGAGAGGAAAAGACAGCTACGTTCAAGCCAAAGGTGGAACCTAAGCAAGGATCGACTAGCCAAGAAACTCAAGGTAAAACTGAACAACCTTCTTTTGGTCGTAATCGGGATATTGTATGCTTTAAGTGTCAAGGCAGGGGACATATTTCTAGCCAATGTCCAAATCAGAGAAAATGTTTTTACTTGACAATGGAGATGTGGAGACCGAGGGGGAAGAGAGCGACACTAATTCTATGCCACCATTAGAGGAGATAGGTGAGGATGCGATACATGGTGAAATTCTGGTTACAAGAAGAGCACTTAGTATGCAGGTTAAGGAGGAGAAGCGAATGAACAATACGGAAAATCTATTCCATACTCGATGTCTTGTGAATGGGAAAATCTGTTGTGTAGTCATAGATGGAGGCAGCTGTACAAATGTGGCAAGCACTACGATGGTGTAGAAATTAGGGTTACCTACTACCAAACATCCTGCGGTAGTATCGCTTTAAAGTGGCTCAATGATAATGCGACATTAAAGTAACCAAACAGTGTTAGTTCCATTTGCTATTGGTCAAGATATATTGATGAGGTATTGTGCGATGTGGTGCCCATGCGAGCGGGGACATATATTGTTGGGTAGACCATGGCGGTTTGATAGGAGGGTTCAACATGACGGGTTTACTAACGTATATTCATTCGTTCACGACAAGAAGAAGATCTCTTTGCGTCCTTTATCACCACAACAAGTACATGAAGATCAAATTCATTTTCAGAAAGATTATGTACAAAGAAAAGAGAGTGAAGAAAAGAAAAATCAAGAAGAAAAAAAGAGAGAAAAACAAAGAGAGAAAAACAAATATATTGGCAAAAAAGAGTGATGTGAGAAGAGCTTTGATTTCTAAACAGCCTATGATTTTACTTCGGTATAAAGAGGCGCTTTTGAATACTAACGCTAATGATTCTTTTCCTAGTGTTGTTTCATCTCTCTTATAGGAATTCAAAGATGTATTTCCCGAGGAGCTTCCTCATGGACTTCCACCTATTCGGGGAATTGAGCATCAAATTGATTTTGTTCCCGGTGCAACGATTCCAAATCGTCCAGCTTATCGGAGTAATCCCGAGGAGACGAAGGAGTTACAAAGGCAAGTTGATGAGCTGATGGGGAAATGATTTGTGAGAGAAAGTATGAGCCCGTGTGCAGTTCCGGTGATTCTAGCGCCGAAAAATGATGGAAAATGGAGGATGTGCATCGATTGTCGAGCGGTAAATAACATTACGGTAAAATATCGACATCCCATTCCTCGTTTAGATGACATGTTAGATGAATTACATGGATCTTGTATATTTTCAAAAATTGATTTAAAAAGTGGTTATCATCAAATTAGAATGCAAGAGGGTGATGAATGAAAAACAACGTTTAAAACTAAATATGGTATTTATGAGTGGTTGTATTACCTTTTGGGTTAACTAATGCACCCAGCACTTTCATGAGATTAATGAACCATGTTTTGCATCCATTCATTGGAAAATTTGTTGTAGTTTATTTTGATGATATTTTGATTTATAGAAAAAACTTAGAAGATCATGCATTGCATTTAAAATCTGTTTTAGATGTACTTAGGAAAGAAAAGTTATTTGCTAACATGGAAAAATGCACGTTTTGTTCGGATAGAATTGTTTTTCTTATCTTTGTTGTGAGTTCACAGGGAGTCCAAGTTGATGAGGAGAAAGTACGTGCGATCCGGGATTAACCGAGTCCAACCAATGTGAGTCAAGTACGAAGCTTTCATGGACTCGCAAGTTTCTACCAACGCTTTGTTCGGAATTTTAGTGAGATTACAGCACCATTGACCGAGGTCATCAAGAAAAGTGTGGGCTTTAAGTGGGGTGATGAACAAGAAAAAGCATTTAATTTAATTAAGGATAAATTGACAAATGCTCCTTTACTTATTTTGCCTAACTTTGCTAAAACTTTTGAGATTGAGTGTGATGCTTCAGGTTTAGGGATTGGAGCTGTGTTGATCCAAGATGGGAAACCACTGGCATATTTTAGCGAAAAGTTGAGTGAGGCAGCTTTGAACTATCCTACATATGACAAAGAGATGTACGCTTTGGTTAGAGCTTTGGAGACATGGCAACATTACTTGTGGCCTAAGGAGTTTGTGATCCACATCGATCATGAATCGTTGAAATATTTGAAGGGTCAACACAAGTTGAACAAAAGACATGCATAATGGATGGAATTTATCGAGACATTTCCATATGTTATTCGATATAAGCAAGGTAAAGAGAACGTCGTTGCAGATGCTTTGTCTCGCAGGTATGTTTTGTTAAATACTCTTGATACGAAATTGCTTGGGTTTGAACGAATTAAAGAGTTATATAATAATGACCTTGATTTCGGTGAAGAGTTTAAAACTTGTGAAAAGAATGCTGTGGGTAAATACTTTAGAATTGATGGATTCTTGTTTCGAGAAAATAAACTATGTATTCCTGCATGTTCTTTGCGTGAGTTGTTGGTTAGGGAATCACATGGGGGCGGTTTAATGGGACATTTTGGTGTTGATAAAACTTTTCCTGTTTTAAAAGAACATTTTTATTGGCCTCATATGAAACGAGATGTAGAAAGAATATGTGATAGATGTATTACTTGTCGCCAAGCTAAATCTCGTGATCAACCCCATGGATTGTATACACCATTGCCTATTCCTAATGAACCTTGGATTGATCTTTCTATGGACTTTGTGTTGGGTTTACCTAGGTCTAAGCATGGTTATGATTCGATATTTGTGGTCGTGGATAGATTTTCAAAAATGGCACATTTTATTCCATGTCATAAAACTGATGATGCATCTCATGTTGCTAATTTGTTCTTTAGGGAGATTGTGCGTTTATATAGTATGCCTAAAACTATTATTTCTGATAGAGATACAAAGTTTTTAAGTTACTTTTGGAAGACCTTGTGGTGTAAATTGGGTACTAAACTGTTATTTTCTACTACTTGTCATCCACTGGACGGTGGCCAACCGAAGTAGTGAATAGGACTTTATTCGACATTGTTACGGCTATCATTAAAAAAAATATCAAGCAATGGGAAGAATGTTTACCTACATGTTGAGTTTCAGATATAACCGCTTCTGTTTCATTCTCGCTACTAATTTTTCTCCATTTGAAATTGTATATGGTTTTAATCCTTTGACACCGTTGGATTTATCATCATTACTGCTTTTCTGAGTATACTAACATGGATCGAAAGAAAAAGGCTGATCTTGTTAAACAAATTCATGAAAAAGCCAGACTAAACATTGAACGGAGGACGGAACAATACATTAAGCACGCGAACAAGGGATGACATCAAGTGATCTTTGAGCCCAGAGATTGGGTGTGGTTACATATGCCGAAAGAAAGATTCCCAGTTCAAAGACGTTCAAAATTTCTTCCGAGGGGAGATGGTCCATTTCAAGTTCTCGAGCGTATCAACGACAATGCCTATAAATTGGATTTGCCAGGTGAGTATAATGTTAGTGCTACATTTAACGCATCGATCTAAGTCCGTTTGTCAGAAGTTGACGATTTGAGGACAACTCCTTTTCAAGAGGAGAGGAATGATGAGGACATGACATGCGTGGATTCAAACAAGAGTAAAGGGACGTGGGGATCAAGCAAGGCTAGAACAAAGAGGTTCAAACAAGGTCTCAATGGATTGATCCAAGATGTTTGGGCTGAAGCTAACGCAAGAAAATCCAAAGAGGAGGCTAATAAGCATGAGACACAAATTTGGGTCAATTTAATACAAGCCTAATCCTAATCTTCTCAGCAAAGTCCACATATATTACATGCAACCGAATGGGATGGTTTAATTAATTTATTAGTTATCATTTGGGCTGCAGTTTTTTTTAAAGTCAACATACTTTATATGGGATATACAGGTTTAACATGTTGGATATATAGATGATATTGGCAAGTATCAAAAGTTGGTCTCGACAAGCGTGCCATTAGCCCATTACTCCATGATCTGATTCACATGGGAGTCTTATTTCAATTTAGCAGCTCAATCACGTGGCAGAGACTTTATATTCACGCGGCGAAGGATTTTTTATTTGGATTCTTAATTTTAAATTCTATTGTAATTAGGATTTCTTTTTAATTAGAATTTCTTTTTCAAATTGATTTCTATTTCCTTATAGAAATTAGGGTTATAGTTTATAAATTCCTATTAGGATTTGGATTGTTTTGAGTAGTATAAATAGAGGTCCAAGTTATGTAATCAAATACATTATTCAATATTCAATATATTTGTGAGGTTATTCTCTACTTTTGGTTCTTTGAAGAATTCCTAAGTAGTTTCTTAGTTATTTCTTTGAGATTCAATTTGACTTATCACACAATAATTCATAGTTGTGTGTGGCGTCTTCTACCGCATCAATCGTCGATTGTACCGAGATTATCGCTTCAATATAAGCGAGGGGTCAAGGTGTCGTTGGTGTCCATTCAACGCAGATTTCCAAACGCGAGCAATTGTACCAAGATTACAGTCTAAAGTATAGACGAGGGGTTAAGGTGTTGCAAGCAATTCACCCAACAACTGTGCTAGAAACAATTCGGGCGACGACCACTTCACGCAAGCGTGCCGTGGAGTCTATCAAATAGATACCGGATAAGTAGGTATAAAACCTACTTATCAGCGTAAGTCAAGTATATGACTAATTAGTATGTGTTATTTCCTTATGTGGTATATAGGGATTGCGATAAACAGTTCAGTGTAAACTATAAGCTGTAGTTGTGCTTAAGGCAAGTTTTCTAACTTCATTCATATTCTAAATGAATGTTAGTTTCTTAAACTTTCTCAAATGTTGAACATGAGAAGTTTTACCTAGGTGCAAATATTCAATATTTGTACAAGGTTAGTATGTATGAGGTCTTGTGCCACAATTTTAACACTTCGGTGTTTCTATGAGATGAACTGTTCTGTGAATGAACTGTTCAATATGAAAATGTTCTGTTTATTCATGAACCGTTATTGTTAAGTTTGTGCTAATGATTATAGCTAGACAGAATGTGTATAAAAAAGGTAGAAGAATGAAAGTATTTCAAAGTGAATGCGACTAATATTTTAAAATGACAAGAATCAGAATTTATTCCTATTATTCAAGTTGCTTTATAACCTTTGTTCGGTTATTGAAGTTTTTAAAGAAATGTTTAAATTCTTAATGTTGTTTATTCAACTGCTATGACTTGCTGAGCAATTGAATGCTCACATTTATTTTAAATAAAAATATTTTTAGTGAACGATGTTAGAACGAACTAAGGATCCCGTAAAGATCAAGTTAACCGGTATCTAGACGAAGTGTCATTCATTATATGAATGAGCATGAAGATCAAGCTAAGACTTGTAATGTAGAATAGTCTAATTGAACTATAAATTAGTTTAACGAACTATGATGTATCTTTGGTGGCAGATGAAGTCACTCTTGTAAGATGTAAAGAATAATGTAATTATCATTATTTGTAATGAACGAGGTTTTAAGGTGATAGAACCTGGGACTTGAGAATGTATATTGTTATATTTAGTTATATAATGATGATGTATGTTTGGAATGAGATGTACTTGTGATGTACGTCCGGGTGTGAAGATAGACCGAATTTCGGGGCGTCACAGATTGGTATCAGAGCTGATAGGTTATAAACCTTAGGTATTAGTACTTGAGACTATAATCGTAAAGAGAAGGATAAGAAAATCGTTGTGTTAAAATTAGGAAGAAGATCACCACGTGATCATATTAAATTGTAATAACAGATTTTATGTAAGACCCCAACTTTTTATGAATAAAGATTTAATTTTCTCTAAATATTATTTTGAATAATAAGGTGTAATTTGATATAATTCGGGGAATATCCGTACAACGACAAAATCATTGGTGGACCCTACAACGGAATTACTGTCGGATATAGAAAGCGACAGAAATAATATTTTTATAAAAATAACGGCAAAACTTTTACCGTTAACTGTTGAAATACCCGGTGGTAAAAGTACAGTAATCCGCGTGGTTGCACAAAGAGTTATTACCAGTATTGCACTGATATCTCGATTATTGATGCTTACTTAAGAAGTCACTCAGTTTTATTCAATTATTGCCACAGTAGTTGATGCATAGTATCTCATATTATTGATTCAATTATTGTTACAGTATCATCTGCACAATAGTTTATATTATTAAATCAATAATTGAGACGACACAGTTATTCATTTTATTATTTGCATTATTGACAATGTCTAGAAAGTTCTGTCGAGGAAAGGGGTTAGGTTATTTAATTGCGCACCAATAAGGAGAAGTCTTTATCGGAAAGCCCCGGCCCTCTTTCCTGAGAATGATCTGCTTGTTAATATTGTGAGTTATAATATTAATGATGAATAATTGTTGAAAGATTAAAAATATATTTATTGAAGATAAATGATTTATGGTAAATATTTATTCAATTTTTGATATAAATAGAGGGGTTTTTCATGAAGTGTTTTTTGTAAGTTTAGCTTATTACATGGACCCCCACTTACTCATTTTTAAAAATCGCCGATAGAAAGTTATCTTAGTTTTGTTTTATTATTATTATAATAATAATAAAACAGAAAACTTTTTATATAAAACAGAATACTTTTTATATTATATATACAGTTATTCATTTTATTATATTATAAATAGAATATATTATATTTTATATAAAGTTTTCATTTTATTAAAATATTTTATTGCATAGTAATAAATAGTAAAAATCAGAAAATCACGCGAATTTCGTCCGTGAAAAAGTTACTGTGCATCCGTGATTATTTTCTTAAATAGTGCCCTGTCATTCCCCTATAAATAAGATGCTTAGTTAAGCAATGAAAATCACACCAGAATCAGAGAATTCTTCTTCTATAATATTGTGCGTAATCAGAGAATTCTTCTTCTATAGTTTACATTAATGTAGTAAATTGAGATAATAAAATAATATCCCTTAAAAAGAGCCCAATTATCGGACTCTTTTTAATAGGCCTTGGAAACCGAGATTCATAGAGTTCGGGGGCTTCCTTAAGCTGGGGAAGGTGTTAGGCACCCCCCAACTTTCGTGAAAACATAATTACCGCATCTTTTCAATTCCCTAATTTATTTGAAATGCATATGTGTATTCTAGTTAATTGGGCCTAAGTGCTTTATTTGGAAGTAGTGCTTTCCTCTTTTGCACCTATATACAAAGTATTTGACTTGTATAAAAGTTCAATTTTAATATAAGTCATATAAAATGATGTTTTGAAAACAGGTTTTCAAACCCTTATGCTTACATAATAATTGAGGCATTTGATATTTATTCCGTATTCGGCTTGTTTTGATTTTATCCTCGAGATGCTAAGCATCTTCGACAAAATAATATACATATAAGTTTCGGGCTCCTCATGGGCATGAAAGCCATCAAAGTATGTCCGAGCACCACACATATGATTGACAAGCTAGCTGTACAACTGAAAATGGTCCATCATGGGAACCAGATCTAGATCCGTCAGCTGGATCTTAGATCTCGTGGCTCCTAGGCTCACATAATATCATATGAATAGCTTACATAACAAATATACTAAAATAAACAGATATTTAATCTAAACGTCATAAACCAAAGGATTCATCAGTTAAATCCTTGTATGCACGTAGCCAAAGCTTCCAGCTTCCTCTAGATACAGATCTAGGATCACGCGGTTGCTTAATATTTACAAAACTAGAAAGAAAATTAGATTTAAATAAATGTTAGCCATTCTAGCATAACAGTTTCAGTTTTACAACTTTTAAACAAGTTAAGAGTTAGATATGGCTAGATTAAGATAAATCTAGTCCTTAAATTGAAAGATTTTACATGGAATAAACATTTAAAATTGATATTTAATCACAGTAAAAAATTAATATATATATATATAAGCAGATAAAAGCTTCGGATAGAAAAAGATCTTACAGTGTGTAGCGAGGAAGGCTATAAACTACTTTTGAAGTTTCAATTTCCATCAATTAAAACTTGATATGTTGTAATATATATGTATACAAGTGTTTACAAAGAAGAATATCAAAGTTTGGAACATTGTAGGAGGGGTTAAAAGTTGAAATGGGTAGAATTCCCTCTCTTTTTCTCTTTTTTCTTTTATTTTATGGCTGATGAGGGGTCTTATTTATAGGCCCAAATTGCCACGGGTCTACCTGCGGCAGCCGCGGGTCTGCCTGTGGCTAACCCGGGTAGGCTTGACCCTGTGGGTCCCGTTGTCTCGGAGTACGTGTACTCAAAAATTTTAATCCGGAAGTCCGGTGGAAGCGTTCTATACCTTTTCAGAAAGCCCTTGACGAGAGCTACACAATGACATGAGATTTGACCTTTTCCAAATCTGGGAAGATGGGTGCATGACCATAACTTCAAGTCTTCATAGTCAGTCCGTTGAGCTGTCTTGTGTTGCTTTCACTCGGGATTGATGTTATGGTTCTACATGACCTTCATGGCAGTGATTTGACTATTTGATGTTGAGTTGACAAAATTACTATTTTGCCGCTCCGGATTTGATGCAACAGATTGTAGCATCTTTTTCGTGGTTGTCTCAAAGAGATTGACCGCTTTGTTGACTTTTTGTCGATCCTTAGGGTTGTCTCTGATGTTGGTTTGTTATTTCCTGGGGTTGTCACCGGGGTTTGACTTGATCTCCCTGGATTGTCACCGGGGCTTGACTTGATCTCTCAGGGTTATCGCCGAGGCTTAACTTGATCTCCTGGGGTTTTCACCGGGGTTTGACTTGATCTCTTGGGGTTGTCACCAGGGCTTGAATTGATGATTTTAACTTTTAGGCTTGTCTCTGGAAGACAAAAGACGATTCTATCCTCCTGCGTGGTTAGTAACAGGAATGCAAAATTTCAAGTGTCAACACCTATCATGGTTAAGATTGATCTTTCAATCAGCGTATCATATTATACCTCATAATACTACGACTCTATAAATAAATTATCTAACATTTAATCAAATATTAGATAACACCTTAAAACATCAGTATTGTTATCGTCCTTTGATAATTTTTCAATCACTGTATCATATACATTATGATTTAACACTTAATCATTCATTTTTTAAGTTCCTCTTTATAATCCAGTAAGCCGAATACTAATACAGCAAATCGAATACCAATTCAGTAAACCAAATTTACCAATTAAGCAAGCCGAATACACTAATTAAGCAAGTCTAATACAAGCTAACATTAATAATTCAGCAAGCTGAATACACCAATCCAGCAAGCTAGATCCAAAATGTATTCCCCTTTTTAACATATTGGATTTCCAATTCATCATACTATTTAATATAGCCTATTGAATGTCCAATCAATAACTTCTCTTTTAAACTATCATTTAATATTATTAATTATTTAATAATATTTTATTCATTCACAAGTATTATTTGTGACGCCCCCAAAATAGGTATACATCACCGATTCTGAGTCGCTAGATATCACACTATAAAAATCAATTACAAACTTCATTTATACAACTGTTGAACTGTCGTACAGAATACAACCACAGTTAAACATTGAGTTTTAATACAAATGTATGTAACTCTCATGGTGCCTCGACCACAACCTTACAATGGTACTTTACATAAAAGTACAGTCAAAAACTATTTTAGAAATTAAAATCTTTGGGAAGTGCTCAAGGAAACCTTCGTACATGGGAGGCCATGCGTCTAGGTTATGATAAATATCATATGTCCACAGAATTATCCTTGGTTGACCCAATAGACCCCAAAGAAAAACGAGAAGATTACTATCATCTTCTTTCCAATGGTGAGTCTTCTCTTGACATATTACTATCTCCGCTGTCTCCAAGTGAAAATTATATTTCAAATAAACTCCAAGATCATATAGGTAGTGCTCGTAGATATACTCAGCAAGTGGATGTGCACAACCCTGTCTTATGATAACACGAGGTTGTATGTCATTAGACATCTTGTATGATAGTGGCAAAACACCCTTCCAAAGTTGGGTTCACCTCACCCTATTTGGTTCTCAATAAAATTATTTCCATACTATTTAGGGAGAACCTCACAAATTTATAGACCACCGATTCTATTCCCCGTTATCCCGGCCGATTTTAAGCAATAATCTTATTACACGAAAGTAATTGTGAAGCAAAAAGAGTGAGCACAACTAGCCCAAAGAAAGAATATCATAACCAAAGATAATTAAATTATCAATAGCTTTCGTCAATAATAAATCAGAGATTTAGAATATTTGGTAGATGATAAAACTTTTCAACCATAGTTGCAGCGGAACGAGCAATCTATTAAAAGAGTCAAATAGACCATCAGGTCTATTATCTTCTCCATGTTAAAAGTCCACCAATAATATTTTATCCTCGTAACATCAATCAACAATTTCATTTCACAATCATATGAATAACTCATAATCATAATTGTGATTCAATTTTTTTCACACCCGTGAATAAGATAATTTTCATCACCTATCTTACGAAACATCAAAAATCATGGTTATACCAAATCACAATTCCCGCTTCATAATCATATTTAATAAATTCATCTTTGCACTACTACCAAAGATATACAATCAGATAACTAATAACCAACAGTTCATCTTTTGCACTACAGCCAAAGATATACAATCATAAAACCAATAATCTTGAGACTCGACTTAATAGTATCACGACCACGAATTATCCATGCACTACGGGCCAAGGATATTCGTGTTTTCAATTACGGTCATGATTATACCGAATAATCCCTGATCATAATCATACCAAGTCCATCTATGTACTACGGGCCAAAGATGACTTTTACCACATCATTTGTAACATTACGGTCATGATTATACCGAATAATCCCTGGTCATAATCATACCAAGTCCATCTATGCACGTAAGTCACAGATGACTTTCAACACAATATAAACATGAGGATCATGACAACGATATAAAGAATCAATCAAATGAGATAAAGGATAAATATTAAACATTTATAATATAAATTATCCAGGGTTCAAAAATATTCCAATGTTATCAATCACTTAATAATCTCATAATCTAATATCATTAATATTATAACAATATTTTAATTATTTTTTAAACTTATAAACAATTTATTTTAATTGTTTACACTTTACCAAATAATGCATTTAATCATTCAAAAATGTCATACTCATAAGATTTCATCACCAATGATCAAATCCCTTATAAAAAATCTGCATATACCCTATATAGGATTCTCAAGCCATAAAATCATATTTACTAATTTTCAACTTCACATAACATATTTAACTCATATACTCATAACTAGTGCATTTTCATGAAAAATACCAAATCGGTCCCAAAAATATTTCTTTTTGAGATTTAGCAGAATATAGTCCCATATTGAACATATATTTTTCTCTGAATTTTTAAAATTCATTTACTATTTTTCATAAATCAATTTCTAATTAATTCCTTAAGAAATTAGCTACCTCAAGCTTAACTCCTAAAATTCCCAAATATTGGCCTGATCTTACACATGTTAACGTGATCTTCCAGTTTAAATTTCATGGTCATCGGAGTTATAGAACTCCAGTTATAGCATTTTTCGTCAGAAAAACCTAAATATTGAAATAGTCATAACTTGCTCATTTTAAGCCGGAATGAACTTATTTTTGGACAGGAGGTACTTTATACTACATACTTTCATGTCCCAAAAGACTAGAATTTTTCTCACAAATTAAGTGGTCGAAACAACCCTTTTAAACTTATGGACAGTAGCCTTTTTGGTGTTTTGTAGTTTTTTACTCCTTTGCTAAAATCAGTCCACACGAAAATCTACAACAACTTTTCCAGTGATTCCACTTGGATAAGTTAGAAAACTCATAGATCTAACTCTAGAACTTGACCACACTCAAAAATTCAAAATATAATAGGAGATATGGTCAATTGAATTTCATGTTCTATTTTTACCAAAAATCTGATTTTCAACCCTTTGTGATTTCTAAGAAACTTTCATGTTTTCACATAATAACCAACATAACTTATCATAACACTTACTAATACTACATATACCCATGATTTTCATCAGTCAAATGCTTTTATTATGACTTTCATCATAATCCACATAAACAGATCATTTCCATAATTTAATAAGGAATGAATACAAAGGATCATTCACCGTGCATGTGGTAATCCATATATGAGTTATTCCAATGTAATAATAAAGAATGGAATAATCGAAGAATTCACCATGCATACGATAGATCGCATGCATAAAGTTATTCTCAACAAAATAATAAAGAATAGAACCGTGTCAGGCGTAATTGCACCGATAAACGCAGGATATTCCAATGTAATAATAAAGAAGCGGAACCAAAGTCAGCGTAATTACCGACTGACAGGATATTCCAATGAATAATAAATAATGAAACCGGTCATGCGTAAAACGCACGTATGTAATATTTCGGCGAGAATAATAAAGAATGGAATAATAGAAGAATTTCACCATGTATGCGAGACTCAGCATGATGCAAGTTATTCAAACATAATAATAAGGAATGGAATAATAGAAGAATTTCACCATGTATAGGGTAGTCCGCGTATACAGGTTATTCCAACAGAATAATAAAAAATAGAATAACAGAAGTTCTCTTCATGAATACGAAAAAAATAATACCCCTTACCTTAAAACAAACTGGATATATGAGTAGTGAAGTAGCAGAATACTTTTCTTCTTTCTCTCTATAGTTTCTCTCTCTAGTGTTTCAGTGAATTCGTAAGAAATAATGAAGGAATGAGCTTCTATATATAGGAGAATGGACTGGATAGTAACTAATTCCTGAACGGTCCAGATTGATTTACTTTTAAACGGACGGTCCAGATTGGTTTACTATAAAATATTCTAAAAAAACAAAATCTTTTAAATAAAATATAATATATTCTATTTATAATCTAATAAAACGAATAACTTTATAAAAGTATTCTGTTTTATATAAAAAGATTTTACTATGTAAAACACTATGCATAATAGAATATAATATATTCTATTTATAGTCTAACAAAGCGAATAACTTTATAAAAGTATTACATTTTATATAAAAAGTTTTTCATTTTTATTACATTAATAATACTAATAAAACAAAACTTCATCATCATTATTATAATTCACACTATTAATCGACCAGGTTGTTCCCAGGAAAGAGGGGGCTTTTCAATAAGGATTTTTTCCTATTGGTAGCAATTAGGTGACCAAACCTCTCCTTGGCGTAAACTAGACATCGTTAATATTGCAAATAATAATATTAATAACATTGTTATCTCAATTATTGATTTAATAATATATAAAATATCGACAATAATTGAATCAAATAACGTGAGATACTATGCTGCAATTACTGTAGCAATAATTGAACAAAATTGAGTGACTTCTCACGTAAGCATCAATAATCAATATTGTGTGCTCTTATGCAACCACGCCAGCGTATTCAGATTACTTTTACTACCGAGAGTAGTTCAACAAAGATAATCGGTAAAACTTCCGCCGTTATTTTCATAAAAATATTTTTGTCATTTTTCAATCCAAACAATAATTCAAGTTATATGGGTCCACTAATGATTGTCTTGCCGTCGTCATTTAATATTCCCTGTTAAAACGAATATTCCCCGACCAATCGAATATTATATAACAACTTGCATACTTTGCAAAAATTATAAATATTATCCACAACTATAACATTATATCAAATTTACTCCATAATATTAAAAAAAATATTTTGAGAAAATTTAAATCTTTATTCATAAAATTTGGGGTCTCACAATCTCCCCTCCTTATGAAATTTCGCCCTCGAAATTTATGTACGTACCTGGTATTTCGAAGAGATGAGAATACCTTGCTTTCTTTTCGGATTGTACCTTCCCGGTTATTTCCTTTGTATCATGATTTTTCCATTGCTCATCTCCTGTGTTTCAGATATCATTCTAGAATATACTTCAAAACAAGGTTAATTTACATATCATAATTTGTCAACTTATCAAGTAAACAATTTCAGCTTAGGTAAGTCACACACTAGCGAAGTATATTACTCGTCTCTCCCCTCCTAGTTCTAGACTCATATCTCTGCCAGTGACCATATCCCTAAGCTCTGATACCAAAAGTGGCGTCCCCAAAATAGGTATACATCACCCATTCTGAGTCGCCAGATATCACACAATAAAAATCAATTACAAACTTCATTTATACAACTGTTGAACTGTCGTACAGAATACGACCACAGTTAAACTGTGAGTTTTAATACAAATGTATGTAACTCTCATGGTGCCTCGACCACAACCTTACAATGGTACTTTACATAAAAGTACAGTCAAAAACTGTTTTAGAAATTAAAATCTTTGGGAAGTGCTCAAGGAAACCTTCGTACATGGGAGGCCATGCGTCTAGGTTATAATAGATATCATATGTCCACAGAATTATCCTTGGTTGACCCAATAGACCCCAAAGAAAAACAAGAAGATTACTATCATCTTCTTTCCAATGGTGAGTCTTCTCTTGACATATAACTATCTCCACTGTCTCCAAGAGAAAATTATATTTTAAATAAGCTCCAAGATCATATAGGTAGTGCTCGTAGATATACTCAGCAAGTGGATGTGCATAACCCTGTCTTATGATAACACGAGGTTGTATGTCATTAGAGATGCATCTTGTATGATAGTGGCAAAACACCCTTCCAAAGTTGGGTTCACCTCACCCTATTTGGTTCACCAAAATTAAATATCAAATGACGTATACAATACGACACACTTATCTAAAGTTCTCAATAAAATTATTTCCATACTATTTAGGGAGAACCTCAACAGCAATAGACCATCGTTCTATTCCCCTGTTATCCCCGCTCAACCTGGCAATACTCATATTACCTGAAAGTAATTGTGAAGCAAAAGAGTGAGCACAACTAGCCCAGTAAAGAATATCATAACCAAAGATAATTAAATTATCAATAGCTTTCGTCAATAATAAATCAGAGATTTAGAATATTTGGTAGATGATAAAACTTTTCAACCATAGTTGCAGCGGAACGAGCAATCTATTAAAAGAGTCAAATAAACCATCAGGTCTATTATCTTCCCCATGTTAAAAATCCACCAATAATGTTTTATCCCTGTAACATCAATCAACAATTCCTGTCCACAATCATATGAATAACTCATAATCATAATTGTGATTCTGAATTCCTTTTCGCACCTGTGACGAAGATAATTTTCATCACCTGTCTTCACCGAAACATCAAAAATCATGGTTATACCAAATCACAATTCCCGCTTTCATAATCATACTAATAAATTCATCTTTTGACTACTACCAAAGATATACAAATCAGATAACTAATAACCGATAAACAGTTCATCTTTGCACTACAGCCAAAGATATACAATCATAAAACCAATAATCTTTGAGACTCGACTTAATAGTATCACGACCACGAATTATCCATGCACTACGGCCAAGGATATTCGTGTTTTCAATACTGATCATGATTATACCAAGAAGAATCCCTGATCATAATCATACCAAGTCCATCTATGCACTACGGGCCAAAGATGACTTTTACCACATCATTTGTAACATTACGGCCATGATTATACCGAATAATCCCTAGTCATAATCATACCAAGTCCATCTATGCACGTAAGTCACAGATGACTTTCAACACAATATAAGCATGAGGATCATGACAACGATATAAAGAATCAATCAAATGAGATAAAGGATAAATATTAAACATTTATAATATAAATTATCCAGGGTTCAAGAATATGCCAATGTTATCAATCACTTAATAATCTCATAATCTAATATCATTAATATTATAACAATATTTTAATTATTTCTTAAACTTATAAATAATTTATTTTAATTGTTTACACTTTACCAAATAATGCATTTAATCATTCAAAAATGTCATACTCATAAGATTTCATCACCAATGATCAAATCCCTTATCAAAAATCTGCGTATACCCTATATAGGATTCTCAAGCCATAAAATCATATTTACTAATTTTCAACTTCACATAACATATTTAACTCATATACTCATAACTAGTGCATTTTCATGAAAAATACCAAATCGGTCCCAAAAATATTTCTTTCTGAGATTTAGCAGAATATAGTCCCATATTGAACATATATTTTTCTCTGAATTTTTAAAATTCATTTACTATTTTTCATAAATCAATTTCTAATTAATTCCTTAAGAAATTAGCTACCTCAAGTTTAACTCCAGAAATTCCCAAATATTGGCCTGATCTTACACATGTTAACGTGATCTTCCAGTTTAAATTTCATGGCCATCGGAGTTATAGAACTCCGGTTATAGCATTTTTCGTCAGAAAAACCTAAATATTGAAATAGTCATAACTTGCTCATTTTAAGCCGGAATGAGCTCATTTTTGGACAGGAGGTACTTTATACCATATACTTTCATGTCTCAAAAGGCCAAAATTTTTCTCACAAATAAAGTGGCCGAAACAGCCCTTTTAAACTTATGGACAGTAGCCTTTTGGGTGTTTTATAGTTTTTGACTCCTTTGCTAAAATCAGTCCACACAAAAATCTACAACAACTTTTCCAGTGATTCCATTTGGATAAGTTAGAAAACTCATAGATCTAACTCTAGAATTTGACCACACTTAAAAATTCGAAATATAATAGGAGATATGGTCAATTGAATTTCATGTTCTATTTTCACCAAAAATTTGATTTTCAACCCTTTGTGATTTCTAAGAAACTTTCATGTTTTCACATAATAACCAACATAACTTATCATAACACTTACTAATACTACATATACCCATGATTTTCATCAGTAAAATGCTTTTATTATGACTTTCATCATAATCCACGTAAACAGATCATTTTCACAATTTAATAAGGAATGAATACAAAGGATCATTCATCATGCATGTGGTAATCCACATAGACAGGTTATTCCAACAGAATAATAAAGAATGGAATAACTGAAGAATTCACCATGCATACGATAGATCGCATGCATGAGGTTATTCTCAGCAGAATAATAAAGAACGAGAACGGTCGAGCGTAATTGCAGACGCAAGACGGATATTCCAATGTAATAATAAAAGAAAACGGAACCGGGTCAAAGCGTAATTTGCACCAACAGGATATTCCAACAGAATAATAAATAATGGAACCAGGTCATGCGTAAACGCACAGACAGAATATTCCGACAGAATAATAAAGAATGGAATAATAGAAGAATTTCACCATGTATGCAGTACTTCGCATAGACAAGTTATTCAAACATAATAATAAGGAATGGAATAATAGAAGAATTTCACCATGTATAGGGTATTCCGCGTATACAGGTTATTCCAACAGAATAATAAAGAATATAATGACAGAAGTTCTCTTCATGAATACGAAAAAAATAATACCCCTTACCTTAAAACAAACTGGATATATGAGTAGTGAAGTAGTAGTAGAATACTTTTCTTCTTTCTCTCTATAGTTTTCTCTCTAGTGTTTCAATTGAATTAAGTAAGAAATAATGAAGGAATGAGCTTTATATATAGGAGAATGGATTTGGATAGTAACTAAGTCTGAAGCAGTCTAGATTGATTTACTTTTAAGCAGACTATCCAGATTGGTTTACTATAAAATATTCTAATAAAACAAAATCTTTTAAATAAAATATAATATATTCTATTTATAATCTAATAAAACGAATAACTTTATAAAAGTATTACATTTTATATAAAAAGATTTTACTATCGCAAACACTATGCGAGCAGCATTATACAAACACTATGCATAATAAAATATAATATATTCTTATTATTGTCTAATAAAATAAATAACTTTATTAAAGTATTCTCGCATTTTTATATAAAAAGATTTTACTATGCATAATAGAATATATTATATTCTATTTATAGTCTAATAAAGCGAATAACTTTATAAAAGTATTACATTTTATATAAAAAGCTTTTTCTGTTTTATTACATTAATAATACTAATAAAACAAAACTTCATCATCATTATTATAATTCACACTACTATTAATCGACTGAGGTTGTTCCCGGAAAGAGGGGCTTTTCAATAAGGATTTTTTCCTATTAGCTTAAATTAGGTGGCCAAACCTCTCCTCGCGTAACTTCTAGACATCGTTAATATTGCAAATAATAATATTAATAACATTGTTATCTCAATTATTGATTTAATAATATATAAAATATCGACAATAATTGAATCAAATAACGTGAGATCTTATATGCCGCAATTATTTGTAGCAATAATTGAACAAAATTGAGTGACTTCTCACGTAAGCATCAATAATCAATATTGTGTGCTACTTATGCAACCACGCCAGACATTTGTACTTTTTACTACTAGAAAGTAGTTCAACAAAGATTAACGGTAAAACTTCCGTCGTTATTTTCCTAAAAATATTTTTGTCATTTTTTCAATCCGACAATAATTCCGTTATGGGGTCCACCAATGATTGTGCCGTCGTACGAATATTCCCTGTTAAAACGAATATTCCCCGACCAATTGAATATTATATAAAAACTTGCATACTTTGCAAAATTTATAAATATTACCCACAACTATAACATTATATCAAATTTACTCCATAATATTAAAAAAAATATTTCGAGAAAATTTAAATCTTTATTCATAAAATTTGGGGTCTCACATTATTAATTATTTAATAATATCTTACTCACCTTATAATATTATTAATCATTAAATAATATTTTAATCATTAACTAATATTATTAATAATTTAATAATATTTTAATCATTTATTAAACTTATAAACAATTTATTTTAAGCTGTTTAATCTTTACTAATTCATTCATTTAATGAACATAAAATGTCATAAATATAACATCTCATCAACAATGACCAAAACATCCTTAAAAAAACTGCATATACCATATATAGGATTTTCAAGCCATAAAATCCTATTTTCCTAATTCTCAACATCACATAACATATTTTTTCATTTATTCATAACTAAATCATTTCCATGAAAAATATTAAATCAGTTCCAAAAAAATTTCTTTTCTGGGATTTGACAAAATATAAATCCCTTGTGAGCATATATTGTTCCTGGAATTTTTGAAAATCATCTATATTTAAATAGTCCAAAACAGCCAAATCTTGCTATATTTATTATAAATCGAAACTTTGTCCACCAATTCTGTAATTTATAGGGTATGTTCCTAACATATATATACTTCCAGTAAAAACTTTCATAATTTTTGGAGTTATCAATAAAGAGTTATTTTGGTTTACATTCAAAAGTAGTCATTTACCGTAACTGCCATAACTCTCATTCTACATTGCCAAAAAGTCTCATCTTTTTACATGACTTAGATAAATTATCATACTATCACTCCAAATTTTTCCAAAATTTTTGAAGTAAAATAATCAGACGAAACAGCCCCTGGAAGTGGCTAGTCAGCGAGATTTTATTCCCTTTTTCCCCTTTTGAAAAATCTGGACTATTTTTGCCAAAATAATCACCATTACTTCTAAACTTAATATTTTTGAGTGCTACCACTTGAGTTTACTAGTTAACTTACATATCTAGCACTCCTCTTTGACGGATCGCAATTAAGATGTGTAGATCTCAAGTGATAATCCTTTAAAGTAGTAGAAAGTTAGGGTTTTCTAACCCTTAAGAAACTAGTTTTGCTATTTTTTCTTTTGATCCAACTTTTAACACTCAAAAGGGTTAGATGTAAACATAATACACTTATTAACATAATCCAAGTTTTGACACTTATTAACATAAATCCAACTTTTAACACTCAAAAGGGTTAAAGTTCAAGAACATAAATCCAAGTTTTGATTTAGAATAATCTAAAATACTTAAAGAAAAGGTATTTATACTTAAACAAAGATATTCTTCCTTGTTCTTCCAAAGTAGATGTTGATCTTGGATGGTTTGAAGATCAAATCCTCTTCCCCTTCCTCCCTTGTTCCAACCGAACTGTCCCTCCCTCTTTTGTCTCTCTCTAGTTTTCTTTTTAGCTATTTTAGAAAGTGGGATGAAAGAGAAGAAATAATAGATTTTTGTTTAATAAAATGTATAGATATGTTATGTATACCTATACTCATTCCCCCAACTTCTTTCTCTCTCTCATTCTTTATGAAGTTGCTTGCACTCTTCACCTTGCTTGCAAACTTGGCTAAAGTGTTGGTTGAATAAAAATTGGACACCTAATGGGAGTTGTTGAGAGTTAGTAAATTATCATCATTACATAACATACACTTCCTTTCTTCTCCCAAGTTGGGCCAAAATTTTGGGCCCTATTCTCCCAATTTGGTTGAATTTTATTAATGCTTTATTTACTTAATTGCATGTCCAAAAAATCCCTTAACAATTGGGCTAAAACTTGGGCTTTAAATTTAATTCTTTTGGGCTTCCTAAATAATTATTTGGACCATGGAAATTAACATAGTCCAATACTTTTAATTTTACTTACCCTAATCATTTAATTAGGATTTCCATTCACTCAATATTGTAATTTAAATACTTACTCATGTATATTTAATTTCTTAACCCAATTAGACTTAATTTAATAAATAATAAATTGAGATAATAAAATTAATCTCTTAGGTTAGTATAAATTTTAAATACTAACATTCTTCCATATTATAACCCTTAGGTTATTTAATTTCCATACCTAATATATAATAATAGTTTGGAAAAACTAATGATTTGGCCATAGAAGTTGACACGTTTTATTGAATACCCGATTGAACATTTAATTTTTCAAATTAACTCACTGAACTAATTTTTAGTTTAAAATTGGGTCATTCCGTTAAAAAAAAGTTGGCAGACGTTAAGTTTTTATCTACGTGGCGCTGATGTGGCAAAAAAAATAAAAAATATTGCTTATGTGGCAAAAAAAATCAAAAACAAATTTTAAAAATTAAAAAATTAACATTTTAAAGTTTTAAAAATTACAAAAACATAATAAAATAAAAACAAAAACAAAAAAATAAAAATATCTTTAAAATATCAAAATGTATTTTTTTAAAAAATGATTTTTAAAAAAAATAGATTTTTAAAAAGCAGTCTTTTTTAAAAATCGCTTTTTTAAAAAATGTAATTTTAAAAAAAATGATTTTTTAAAAATAGAATTTTTTGAAAATGATTTTTTTAAAAAATAGAATTTTTTAAAAGCAATTCCATAAAAATAGATTTTTAAAAAAAGCGATATTTAAAAAAAAGCGTAATTTTAAAAAAAATGGAACTTTTTAAAAACATAATTTTTTAAAATGTAATTTTTTAAGAAATAAAATTTTGTTTTTAAAAATTATATTTTAAAAAATTACATTTTTTTTTAAATTCTATTTTTTTTAAAAATATATTTTTTAAAAATTACATTTTTTAAAAAGTTACGCTTTTAAAAAAAAAAATCCGTTTTTAAAAAATTCTATTTTAAAAAAAAAATCTATTTTTTAAAAAGTGCATTTTTAAAAAAAAATCTTTTTTTAAAAAATTCTATTTTTAAAAAAATTCTATTTTTTAAAAAAATTATTTTTCAAAAATTATATTTTTAAAAAATCTGCATTTTAAAAAAACTCATTTTAAAAAAAAAATATGTTTTTTAAAAAAATTATGTGTTGATATTTTAAAGATATTTTGATTAATTTATTTTTGTTTTATTTCATTATGTTTTTGTTATTTTTAAAACTTTAAAATGTTAATTTTTTTATTTATAAAATCTGTTTTTGATTTTTTTTGCCACATAAGCAATTTTTTTTTTGCCACGTCAGCGCCACGTAGATAAAAACTTAACACCTGTCAACTTTTTTTAACGGAATGACCCAATTTAAAAATAAAAATTAGTTCAGTGAGTTAATTTGAAAAATTAAAAGTTCAATCGGGTATTCAATAAAACGTGTCAACTTCGGTGGCCAAATCATTAGTTTTGCCTTAATGTACATTTAATTTCTTAACCCAATTAGACTTAATTTAATAAATAATAAATTGAGATCATAAAATTAATCTCTTAGGTTAGTATAAATTTTAAATACTAACATTCTTCCATATTATAACCCTTAGGTTATTTAATTTTCATACCTAATATATAATAATAGTTTACATTAATGTAGTAAATTGAGATAATAAAATAAATCTCTTAAAAATCTAAGTATATTATTGTAGTTATGCCCGTTTTGCCAAAGGGGTGTGCTAAAAACGGTGTGGGGAGCTCCGGGCCATCAGATTTTCTGCTATAGTAGCATGGGGGCGCCCAAATTGGCCTAGGAGCAGCACTGGGCGCCCCAGTCGGCAGGGAGAAAGCTAATTTGGGTGTTATGTTGTCCAATTTGAGCTAGAATAGGATTGTTAGTAGCCTAACTTGCTAGGGTTTCTATTAGAACTATAAATACTTGATTATAACTTGCATTGGAAAGGATTCTATTAGATTAGATTAGAGTAGATTATGACTAAAACCCTAGTTCTTATGAGATTTGGAGATTGAAGCAACTTGGAGACCATTAAAGATTTAAAGTAGGAGCAAGGAGGGAACATAAAATCCGCAGACAACAGATTCTATCTTTTTCTCTTCTTCTATTTTTGTCTTTTAATGTTTATTCAATTGTGGATTCTTAGTTTTAATTCATTAATCATGAACTAAATCTTTTGTTTAAGATTACAATGGATCGTATTGCATAGTTTATTTTACTATGCTTCTCTATTAATTATTGTGATTATTCTTAGATTGTCTATTATGATTTGTGATGAATTGCATAATTGCCTAGCTAACAATTACCGTGAAAATCTATATGAACTCGAGAGATGAATTATAGATTTAGATTTGATCATAATAGCATGTGATTGTGTTTTCTGCATGGCGTTAGAATACATAATTTATGTCTAGGATAGAGATATACCTATACATCGCATGTAATTAAATAAAGAACTTGTGCTTCAAATTCTTTTTAATTGTAATTCACATAGAGATATAGTGAATTAGTTAATTAGGGTGTTATTCTTAATTCTATCATATGTGGATTTAAGTTGATTTGAGTATGATGCATTGAGAGATGGTCATATTTACTAATGTGTTCTTGATTAACAATTCAGAATAGTGAACATAATTGATAAGAAGTGTATTAATTTACGTGAAGCAATAAGTGCAGTTGTGATCTTAAATCTCCATAATCTGATTTCTAATTATTGGTAATTAGGATTAGTGTAATTAAATAATTTAATTCATAATCTTAAATTAATTGTTTAAATAAAATTAGTTTGATTAAGAGTTAGTATTTAGTAATTTGTATTAATAATTCCTCGTGGGACTCTACTTACATTTTATTACTTGTTGATCACGTATACTTGCGTGTGGAGCTTAATTTAAAATATACCCAACAAGTTTTTGGCGCCGTTGTCGGGGAATTAGTTTAATAATTTTTGCCAATATTAGCTTCACTCAAATTAGTCTTACTTTAAACAATTTTTTCTTCTTCTATTTTTCTCTCTTTTCAGATACCATGGTTGGATGCAACTATCAATGGCCATATTCGAATATGACTCAACCAAGGGACACATGGATTGATGGACTCGATAGAATTTCAGCATTATCAGCACAGCTGGAGATACTTTCGAGGAGGTTGGACATTGTTGCAGCCCAATGTATTCGAAGAATAGCGGTAGTTTGTAATTATTGTGATGACAATCATCCGAGTCATCAATGTATCGTTAGTTTTGGGCCGGGACAACATAGTGGTGACTACCTTAACCAGTATGCATATGCCAAGTATCATCAAGGTTGGGGGTATCACCCGGATTCTTCATGGAGTTATAATTATGAAGATCAATACTCTGCTCCAAATCCAACATACACTCCGTAATTCTCATGTCAACTTCCATTGCAATAAGAAAAGTCAAACTTGGAGGAATTCATGTCGAAGCTCATAGCAAACCAAGAGGAGAGGAGGATTAACCAAGAGGAGAGAATGATGAGTCAAGAAATATCGAGCCATAATTTTTAGAACCAAATGGAACAACTCATCAATACTTCCATGCATGGTCCTCAATACATGGATTCCAAAACTAAGACAGATAATTCAAGGTTGACGGAATCGTTGCCAAGTTCGTAGCATCAAATGAGGAGAGGAGGATCAAGAGAGGTCAATTCAAAATCTTCAGAATCAATTAGATCTAATGTTCAAAGCCTTGAACAACTGTCCTAAAAATAGTTGTTGTTATGACATGGATTCTGAGACTGATGGAGAGCCCGAACAAAATCTGTAACTGTATGAGCCACAAGATGTTGAAAGAGAGGAAACAATCGGGGACCAAAAAAAGGAGATCGACGAAGATTTAACTATAAGCTTCAATGAAGATAAGCCGATTTCATTAGTATCCTATGTGCCTCCTCCACCAAAGTTTAAGAATCCGGGTAGTTTTGCAAAACCATGCCCAATTGGCAGTCATGTTGTCGGCAAAGTTCTTTGTGACATAAGAGCTAGTACAACTGTGGAGTCATAGTGGAATGAAAAGGAGAAGATAGAGAAAGAGCCCATTATGTTTATTAAGCTTCAATGCCCCAATCTGATCATAGACATAATGGAGAAAACACCTAGTTGTTGGACGTTCTTAATGGGGATCCTATCTGAAAGGATCATGCTAGGTGACTTTAATTCAAGGGCCTTTGCTAATGGGAACCTGCCAAAAGAGACATTGTTACTGATGGATGGAGGGTTCCTTAATTTTCATAGGGGAATTGGATAGAGAATTGAAGAAGTCGGGCTGAGGCTATTAAACAAGCACTTATTGGGAGGCAACCCAAGTTTAATTTTTATTTTTAGCTTTTATTAGGTTTTATATTAGTAACTGTAAATTTGCATCTATTTAGGATTTAATAAAATTTCTTCTATTGTGGGTTTATACAGGTTATTCAAGTCAAATTCAAGTGTGATGCCCGATTCATTCTAATGTGCCTAGCCTATTCTCCAAACTTAGCAGACAAGTAGGAAGATTGCTTTATTTTTAAGGAAGTCCTTTGCTTTACTTTTTCCTATTTCAGTCATTGAGGACAATGTCTAGTTTAAGTTTGGGGGTATTATCATTTTGTTTTAGTTTAGTGTTTATTGCATATGTTAGCATGTTATTTAGCTTATCTGAAAAAAAATTAATGCATTTAGTGTAGATAGATTATATTGCATGAACCCAAGTTTTTAGTTGGTTTGAAATTTTTTTGGCCTATGATGAGATTGGAATTACATGATTTTTAAACAATTTTAATGACTTAGGCCTGGTTGTATTGTCATAGCATGATGTAAATCTTTATCTATTTGAATCTGATGTAACATGATTGCAATTTAGAGTAACCATTATGATTTGCACAGTGTGAATGGTCACATAATTGTCTTCTAGTGGGAATATGTGTTTTAATGAAAGAGATTTAGTAAACAGTTAGTAATGACTAGGATTACGTAAAAGCTTAAGTTTGGGGGAATTCATTGGGTATGCATGCTAAAATAGAAAAAAGAAAAAAAAATAGAAAATCCAGAAAAAAAAATATTATATGAATAAACACTTTGGCTAGTTTAGTTATGTGGCCTTTGATACTTGAGTAAGTACGCCCGAGGGGATGTCTCTACACCTAGCACCCTAAAGCCTGACGGTTTGGGAGTCATTGGTTGAAAGCTCGCTAAGGGGTATCACTGAAAAGCCTAAGAGGACTAGACATTGCACAGTCGGGTGTAACCACGGGAATGTTCAAAAATTGCCCTCGTGAGTGAATAAAAGTATAATAAACCCCTTGTTGACTCTTAGCTTAGTTGTTGCGTAGTCTTGTTAGAACTTAATTTGTTTGCTATTTTTCTTGAGTTAAAACTGTATTTTCCCTCAAAGAAGCATATTATATGAAGTATTTGTTCTGTAGCGAGTTTAATGGTTGTTAAGCACACACACACACACTACATCAGTGATGACAAGTTTTGATTTGCAAAATAATATGCATTATGGCCTTGTTCTTGGTTGGAACTATTTGAAAATTCTGTAGTTTCTCTGAGGCAATTCTTGTGAATTTCAATCTGGCTGATATTTGGATTCGTTAGCATGTTGGATTAGATGGCATTTTGTTTAGTTTATTCCATTGCATTATGTTGTGTTGCTTGGGGACAAGCAACTGTTTAAGTTTTGGGGTATTTGTTAAGTATATTTTATACCTACTTATCCGGTATCTATTACTTGAATTAGTTGCTTAAACCTATGTTTCGTAGTTACTTTGCATGCATTGTGTGTTTATTTCATAGATTTTATGTTATTTTTTAGGCTATGACACAACATTGGCATGAAGAAGCAAGGAAAATCAATTTGGACATCTTTTGGACTAAAATATGCAAGCAAAATGCAAGAAGGAAAGATTGCAGGGATTTTAACACCAATTTGATGCATATTCTTGGTTTGGAACTTGGATTTTATTGTAGATCTACTTCTAAACTTTCCGGAACATCTTGAATCATCCCAATCAGAGTTCGGATGCGAGAGTTATGGCCTTTTTATCAACAAAGATCAAAGCTCAGAGTTGTCATGCTTGCCATTTACATAGCATCTACTTCAAGCCAAATTTTGGCCTTGATCCAATCAGTATCTCTCAATTCTCAAAGAATGAAAGTTATAGATCTCGTTAATATCTTTGATTTAAGAGGTGTCAGGCCTCATAATTCCTAGCGGATCAAAAGTTATGCCTGTTTTACCAAAGCGCTGTGAAAGCAAATTGTGAGTGCGCTGAGAAAAGGTCTTGGTATGACAGGCCATCGATTCTCTGCTTTAGTAGCGCGGGGCGTGCCCAAATTGTCCTAGGAGCAGCGCTGGGCATGTCGATCGGCGGGGAGAGATCTAATTTGGGTGTTATGTTGTCCAATTTGAGCTAGAATATGATTGTTAGTTGCCTAACTTGCTAGGGTTTCCATTATAACTATAAATACTTCATTATAACTTTGATTGGAGAGGATTCTGTCAGGAGCATGTGAATGATATTCCTATTTATATATGATTTGATTATGATATATATGACTGAATATGAAAGTATGCTTGTATTAAGAAAAGTTGTAAAGTCCTTGATAGATAATAGAAACATATGTACAAAAACTTAGAATGAATTGATCAAATATGTTAGGATGATCCTACATAAGCAAAACAGCTTTGTAAAGTCCTTAAAAAAAGAAATGATGTACAAGGACTATAAATATAGAAAGATCAAGCTTGTTAAGTTGATCTAATAATGTAATAGATAGGCTTGTCTGATCGTCGAGCACTGCACCAGAAATCGTAGTCTGCTAAGAGAGTCGAGGAAAACTCGAGAACTATCGAGCCAGAATCGTAGCCTGCAAGATAGTAGATCTCGGAGTTCGTAGACTACCAGGAGAGACAAGGAAGGATTGTAGTGTGTTGAGAAGAACTTCCTCGGAGCCGTAGTCTGCTGAGGAAGCCATGTTCAGAATCATAGAGACAGCCTGTCTAAGAGCCGACCGAGCATCTGTCGAAGCCAAGTCAAGAATCGTAGACCACACTCGAAGTCGTAGAGTCTACTGATCAAATAAGAGGCAAAGATAGTAGTCGAGCAAGATCAGATGAAGACAACAAGTATAAACACAGAAATTGTAGAGTGTCAAGATCTGATCTCGGAGTCCTAGTGTCTGCAGAACTAAATCTAAATAGTAGAGTGCAGAACTAAGGCTTCAACAGAGGTGCTCACAATGCCAAGGCAGAATCGTAGAGTGAACATGATTCTCAACAAATGAGCACTCCTAGGATATCCAAAGTATGAAGCCTCTGGTCTGAGCTGCAAAGGTACATTCCACTTAAAGGAAACCAGAGAGCACTCAATGAATAACTTACAAGCTAACAGAAGATCTAAGCACTAACCCAATCAACATCCATATTGAGTTATAAAGCCATTCAAAATGAAGTCTTTCACAAGTTGATCAGAAGAAGACTTCAGTAAAAGTAAGTCAGCAAGTACAGTAGCTGTCAAGAGAACAGAAGACAACGATCTTGGGATTAACCAGGATCGTAGAGTTTGCCAATCAAAACAGAAACTAATGAAGTGTACACAGAGATACTGGTCAGTTTATGAAGAACAAGTCAAAAGTGATTAAGCATTGGGTTAGTCCATTGATGATAAGTGAACGGGAGATCACAAGGAGAAAGCGAGTTGGGCATGCCACAAATCTAAAGTGTCTTGCTATTCAGAAGAGGCCAGAACAAGGAATCAAGCTATCAGTTCCTGAGATCAGTCGAAGCAAATAGAAGTGTTGAAGCACTGCACAAAAGAAGGAAGAGGTGTTCTACATTAAAGATCCAATGAACACTCTTCAGGATCGTAGTGTTGTCTCAACCCGTCAATGAGCAACATTCAACAAGACACACTACGATCAGGTCCAAGAACATTTGCATCAGAATCGTAGAGTTCGGTCATCTGAAGATTGAAGCATTGGCAACAGTTCAATCTGAAGACTGATATTCGAACATTGTTGTGTGAGAGCATCGATGTAGAAGGACAACTCCTGATGCTCTAATCGAGAAGTTAGAAAGGAGAAATAAAGTTGACTACCTGCCCAAGACATCAAAGTGACATCTTTGACGGGGTAGGTGTTGTAGACTGCAGTGTCAGAAAGATGAAAATGGGGATGTCATGACACATCTGCAGTCTACACCAAATAACTTGAGATCTGCGAAGCAATTCAAATAGCTTTCAACGGATATATCCCAACGGGAAGATTGGGAAGGAGTATATATCAACCAGAGCTTCAAAGATCAAAAGAAGCTGATGTTGTTGAAGTTGCAGAATTGTTGAGTTTTTGGAATGATATTGTTGACTCTACGAGTTCCCTAGAGCTAAATAGAAAAAGTCTCAGTGACAGTGAGACTACAAAGGTGGAAGTGAAGCAGCTTTGAAGAAGGACTTAAATAGACTAAAGCTTTCACTCAACAAAGATGAGAATGCCACTGAAGATAGTAGCTAAGCTAAGAGCCGAGAAGGACAAGAAGATAACATTCAAAAAAGTGGCAGAGCTCAAAAAAGATTCAGAGAGCCACTCTACGAATCACCATGAACCAAAAGCTGAAACAGAACAAGTACAGAACCATGTCTGCAAACCAATCAAGAAGAGTTCAGGGAATGCTAAGTGACAGACGAAGTCTAACAAAAGCTCAAACACTTAGCAAACCTAAATGGTGATTGTGCATAGCTGACATCTGATGAAGATGAGCAGAACAGAATGAAGATCAGCTGCACCAGAAGAGATGTGGTCCAGACTTGAAGCAGAATGCAAAGAGGACCATGCCTAGCTGCTAAGTACAGAAGATGGTCAAGCTTAAAGACATCTTAGCAGCAAGGCACCACCAACAACAACAACGACAACAAACAACAAGTAGCCGAGCCTGAGGGGTCCTTGTCCGGAGGGACTAAATGAAGTTCCAAGCTTGCTGGGCTTGAAGAGTTCTAAGTGAACTAAAGTTCCAAGGCTGCTGGCCTTGAAGGAATCTTAGTGATTCAGGGTGCTGCCCTTCCTTAGTGGAAATCCTGCTAGTTAAAAGCAGAAGAGTGGATTAGGAGCTTGAGTTTCTGAACCACTTAAAATCCCATGTGTCTTTTACATTATGTCATTTACTTACTGTCATTTACATTAATGTACCTAACTGCTATAAATGCTATATATGTATTAACTGCTTACAACTGAACTAACTCTACGAATAATGCATGTATGCTCATAATCATATCAATGAAGGGGATCTTTTACTTATTCCGCTGTGCTTGAAAAGATTCTTATGTTTGTCATATGCTAAGTCATTAGCAATACAAAATAAACTGAAAAGTATTTTAAATTAAAAAGGATCTATTCAACCCCCTCCCCCCTTCTAGATCTATTGTGTGCCTACTGAGAACTAACAATTGGTATCAGAGCAGGTTCTCATGCTATATTCAAAAGTTAATCGCTTTGAGTTTGATCGTAGGCATAAACATTGTTCTAAACTTAGTTTAGTAGTAAGTCACTTGTAAATGCATATGAGCTCATACATTGGAAATATTGTGTATAGGTAAAAGTGTATATACACCTGAAGCTGCTCAGATTGGTCCATGTTCTTAAATGCCATGGCAAAAAGACCAATCCTTGGTTACACTCAATCTTGTAGTCTGAAGACCAGATAAGGGAGTGTAAGAGACATCAACAGCAAGAATCAAGATTCCACCAGCTTGAAAGATGAAAAGGCCATATATGCTAAGAAGTGTTTAACCAGAGAAGAAAGAAGAACCTCTCAAATATGTATTTGGCCAACCAACAGCTGGATATGAACCTTGAGGACTCAAGGCTGTCAAAGAACTAAAGATGCCAAGATTCTCTTAGCTTACATCTTTAAGACTATGACTGAGTGATTGAAGGACAACTGGAGCAACAAGCTGTCAGGAGTAAATGAAAAATTATGCACATCAATGCCTAACTTCAGTATATATGAAGATAAATGACTATCAAGAAACTGATAATGGAAAGGTACGGTTCCTCATTAGTATATATATGTACATCATGTTGGATCACCTTATGCACTATAACAGTATTTTATCAAGAGACCATACTATACCTAAAAAGGGGGAAGAGAGAAAGTACATTGAGGTTGGAAACTCAAATGTTAAAAAACTTTCTCTCCATCCAAGTTTTAGGTTGAAGATAACATCTTTAAAGAAGTCTGAAATAGGTCATAAGCATATCAAGGTTAAACTATTCTTAAGTGGAGTGATCTTTGCTGATGAGTTAGTATGTATGCACAAACCTATGTTCAAAGTTTTTAATAACACATAGAGTATGATAATTTCTACAAAAGAAATTTGAAGATTTTTAGAAACTGATCACCTCTATGAATCAACCAGATACAAATAAGTGATAGAGTTGACTCTCACTCTGTGAACATTTAAATCATGTGAACATAACTTAGCAAATGATGAAACCATCAAGGAAAAAGAGTATTTTACATGGCATTTCGCATCTAAAGCTACTGTTCTCCAAAAATGGAAAGAAGGTGTTGCTTTCTCAAAATCTGATTGTGAGGTCTTCCCTGTATAGGTCAAACTCAGTAACATCCCTCTCTCTTATTGGTCTGACGAAGGAATCAGTTACATTGCTAGTGCAATTGGGAAACCCCTTTTCACTGACGAGATGACCACCAAAAATGATTTCCTGAATTTCGTTAGGGTCTGTATTGAGGTGAATGCCTCCTTCCCTTTTCCCCTTCCATTCACCCGGCTGTAAAAAATGAGGAAACTTTGGAAAATATTTTTGTTCCTGTGGATGTTGAATATCAGAGCAGACCACCTTCTTGCCCTACCTATAAAGTCTTTGGTCACTCTTACCTCAAATGCCCCAAAGCTAACTTCCAATGGATTCCTAAGGCCCCAACTATTGGTACTTTACTACTATCACTTCTGTTCGGTGCAACGACTTGATTTTAGCAACAAATGCCCTCCATCATAAAATCTCCTCTGATCCTTCTCCAAATGAATGGGTAAATGGTACCTAAGGTGCCAAATCTGGATTAGACTCATCCACCTCTAGCCCTGCTATGAATGTCTCTAACTCCTTTTCTCCTATTGAGTTGGCAGAACACCATACCTCTGACTATGAATCTCCTATGGCCCCAAACCCCTTAGTATCCAAATTAAAGGTGGTGGATGAAAAGGAAGGCAATGATTTAAAGAACAAGCAAAGTTCAATTTGTGAGAATCCTCATGCTGCTAAAAGGAGGAAAGGGAAAGGGAAAGGCAAGGCTGGAAACACCCCCCCCCCCCTCCCATTTAATTATGTTTGCTTCCTATAATGTAAGAGGTATGAATAAAAAGCCGAAACAGGCTTATGTTAAACAACTTATTGTTGATAATAAACTCTCCCTTTTGGGTCTTCTTGAAACTCGAGTTAAACTCCCAAATGCAAATAGAATTTCCAGAAATCTGTGGAGCAGTTGAAACTGGGTTTTAATTATGATTCTCATTCGAATGGTCGAATCTGGGTAGTATGGAACCCAAACTTTTGGCATTTGGATATTATTTTTGTGTTTTCTCAAGTTATCCATTGCAAAGTGCAGTTAACTGATATGAATGCTTCATTCTTTTTGGTTTCCTTTATTTATAGAATGAAGACGTATATGGAGCGAAGAATCCTATGGCACTACTTACTCTCCTTTGCCCCTACTGTCAGTTGGTGTATGTTGGGGGACTTTAATGTCATCAAGAACCTTTCGAAAACCAACCAAGATACTGATACTTGGGACATCGGTATGGATGATTTCAAAAGTTGTGTGGAGAATGCTGGGATTAATGATATTCGAGGAATTGGCCTTATATTTACTTGGTGGAATATTCAACTTACAAGACCTGTCCACAAAAAACTGGATAGAGCTATGGGGAAGGCTAAGTGGCTCACCAACTTTGCCATGTCCCAAGTTACCTTTGGCCTCGTGGGCTCTCTGACCACTCCCTAACTCTACTTGATACTGGTATCCGACTCTTTCCCCTCGAAAACAATTTCAATTCTTCAATCATTTGGTCCTTCTGGATGGTTTCAAGGATTCGGTGAAAAATGCATGGACTCCGTTCATTCTTGGGAATCCTTTTTATGTTTTCTCTGAAAAGCTGAAACGTACTAGGGCGGCATTGATCTCCCTCAACCACACCACTAGTAATCTGACATCTCTAGTGCGAACTGCTAAGGAAGACCTCCATATGGTTCAAAACCTGCTCCATGTTCATCCTATGGACTCGAACCTCCTTGCTAGAGAGAAAATTTGCCATCAACAACTCTGGACTACTATTGAAAGAGAGGAATCCCTCCTTCAACAAAAATCTAGAGCAACTTAGTTGGCCTTGGGTGATCGTAATTCTAGTTTTTTTGCTAACATGATGAAAAATAGATGGAATTCCAATAAAATTCTCTCTATCTTTAACCATGAAGGCACCATGGTTCATGGCCAAAGGAACATTGAAAAAGTTACAGTGGATTATTTCCGTAATCTTTTCAACAACAACCCTGAAGACCCTAATGTTAACTTTGATAATTTTCGTGTCTCTCCTATTCATCAGGTTAGGCTAGATCAAGCCTCTAAACTCTCAGCTCCTATAACTGATATCGAAATCTTGGAGGTCCTCAAATCCATGAAGTGTAATAAAAGTCCTGGACCTGATGGTTTCAACGTGAATTTTTTCATAAGTTGTTGGGAGATTGTTGGTGCAGATTTCAGTAGGGCAGTCCATTTCTTCTTTGAGAACAGCAGGCTATCCAAAGCGATTAACTCAAATGTTCTTGCCCTCATCCCTAAAGGAATTAATCCCTCTTCTATGGCTGACTTCAAACCCATCTCTTGTTGCACCATGATCTACAAGTGCATTGCTAAAATTCTATCCAACCAACTCAAGGAAGTTCTTCCCTTTTTAATAGACAAATCACAATCTGCTTTTGTACGTGGTAGAAGCATTAGTGACAATATTCTTATCACCCAGGAACTTTTCAAAGGGTACAACCGAACCACTGGCCCAGCAAGACGTGCTCTCAAGTTGACCTCAGGAAAGCTTTTGATACTGTGAGATGGGAGTTCCTCTTTGACATACTAAAGGCTTTTCAATTTCCCACAGTATATATTGGATGGATAAAGGCATGTGTTACTTCAGCTATGTTCTCCATTAAGGTTAATGGTATGCTATTTAGGTTTTTTTAAACGACTCAGAGGTCTTCGACAAGGTGACCCCCTTTCTCCCTACCTCTTTGTCCTGGTCATGGAGATGCTTTCTCTTAAGCTGAATGAAGAAACCTTAACTCCTACCTTTGCCTATCACTGGAAAACCAAGGAATGTAAACTTACTCACCTTCTCTTCGCGGATGACATCATTATCTTTTGTCATGCTAGCTTGCCTTCCATAGCAATCATCAAATCCTGTATCCTATCCTTCTCTTTATATTTGGGTCTCATACCAAATTCACATAAGAGCCATTGCTTCCTATCCAACTCTAATCCTTCCACCTCTAGGGACATCATTTCTCTTCTTGGGTTTCCACTAGGGACACTCCCTGCAAAATTTATGGGAGTTCCTTTATTGCCAATAAAGATTTCTTTCACGAATTGCATCCCTCTTATCCAAAGGATCACCAGCCGAGCCTCTTCATGGACTTCAAAGGTTTTATCTTACTCGGGTAGGCTGCAACTCATTAAATCTATCCTCTTCTCCATCCAAGTCTACTGGAGTCCCCATTTCCTACTCCCTAAAGCTATTCTAAAGGAGATACAATCTATTTTGACTAGATTTCTTTGGAAAGGGGTAACCCTTAACAAATATGGGGCTAAAGTAGCTTGGTCCACAATATCCTTTCCCTTTTTCTCGTTTGGTTTGGGTATCAAAAAACACGGTGGATCGGAATTTTGCGTGCATCCTACACCATCTTATCAACATCATTAACCCCACTTCTTCCTCTCTTTGGGAAAACTGGGTTAAAGCCACCACCCTCAAAACTAAATCTTTATGGCAAGTATCACTAACCCCAGACAGCTCTTGGATTTGGAAGCAGGTTTTGAAACTTCCTCTTGCCCTTCAGCACTTGCACTATATTGTTGGCAATGGGCAGCACACAAATCTATGGTATGACCCTTGGATTAATGGTAATGCTATAAACCCTTCCCCGACCCTACTATCCAATTCTAGATTGCCAACGTCAGCCACTGTCAACCATATAGTTCTAAATAACTCTTGGAATCTACCTATGAGCAACTCCCCACCAATGACCGAACCCTAAAACTTTCAATCATTTGTTCTTTGAGTGTGCCTTCTCTAATCATATTCTCCATCATGCTATTAATCTTGGAAACTGGGGCTCCTTTCCAGACTCGTGGGATGCAATAGTGGACTTCCTCACTGATTTTCAAGGCTCTTCCCTCTCAAGGAACATCCTATGCTGAACAGTGGATGTGTGCTTCTATAAAATATGGGAGGCTCGTAATAACAAATTACATAGGAACTCTATCCCTCCAATGATTAGTTTTGACAAGGATGTGATTCATTTAATTATATCTAGGTTAAATACATGCAAATCATTTCTTAAAGCAACTAACTCCCAATATTTTTGCAGTTGGCTAATTACTAGCTAAGTCTTGTCTGTTTTGACTCCCGCTTATCATCATTTAGGCTGTCAGTTAGTGAATCTATGCACTGCCATTTGTACCTTGCCTCTTTGTTTATGATCGACTTTTGCTGATATTGGGCTTGACTTGGCGGCTTATTTCTGAGGTTATTTGTCCTATGTTACTATGTAGTGCTTGGTTTGGGCTGTTTTCATTCATACAGTAGCAGCACCGGCTCTGGGTCTCTGATTACTTTGGGCTGCCTCATGTTACAATTACTTGCACCCATCTCGTGTAGCGCTTACCTCCACCCATCTCTAGCACCACCGGCTTGGTTCTATTTTTCTAGCTTGGGTCATTTCAGTTTTGCCACATTGTTACAGAAGCTGAGTGTTGGGGTTTTGCTGTGTATTTGCCTCATTTTAGCCTCCAACATGCATCTATATATGGGATGCTTCTTTGCTCTGTTCTTGAGATGATGAGTGATAGGCAAATTAATTGCTGATGGAGGAGTTGTTTGGCAACTAATAAGGAGGAGCTATTTGGATAGGTATTGGCTACTTGGGTCTGTGCTTTGATGCAGCAGCTGGGAGCTTGGGAGCTACTTCTATCTGTCTGTCGATGCTATCTGCTCACCTGGAGCCGCTATAGTAGTGCTGGGTCTGCGCTGGGGATTTCGGCAGCCGCTTATTCGGCGTCTTCTCACAGCTTTTTTCTTACGTCTCTCTTGATGATCTGCTACTACGGTTTGGCATGAGGATGTGCAGTATGTTTTCTGGTGCTGCTCGGTTTCAGTCTTGCAGTTGCCTTGCAGTTGCTTTGGTCTGTTGCTAGGCTCTTTTTGTCCATGTCTTGCAGTCCATGTTTTGATGTACCTAAACTATTTAGAGCTAGTTTTCTAGGGGTTTGGGTCAGCTTGTTTATAGATTTATTGTACTAGTTTGGTTGTTGTTTAAAACTAGTTTATAGTTTATAGTTTATAGGCTTCGTTTTGCAGTCTGCTATAGTCATAACATCATTTGGCCTATCATATGATGCCTTTGCTATACTCTGATTGGGGTCTCCAATGTTTTGTATTTCCCTTTTTCTATTTATACATTCAAAAATTTAGCACAAAAAATAGAGTATTTTACTAAAATTGTTAATCTCACACACACTCGTCATCATGCATCTTAAAATTTCATATCTAAATTAGATACATGCATGAATATGATTAATGGTGATCAATATGATGATAAGTCTAATATATGAGGAACAGGTATTTTGAAAGCTAACCTAGCAGGACCCACTAAACCATGGGTACCAAAAATAGAAACCTATCTAACCTGCAAGTGCATGGTCTATTCGGACTAAGGAATACTGAAGCAGAAGACTTTAGTCAAGAAGATTCAACCAGCATAAGGCTTAAGACATTTCAGAAATGTTTCTGACAAAATCCTTATTTGGCATAGCCTGTCCTTGAAGACTTGCTGAGCTAACATGAATGAAGCTCACATGGTTGCTGATCTCCATATGGAAGCAGACCATTCACCCTGAGATAAAAAGGGTCTTATATGCTCAATCATCCAAAGCATATCATCTGAGAAGAACCCTCAAGGAACTCATCATAGAAGCAGAACTCCTCAAGCACAAACTGTCAAAGAAGACTATGTTTATAGTGCTGCCAAATGATCGTGGAGTGATCAGTCCTGAAGATATTCATTTCCATGATACAAGAAGATTTAATTGATAATGATGACCTCAGTCAGAAGGAGATATGCAAGGCTGCCCTCTGATACACATGAAGAAGAAGAACTTACACCTCTCTGAGAATATAGTATCAACTATGGGGGAACAGTGATCTGTTAAAGAAAAACAACACCAAAAGTATCAAAAATACACTATGAAGTAATGTACCAGTTACAAAGTCCTAAAACTTTGTGGCTGATGAACCAAATGAAGATCCATAGTCAGCAGGAACGTCTCAAAACGTAATACTGATAACCTTGTCAACCACCCAACTCAAAATCGTGGAGCACCTACGATCAAACATCTGATCGTAGTGTAAGAGCAGGAGGACACCACGATTAAGGCCAATGAAAATGTCTAAAGTTGGTAGAGGAACTCCCCAGCAGAAAAGGTCAAATGAGATATCAGTACAAATCACTTCTAAAGTTTTTCATCTGGAAAGCGCCTCAGGGACAAACCTGACCATTAGCTCACTCTAAGAGGTTAGCCCTTCCTGAGCTACCTTAACCCAGAAGGAATGCTTAGTCAAGATCATCTCAAGGACCGGGACAGACAACAATCGTAGAGTCTAATACTAGAGTAAACTCAACGATCGTAGTACAATCTCAACGATCACAGAATAGGCTCGACGATCGCAGTCTTCACACAGGATACATTAACTCATAGGGAGCTCGGAAGAACTAGTCACGTTCCCAACTATTTAGATCGTGTGGAGACAAGTACGAATACAATTTGGAAAGACATCTTGCAAACTCACCTCAGAACTTCAGTGCCCAAACTGTCTTGAAACAATCCACTGCAGCATCTCTCAAAAGAGAAACGTAGAGTCCATAGCTATCTCACCAAGCTACTCTACGTACTGAAAAGGTCAACGGTCAATCCACGTCAGTAATGCCTATTCTCTTAAAAGGAACATCAAACTAAATAGTTTATGGGGAGTTATAGTTTCTTACTGGGCGTCGTGCAACCAATGACTTGTTGACACATGTTATGCAGAGTCAGAAGGAACTGTCATAAAGACAAATTCAAATCTCAAAATAGTTATTAGAAGCTATTGAACCTCTCTCCCTCTCTTTTTCAAACCCTAGAATCCTCTTCATAGCCTAAATCCATTAAACCTCTAGATTCACCCAAATCGCATTCAGTTATCTCTCATAAGAAGTCTGAAACTAAATACCCATTCATTTCGAACCCTCAAAATGGAAGAATGGCGTATTATTACCAGAATCCAACTCGGCTTCAAGAAATTCGAAAGATCAAAAAGGAAGTTCAGAGTTATACTTGAGCTTGTAAAGAATGTTGGGTTTTCTGAATGCTTGGAAGCGAACACTTCAGTCTATACAGAGCTAGTTAAGCAATTCTATTCCAATGCATCAATAGATTATGGGCTTCTGTCAACAAAGGTCAAAGGAGCAAGTCTGAAGATAAGGGCATCAGACATCAACAGATGCCTAGGGTTTCCCAACCAAGGTCTGATAAACCTCGATGAAGTTAACATTGAAGAAGGCAAGAGGTTAATGCGTTACAAGAGAAACGTAAATATGAAAGATATGAAGAAGAATGAGTTTCCTGAAGAGTTTGAATTTCTGGTTGAGATTACAAGAAAATGCATCTTGTGCAAGGAAACTGCACATGATACTGTGAGTGATCTATAACTGAGAGTCATGACTGTAATTATCATGAAGCAACAGATGAACTTTGGAGCCCTTCTAATTGATTGGTTGACCAAATGGTTGGAAAAGGCAGAGATGAAGAAGTCTACAGATAAACCACTCACAAAAGTTTTTCATGGAAGACTCTTGAGCATTGTACTGAAGAAGAAATTGAAAAGCAAGATAAGGGATGATGAGGGAGAACCACTGAATGTCCACAGTGATCTCCCCGCAGCTATTTGAGATCTGGAAGAAAAATCCTAAGGAAAACAAGAGGCTAATAACTTCTGGCAGCAGCAGCAAGGTCTCTACAAAGAAGAGGAAGGCGAAGGAGGTGGAAAGCTCTCGATTTGATGACTCTGTACCAGTAGCAGCCACACCAGCAAAGAAGAAGTCTAAGGGTGTTAAGAATACAGAGGCTCCACCAAGTCATATTTCCATTGAGCATGGAGTAGAAGAACAAAAAGTATCAACTGTAGAAACCTCAAAAAGAAGGAGTAACAGATTACTCCAAGGGCCATCCAAAGAGAAAGCAAAGGTGATGAAGGAATCAGCCCCAGTTCCCCAAGAAAGTCTTTCCTCCATCAGACTACTCATGGATTTGGCGTAAGATTCTTAAACTGCGGCCTTTAGCTCTAAATTTTCTTATCTATAAAGTTGGGAATGGCAATTTTTTTAGGTTTTGGCATGACCCATGGTTGAATGGCTAGGCATTAAGCCCCTCTTCGTATTTGCTATCCAACTCCTGAATCCCTGTTAACGCTCTTGTCTCTTTTGTCATCTCTTTGGGAGCATGGGTGTTACCGGCAAGTAATCATCATGAAGTGCAACAACTTCGGGGCCTAATCACTTCTCTTCTTGCTCCGACTGCTGCCGATGACATGATCTTATGGGAATCCTGCGAGCTGAAATATGTCAAGACCTCTCTTATTTGGGAATCTATTCGTTCGCGTGCTCCGTTAGTACCATGGGCTGCACTGTTATGGCATTCTCTCAACATTCCCAGATTTTCCTTTACTCTCTGGCTTGCTCTTAGGCATAGATTGCCCACAAATGACAAATTTTCAAGCTATTCTAGCTTTCGCCCTTTGACCTGCCCCCTCTGTAATTCCCATGTTGAAACCTTCCTTCACTTGTTCTTCGAATGCCCCTATTCTTCTTATGTTCTCTCCACTACCTTAGCAGCGGGCGCTTGGACTAATACTCTAATGAATTGGGACAACCTTGTGGACTATATTATCCAATATCGAGGGAGTAATCTCAGGTCGGATATTCTAAAGCTGGTTCTCTCCACCACAGTGTACAAAATCTGGGCAGTCAGAAACTCCATTGTCCATAACAAGATCAAGATGCCTATGGGGGTTCTCTCTAGGGAGATAATCAATGTCATTAAGTCTAGGTTATCTTCTTCTTCTTCTGCTGCTTTTTCTAAGAGAGTCCAAACTAGGCCTAACCTCTGGGGGTGGTTGTAGAGATGGGTTTGGATCTTGAAATTTGTCTGTCGATTTGTACGCTTCAGGTTGTCTGGGTGTGCGGTGGTGGCTGGGCTCGCCTCGAAGAATGGGTGTTAGCTATTGCTTTCTATTTGGGGATCTTTGGACAAGATCAGAGTTGGCAATGTCTCTTCTGGCTCTCGTTCTTGATAATTCAGCTTTGGTCATTATGGGGGTTGGCCTATGAGCCTATTGGCCTTCTGGTTCACTTTTAAGCTTCGGGGTCTGTCTAAGTTCAGCAGGGTTGGGCAGGTCTGGTGCTAGTGAGTTCGGCCTCCATGGTTAGATTGGAAGCTGTGGGATTCAGGTCTGAGACTCCTTCTGCTGGGTTCGGCTTCCTGGCTATCGCAGCATCTACAGCTCGGTGCTGTCTGTGATGGTTGTTCGGCTTCTATGGCAGTTCGGTCTCACCATCAGTTGGGTTCGGATCCAGGGACAATGAAGGGCTGGTTCGGTATCTTAGCTCGGCTATGGGGGTTCGCTGGATTCGGCTTCGGGGCTCCCTCATTGGCTTCGGGGGGGTTACGCTATATGATTGATTGGGGATCTTGACTTACGGCTTCGGGCTTCGGGGCACCCTCATCGGTTTGGCAGTTCGGTCTTCGTTGCCGAACTTCGGTTTTTGAGTGGTTTTGGGCTTTGGGGCACCCTGGTTTGGTGCTGGTATGGCGAGGTGGCTAGTTGTTGGCATTGTCTCCTTAGGTTCTCGTTTCTGATCAATTTTTATGCTTCGTTTCTGCAGTATGGTTGTTTAGGCTTTTGCTTGTTCATATTATATGCTTGTAATCTGTTTCGTTCCTTGTTTTTGTTTTGGATGTTTGTCTTTAGTAGGTCGTTAGGGGGTTGTCCCTAATGGTCCTCTCTAAAGCTTCTGGGGTATGCCCCTTGTGATTGTGTAATCTCTTTTTCTTTACAAACAAACAAATTTAGCGGAAGAAAAAAAAGCCTCAAGATTGAACCCTCAAAGAGCAAGTCCAGGTATGAAGGAGAAGCTGAATCCATAAAAGTAATTGCTAACTCTGATGGTGAAGAAGAATATGCAAGCCCTATGGCTAACTCTCAGAGCATCCACTCTGATGATAAAGAAAGGTTGCAAGTTGACACAATTGGATCTCCTACTGCAAATGCTCCAACAAGCTCACATGATGATGTTGAGTCCAAAGAAGAAGAACCTGCCCCTAGTGTTGCTGAACATCAAGGAAGCTTGTCTGATGATTCAGTGGCTTCAGATTCTAAAGAAGAAGAAAAGTATGACTCTCCTATAGCTGAACCTTCAAGGAGAAGAAAGAGCAACAGACTACTTGCAAAATCTATCCCAAAGAAGCAAGGTGAACACTTTACTGCAATCATTGAAGTGAGTGATGATGAATCTGAATCCAAGGAAGAAGATGCTAAAGAAGGTACTAGTGATGAAAATCAGCAAGAAGAATTCATTGATTAATTTGATGAAAGAAATCAGCATGATTCAAGCTCAAAAGGTGAAGAAATGGAGAAAGATTCTGGTTCTGCAAATCAGGAATTAGAGGAACCATCAAACTATCATGTCCTCTCTCCAGCAAGAATCAACAGAAGAATAGTGGTGGAAGTTTTTGATGAACCACCAGAAGTACCTGCAGAAAGATGGATAAACTATGGCAATGAACAACTCAAGGTTGTGAGGATGACTGCATATGAAGTATTTAAAAATTGGAACAACATGGAGTTAGACTGCACTACTATCCTCTACAATCCTGATGACTTTCTGATGAGATGGTTTTTCCCCTAGATGCCCTGGTTAAAGGCATATACTGAAAAGGATGAAAGTTACTTCAGCTGGTGTTACTCTCAATTTCTGAACCTGAAGCTGGTGTCACAGAACTTCCCAAGGGTAATGAAGTTTGCAACCAAGATGATCAAAAACCAGCCTCACTACAAAGTCTACCGACATGCTAGCAACCACTACATTCCCTGTGATAGTAGAGTGGGCTCTGATGGCATAAGGATTATGGCCAAGTGGATGATCGTAAAGTCCCTTCACTCTACCACTGAAGATGATCAAGTTCAGAATACGAAGCTTTCCTCTCTACAAGCGCAATTGTCTAAAATTCCTTCATCCTCCAATAGTGATTGGCACTCAACGATTTATCAAATTCTTGCTGCTTTCAAAAATTTGTCCAAGAATAAAAATCATGGAGTCTAGTCTAGTGCTCAACAAGAGGTTGCCCAACCAAATGACCAAACTCCTACGAAGAAGGAGTTATTGAAGAATTCTGATGAGTTGATTGAGAAGATGTCTATCATCACTGAAGAGCCAAAGATATTGACAGAAGTAGGAGATAATGCGGTTTAAGATAGACTCCAAGCCACTATGTCTGATATAACTCTCAAGATCGAAAAAAGACATCAAATCTATCAGAAGGCTATAAATGATTAGAAGGCAGAAGCTCTACGAGCACAAAAGGCTAATAAAGAGCAAATCCAGACCCTCTCTGATAAGATTGACAATCTGAATCAGTCTTTCTCTCTACAACTTGAGCTGAGCCAACAAGAAATCAAGATTGAAGTTGGAAACTCATCTTATCTCATGGAGCAGCTTATGTCAAACATGGAGCAGCTTTCCCAAGTGATTAATGACAAAAAGGGGGAGTAAAGAGACATAGAAAGAGGCATTCAAGGAGGAGCAAGGAGAAAAAGTGCAAAGTAGACAAGAAGGCCAAGAGAAAGGCAAATAAGCAAACAGCAGCAGCAGCAAAAGCTGAATCATCATCTGAGGGGGAGCCAAAGGATGATGAATGCAGAGTTTGAGGGGGAGCCAGAAAAAGAAGAAGAGCATGAATCTGAGGGGGGGGGGAGTAGAGAAAAGAAATGAAGTCTCCATCTCAGGGGGAGCCGGAGCAAAAAGATCAAGCAGATGAGTAGCTGATCAACAGACATCCTGGAAATATACAAGGAGCCAAAAAGGTACATCTCTATCTAGTTAGGTATGTTCTGGATCAAGGATGTAAAGTGTCATAGTTTATGTAATTCCATATTATTATCAATGACATTCATGATTATCTGTTTTAGAAATATAGCTGCTGTTATATAAGATTCATTCATCTCATGCATATGCACTAATTGTTTTTGTCATAATCAAATAAAGGGAGATTGTCAAGAATAAGCATGTGAATGATATTCCTCTTTATATATGATTTGATTATGATATATATGAATGAATATGCAAGTATGCTTGCATTAAGACAAGCTATAAAGTCCCTTGATAGATAAACTATCGAGGCAGAATCGTAGTCTGCAAGATAGTAGATCTCGGAGTACGTAGACTATCAGGAGAGACGAGGAAGGATCGTGGTGTGTTGAGAAGAACTTCCTCAGAGCCGTAGTCTGTTGAGGAAGTCATGTTCAAAATTGTAGAGACAGCCTGTCTAAGAGCTGACAGAGCATCTGCCGAAGCCAAGTCAAAAATCGTAGACCACACTGGAAGTCGTAGAGTCTACTGATCAAATAAGAGGCAGAGATCGTAGTCGAGCAAGATCAGATGAAGACAACAAGCATAAAAACAAAAATCGTAGAGTGTCAAGATCGGATCTCGGAGTCGTAGTGTCTGCAGAACCAAAGCTAAATAGTAGAGTGTAGAACTAAGGCTTCAACAGAGGTACTACAACGCCAATGCAGAATCGTAGAGTGAACATGATTCTCAATAAATGAGCACTCCCAGAATATCCAAAGTATAAAGCCTCTGGTCTGAGCTGCAAAGGTACATTCCACCTAAAGGAAACCAGAGAGCACTCAACGAATGGCTTACAAGCTAATAGAAGATCTAAGCACCAACCCAATCAACATCCAGATTGAGTTGTGAAGCCATTCAAAATGAAGTCTTCCACAAGTTGATCAGAAGAAGACTTCAGTAAAAGTAACTGACTAAGAAAAGTCAGCAAGTGCAGTAGCTGTCAAGAGAACAGAAGACAACGATCTTGGGATTAACCAGGATCGTAGAGTTTGCCAAACAAAGCAGGAACTAATGAAGTGTACACAGAGATACTGGTCAGCTTATGAAGAACAAGGCTAAAGTGATTAAGCATTGGGTTAGTCCATTAATGATAAGTGAACAGGAGATTACAAGGAGAAAGCAAGCTCGGCATGCCACAAATTTGAAGTGTCTTGCTATTCAGAAGAGCCCAGAACAAGGAGTCAAGCTATCAGTTCCTGAGATCAGTCAAAGAAAATAGAAGTGTTAAAGCACTGCACAAAAGAAGGAAGAGGTGTTCTACATTGAAGATCCAATGAACACTCTTCAGGATCATAGTGTTGTCTCAACCCATCAATGAGCAACATTCAACAAGACACACTACGATCAGGTCCAAGAACATTTGTATCAGAATCGTAGAGCTCGGTCATCTGAAGACTGATATTCGAAAATTGTTGTGTGGGAGCATCGATGTAAAAGGACAACTCCTGATGCTCTAAACGAGAAGTCAGAAAGGAGAAATAAAGTTGACTACCTGCCCGAGACATCAAAGTGACATCTCTGACGGGGTAGGTGAAACAGTAGACTGCAGTGTCAGAAAGATGAAAAAGGGGATGTCATGTCACATCTGTAGTCTACACCAAATAACTCGAGATCTGCGAAGCAATTCAAATAGCTTTCAACGGATATATCCCAACGGGAAGATTGGGAAGGAGTATATATCAGCCAGAGCTTCAAAGATCAAAAGAAGCTGATGTTGTTGAAGTTGCAGAATCATTGAGTTGTTGGAATGCTATTGTTGACTCTACGAGTTCCACAAGAGCTAAACAGAACACTCAGTGACAGTGAGACTACAAAGGTGGAAGTGAAGCAGCTTTGAAGAAGGACTTGAACAGACTAAAGCTTTCGCTCAACAAAGATGATGAAGGGGATCTTTTACTTATTCTGCTGTGCTTGAAAAGATTCTTATGTTTGTCATATGCTAAGTCCTTAGCAATACAAAATAAACTGAAAAGTATTTGAAATTAAAAAGGATCTATTCAACCCCTCCCCCCCCCCTCTAGATCTATTGTGTGCCTACTGGGAACTAACAGATTCCATTAGATTAGATTAGAGTAGATTAGTACCAAAACCCTAGTTCTTATGAGATTTGGAGATTGAAGCAACTTGGAAACCATTGAAGATTCAAAGTAGGAGCAAGGATGGAGCATAAAATCTGCAGATAACATATTTTATCTTTTTCTCTTCTTCTATTTTTGTCTTTTAATGTTTAATCAATTGCGGATTTTTAGTTTTAATTCATTAATCATGAACTAAATCTTTTGTTTAAGATTATAATTGATCGTATTGCATAGTTTATTTTACTATGCTTCTCTATTAATTATTGTGATTATTTTACTCTACTTACAATTTATTACTTGTTGATCACGTATACTTGCGTGTGGAGCTTAATTTAAAATATACTTAACATACTCATTGGTTTAAACTTAACTTTGCTTCTTATGGCTTGCGTTTTTGTAATCTAAGTTTACGCGACCAACTTTACTTTCACTTCTTTGGTATTATGGCAAACGGAGATGACATAAACCTTATAATCATCTTTTACAACAGATTTACATTCTTATCTTCTTCTTATAACATTTCTAGGACTTTACTCTTCCTATACATCTACATATGTGAAAAGAATCACATTTTCATCATACGTATTCGTAACTCTATATTTAACACACATCGAGTCTCTAACAGTGTTCCATATAGTATGCTGAGTGATTTCCCAAAAACAACCAACAAATTAGTTTCCCGTCTCATCTACAATGTCTTTCACAGTGACGTAAATCGGTTGCTAATTTGTATTAACCTTTACTCTCTAAAGGAATTGTTTAGCCCAGATACTATACATCAATCATTGAAGACTACCATTGTATCACAACTTAAACTTAACTTAACCTAATCATTAAAACTATAATTTTTGTTAAGTTAATTTCCCATTCTTTACGGCTTTCTGGCATCTAAATGACATGCCTCATGATTTATTCTTTAATGTCTAAGTCATACAATCTTTTGTATACTCAGAACGATCATCAAATGTTCATACTTTGTGTTCATAGCATTAAGTATTTTACATTATCTTATCTTCATATCTTGCAATGTTAGGTCCATTTGACTCGGAACGTTATTCAGTTATTATCATTAAATCAGCTTGTTCAACGTTTATGTTATTCATTACTCTTCATTATCTTACGTTCAAACCATACACGGTGTGTAGGTTATGCTCGTTTAATATTTGCGTACACTCAAGACCCTCACGTTGGTTAAAGTGTTTAACGTTACATTTCATTCTAAAATTCTCTATCTGACTCACACTCAGACTTTTATTAATCTTATTACCGTTCGATACAGCTTTCTTGATAATTCCATATCTTAATTACTACCTTCCTCAACGTCTAAGTCTTACAACCAATGTATACTTAGAACGTTCGCTTGACGCGAATACGATTCACGAGGATCGTTTACGTATTCTACGTTCACGTTATTCATGTTTTAAACTTCCATTCAACCTTTACTTAAGGTTCTAATCACTTTCCCTAGCGATTCATTACATCAACATCACATTCATCATCATCCCTCAATGTCTAAGCCATACGGTTCGTGGTATGTTAAGTGTAAGACCCCAACTTTTATGAATAAGATTATTTTTTTCTCGAAATATCATTTTTAATATTATGGTGTGGATTTGTTATAATATTATAGTTGTGGGTAATATTTATAAATTTTGTAAAGTATGTAAGTTGTCATAAAATATTCGATTGGTCGGGGAATATTCGTTTTAACAGGAAATATTCGTATGACGGCACAATCATTGGTGGACCCCACAACGGAATTATTGTTGGAGTTAGAAAATGACATAAATATCTTTTAATAAAAATAACGGCGAAAGTTTTACCGTTAACTGTTGAAATACCCGGTAATAAAAGTACAGTAATACGCGTGGTTGCATAGTAGTACACTGTATTGAATATTGATGGTTACGTGAGAAGTCACTCAGTTATACTCAATTATTGTTACATTAATTGTTGCATAGTATCTCACGTTATTTGATTCAATTATTGTCAATATTTTATATATTATTAAATCAATAATTGAGATGACAAGTTATTCATATTATTATTTGCATAATTAACAATGTCTAGAAAGTTCTGTCAAGGAAAGGGGTTTGGTCACCTAATTGCGCGCCGATTAGGGAGAAATCCTTATCGGATAGCCCCCTCTTTCCTAGGGATGATCTGGTTGTTAATATTGCGAGTTATAATAATGATGAATAAATGTTGTTAAAAATATTGAGGGGATTTTTATGAAGTATTTGTTGTAAATTTTGTTTATTATTTGAACCCCCATTTACCCATTTTTCAAAATAATCGGTAGAAAGTTATTCAGTATATATATATAAGGTGGGACCCACATGTTGGATGAAATATAAGGTGGGGCTCGCATGTTTATGACTTTTGTGGGGGTGTAGGATTTTGTCACGGGAGGAAACGTATTATTATTATATATATTATAATAAGTTTTGTTCATTATGAAAAATAGAATATATTATATTTTATTATGCATAGTGTCTACATAGTAAAAATCAAAAAAAATCAGTTTTTTGCCGAGCGCCCGTGATTCCTTTTCTCCTGTTCACCCGTGATAAAAAAAATTCAAATAGTATCCTTCCATTCTCCTATAAATAGGATGCTTAATTTAGAATTGAAAATCACACCAGAATCAGAGAATTCTTCTTCTATAATATTGAGCGTATTTCTTTCGAGTTTTAGGAAGCTTTAAGTGTAGAAAATAGTGCAAGTTTTCTTCAAGAATATCCTCGCTATACTAGTTGGAATACTCTCATTTTTAAGGTAAGGGATATTATTTTTGTTCAATATTCGTATGAAATAATATTTTCTTCCATACTCTGTAGTATATAAGTAATATTATTTCATTTCAGATTCTGAATTATACACTCATTTTGTTAAAGTATTGTTTCTATACTCCATGAAATTAGTAGAATATCCTTGAAATTTGTGTTTCATCTAGTATCTTTTCATGGAAATATTATTCTGAGCATTCTTGATAATTTTTAATCTTTTCATGCCGAAGTACTATTCACAGGATTCATTACAGAATGTCGCCACATAACCCATTCTGAGTCGCCAGATATCACATTACAGAAATCAAATACAAACTTTATTTATACAACTGTTGAACTATCGTGCAGAGTACGACAACACATAAGCTGTGAGTTTTAATACAAATATATGTAACTCTCATGGTGCCTCGACCACAACACCTTACAATGGTACTTTACATAAAAGTACAGTCAATAACTGTTTTAGAAATTAAAATCTTTTAAAAATGCTCAAGGAAACCTTCGTACAGGGGTGGCCATATATCTAAGTTATGATAGATATCATATGACTCGAGAATTATCCTTGGTTGACCCAATAGACCCCAAAGAAAAATGAGAAGATTACTATCATGTTCTTTCTAATGGTGAGTCTTCTCTTGACATATAATTATCTCCATTGTCTCCAAGTGAGAATTATATTTCAACCAAACTCCAAGATTATATAAGTAGTGCTCATAGATATAATCAGCAAGTGTATGTGCATAACCCTGTCTTATGATAACACGAGGTCGTCTGTCATTAGACATCTTGTATGATAGTGGCAAAAAGCCCTTCCAAAGTTGGGTTCACCTCACCCTATTCGGTTCACCAAAATCAATGGTTAAAATGACGTATAAAATACGACACATTTATCTATAATTCTCAATAAAATTATTTCCATAATGTTTTAGGGGAAACCTCAACAGCTATAGACCATCGTTCTATTCCCATTACCCCCCCGCTCAAACCCAACTACACTCTTATTACCTGAAAGGAATTGTGAAGTAAAAGGGTGAGCACAACTAGCCCAGCAAAGAATATCATGACTAAAGATAATTAAATTATCAATAGCCTTCGTCAGTAATAAATCAGAGATTTAGAACATATGGTAGATGATAAAGTCTATTATCTTCTCCATGTTAAAAGTCCACCAACCATGTTTTACCCCTGTAATATCAATTAACAGATCATGTCCATGATTATGTGAATAATTAATAATCATAATTGTAATTCTAAATTCCTCTTCGCACCCAAGACGAAGATAATTTTCATCACCTGTCTTTACCTGAAACATCGAAGATCATGGTTATACCAAATCACAGTTCCTGTTCATAATCATACTAATAAATTCATCTTTGCACTACGGGCAAAAGATATTCATTGAGAGTTCATCTTTGCACTATAGGCCAAAGACATGCAACTATATTTTTAGAAGAGTCAAGTAGAGCATGATATCTACTATCTTCTATGAATTAAAAGTTTATTAGCAATATTTTATCGCTGAGACTCAGCTTAATAAATAATCCACATCATCGAATCATCCTTACACTACGGCTCAGGATATTCATTAGTATCACGACCACGAATTATCCACGCACTATGGGCCAAGGATATTTGTGTTTTCGCCAATGATCATGATTATACCTAATAATCCCTGGTCATAATCATACCAACAATTATCCATCAATGAACTACGGGCCAATGAGGACTTTTACCACATCATTTGTAACATTACGGGTCATGATTATACTGAATGATCCCGGTCATAATCATACCAATAAACAGTTCATCTTTGCACCCTTGGCCGAAGATGACTTTGATCACAATATAAGCATGAGGATGATGATAATGATATAAGTATTAATCAAACAAATCAAGGATAATTATTAAAGACTTTAAATTTATCCAGAGTTTAATAATGTCCAAATTGTCAACATGATACTGCTTTGTGGAGTAAAATTCAAGAATAATATCCATGTATCAAAAATAATTTGGACAGAAAAGAAATAAATTTTTTGGTGAATAGTACCCTGTGGATAGTACTTCGGGAATAGTACCCCGTTGTAAGACCCCAACTTATTATAAATGAAATTGAATTTCCTCTATTTATTATTTTGAAATAGTAAGGGTTAACCACCAGCATTTGGCGCAGCGGTTAAGGATTGATTGGGGGCGAGCCGTAAACCCGGACGTCTTCAGTTCGAACCCCGCTAGCAACAAGTGTTAATCCAGAAAATGGTCATGGTGGCCACGGTACCCAGCGCAAGTCGAGTAGCAAACCGTTCTAGTATCGAGCTCGGGGGATTAGTCGACCTGCGGATCGGAAACCCACGGTTAACAAAAAAAAATAGTAAGGGTTGATTTGATTAATGTGGTTAGTTATGAGTAAAATGTGCAAATATCTTAAATAAGCAAGTGGTTATAAAATTTTCATTGTTGTCAGGGAATATTCATTTGGTCGTGGAATATTCTTCTTTGTTGGGAATATTAAATGACAATAGCCTTGACCTTGTGTGGGCCCCATAACGGAAAGCGATTGGATGAAGAAAGCACAAGTATAAGTTTTTTATAAATACTTGGCGTAGTTATTACCAATTAACTTTGTTGAAATACCGGATGGTTAAAACAAGAAGTAACGGCGGTATTTAATCGATTATTGATTCTTACGTAAGAAGGCACTACTCAATAATTGTTACAAGAATAATTCTTTATTCAATATTTTATTGACTCAATAATTGCTACGCTGATATTTTATATTATTGTTGTTTCAATAATTGTCACTACACAGTATTACCCATTATCAAATCAATAATTCATATTATTTGAATAATATTATTAGATAGCATTATTGGTAATGTCTAAGGAAGTTCTATCTAAGGAGAGGTTTGGTCACCTAATTACGCGCCAGTAAGGAGAAATCCTTATTGGAAAGCCCCCTCTTTCCTAGGAACGATCTGGTTGTCATTATTGTGATTTTGTAATATTATTTGTGAATAATTAATTATTGATTTATATAAGGAAAATATTTATTTGTGTGGATAGAAATGGAGGAATTTTTAGAAAAATGTCAATTGTTGAAAATTGATATTTTATCTTTTCTGATAAAATAATTCATTTAAATATAATAATGGTGATATTTTTACAATGAATGTGTGATATATGAATAAATGAGGAAGAGTATTTTTGTTACAATAAATGCTAAAAACATGTTAAACATGTTGGTGGACCCCATTTCTTGACTGAAATTTGATAGCCTGCAAAATCGTCCGTATGTGGATTTCGGTCAATTTCTACTTGGATAAATCGAAGTACGAATTCTTAATATTTGTTCTTTTGTCTCACTGGATTCGTTTTCTTTAAAATATTTTTCATCATCCTCAGTCCTAAATGATGATATAACTGAATATCTTTGGCCTGTAGTGCAAAGATGAAAGATTTTCTGATGAATATCTTTGGCCCGTAGTGCAAAGATGAACAGGTGTTGAGATGAACATGACCAACTGATAAATATCTTTGGCCTATAGTGCAAAGATGAATATTCGATTCAAGATGAATATTGATTGATGTTACAGGGATAAAATATTGATGATGGACTTTTAAATTCATAGATTATAGTAGATTTCATTCACTACTTAACTCTTCTAATGAATTATTATTTCCGCTGCAAATATTGATCTGAAACTTGTTATCTATTATATTCTATCAGATTTTTCCCTGTTGAGGACTAACAGTAATTTATTCAATATTATCTTAGTCATAATGTTCTTTACTGGGCTAGTTGAGCTCATCCTTTTCCTTTTTGTTCCATTTTTCTTCTCAGGAGGCGAGAATGTAGCGAGTACTAGGTCGGGGTATGGAATGATGGTTCTAGAAAGTTATTTTAGTAGTCCTCACTATTTTTGTAAAATAATGTATCAATAATTGTAATGAGGACTTATTTGAGTGTGGATATTGTCTAGAAGATAATATTTGTATTTAAACTCACAGTTTATGTGTTGTCGTATTTTGCACGACAATTGTATTAATAAAGTTGTAGTTGTTTTGTACCATGTATTTGGCCACTCGGAATGGGTGATGTATATCTATTTTGGGGGCGTCACAGTTGGTATCAGAGCTTAGGGATATGGTCTCTGGCGGAGATCGGGGAATAGAACTAAGAGGGGAGAGACGAGTAAATCCTTCGCTAGTATGTCCTACCTAAGCTTATTTGTTGGTTGGTCAGAGTATAGGGTTATTATGTTGCATGTCAATTTCTTTAATTAACCCTTTTTTTATGGCGATGTTAAGAATGGCAAATTTGAAAATATTAATGATGGAGTGAATGAGACCGTGGAAACACCTTTACTCGTAAACCGGGAGAACGTGCAACAGGATGGCAATGTTCCTCTTGTAAATAACACCACTGAGCAGACGATGAACGATGAGATGTTTAGAAGCTTTTTGCGGTTCATGCAAAACCAGACGAGGGAGACTCCAGTTCAAAATGCGGGTAGAAACAATGGCAACTCACAGCTGGTCACTGCTAAGCAATTTAAGGAGTTGGGACCGCCGGAGTTTTGGGGAAAGCCGGATCCGATCAAAGCAGAAACATGGGTTAAGCAAATTACAAAGATATTTGATGTCTTGGGATGCACGGAGGAACAAAAGGTTCCATTCGCCACCTTTATGTTCCGTGGTGAGGCATATTACTGGTGGGAATCTGTGCAGCGTACCCAGCCAACTGCACTCAGCATGTCTTGGGAGACATTTCATGTAAGACCCCAACTTATTGTAAATGAAATTGAATTTTCTCTATTTATTATTTTGAAATAGTAAGGGTTGATTTGATTAATGTGGTTAGTTATGGATAAAATGCGCAAATATTTCAAATAAGCAAGTGGTTATAAAATATTCATTGTTGTCGGGGAATATTCGTTTGGTCGTGGAATATTCTTACTGTCGGGGAATATTCAGTATGTGGTGTGACCTTATGTGTGCCCCATAATGGAAAGCGATTGGATGAAGAAAACGGCAAGTATAAATTCTTTATAAATAACGGCGTAGTTATTCAGATTATCTTGTTGAAATACTCGGTGGTTTAAAACACAGTAGCACACGGTATTTCACCAATTATTGATTCTTACGTAAGAAGGTACTACTCAATAATTGTTATAGTAATTATTGTTCAGTATTTTATTTTATTGATTCAATAATTACTACGTTGATATTTTATATCATTGTTGTTTCAATAATTGTCACTACACAGTATTTTCCATTATCGGAGCAATAATTCATATTATTTGAATAATATTATTAGATAACATTATTGGAAATGTCTAGAAAATTACATCTAAGGAGAGGTTTGGTCACCTAATTAATTGGCGCCCGATAAAGAGAGATCCTTATTAGAAAGTCCCCTTCTTTCACAGGAGCTGCACGGTTGTCGATATTGTGATTACGTAATATTATTTGTGAATAATTAATTATTGATTTATATGATGAGGAAAATATTCATTTTATTTGGATATAAATGGAGAAAAATTTTAATGGGACAATTGTTGAAAATAAATATTTTATCTTTTTACGATAAAATAATTCATTTAAATATATTATTATATTATATTAATATAATAATGGTGATATCTTTACAATGAATGTGGGATATATGAATATATGAGGAGGAAGAGTATTTTTGTTACTAAAATATTTAAAACATGTTTTTCATGTTTGTGGACCCCATTTCTTGATTTGAAATTTGATTATAGCTTTGTAAAATCGTCAGGTATGTGGATTTTGGTCAATTTACATTTGGAATTTGAAAAACTTAAAACTACAAAGTTGTAGAGAATTGAATTTCCTATAGAATGGACATAAGATTGAATTTTTTTACGATAAAAAAGGGCTATTTATTATGAATTATTAAAGTTAGTTGGAATAATTGATTTTTGAAGTTTTAAATATTTTTTAATAAAAAATGCGTTTTTTTTTGATTTTGTGGGCCTCACTAACATGTTAAAAAGTGCTGAATTCAGTTGGTAAAAGTGGGCGTAGGAAATTTATATAAATATATTATTATTTTATTAAATTTTCTGCTTTGGTGTTCTAAGCATTTTCCTATAAATAGGGTGTTTAGGTTAGAATTGAAAATCAAACCAGAAACTAAAAATTTCTCTCTCTATATTATCGAGCGTATTCTTGTGAGTATTTTGATACTTTGACTGTTGTTATACGGTGCAAGTTCTTTTCAACGTTATATCGATATTCAAATTAGAAATCTTATTCTTTCGAGGTAAGGGATGTTATTTTTTAAAAAAATGATATTATTTCTTTCAATATCATTATGCCGGAATATTGGTAAGATTTTTTTTCTTGTGAAATTCTTATCTTTTAGTGTCGGGATTACTATTCACATATCTCTGAGACTATTCACGAATACGAAACTATTCACAAAAAAATTAAATTTTCATTTTTCGTCCAAAATATCTATTATGGATACTAGCTTTGATTGTATCCATGTTTTGATCATCTTGAATTTTACTCCACTATGGTTATTTATGAGGTATTTTTGGACATGGATAATAGAAATCTGAATCCTTAATATTTATTCTTTTGTTTTCTTTGGATTCGTTTTCTTTAAAATATTTTTCATCATCCTTAGTCCTAAATGATGATATAACTTGAATATCTTTGGCTGTAGTGCAAAGATTAATGATTTTATGATGAATATCTTTGGCCCGTAGTGCTGAAGATGAGCAGTGTTGAGATGAACATGACCCAGTGATGAATATCTTTGGCCTGTAGTGCAAAGATGAATATTTGATTCAAGATGTATATTGATTGATGTTACAGGGATAAAATATTGATGATAAACTTTTAAATTTATAGAAGAAAGTAAATTTCATTCTTTACGTAACTCTTCTATGAATTGTTATTTTCGCTGCGAATATTGATTTAAAACTTGTTGTCTATTGTATTTTATCAGATTTTTCTCTGTTGAGGACTAACGATAATTTCTTCGTTATTATCTTAGTCATAATATTCTTTACTGGGCTAGTTGAGCTCACCCTTTTCCTTTTTGTTCCATTTTTCTTCTCAGGAAGCGAGAATATAGCGGGGAGTAGTCGGGGTGTGGAGTGATGTTCCAAGGCAGTTGTTATAGTAGTCCTCACTATTTTGTAAAATAGTATATCAATAATTATGATGAGGACTTATTTGGGTGTGGATATTGTCTAGATGACAATATTTGTATTTTAACTCATAGTTTATGTGTTGTCGTATTTTACACGACAATTGTATTAATAAAGTTGTAGTTATTTCTGTACCATGTATTTGATGACTAAGAATGGGTGATGTATACCTATTTTGGGGCGTCACGGTTGGTATCGAGCTTAGGGATATGGTCTCTGGAGGAGATCGGGGAATAGAGACTAGGAGGGAGAGGCGAGTAAATTCTTCGCTAGTGTGTCATACCTAAGCTTATTTGTTGATTGGTGAGAATATAGGGATATTATGTGATATGTTAATTTCTTTAATTAACCCTTGTTTTTATGGCGATATTTGAGAGAATGGCAATCGAGAATGTTAATGATGGAGTAAATGAAACCGTGGAGACACCTTTACTCTCTGATGAGGAGAGCGTCGTGCAACAAGTGAGCAGCAATGTTCCTCATGTAAACAACACCATTGATCAGACGATGAACGACGGGATGTTTAGAAGCTTTTTGCAGTTCATACAAAATCAGACGAAGGAGACTCGTGTACAAAATACGGTGGAAATGATATCAGCGCACGGTTTATCTGACCAAGCAATTCAAAGAGTTGGGACCACGAATTGCAGGGAAAAAGCGGATCGATTAAAAGCGGAGGCGTGGGTCAAACAAATTACCAAAATATTTGATGTCTTGGGATGCGCGAGGAGCAGAAGGTTCCATTCGCCACCTTTATATTAAAGTAATGAGCGATTACTTGGTGGGAATCTATGAAGCGTACCCATCCAACCACACTTAGCATGTCTTGGGAAACATTTGAAACTATTCAATGACAAGTACTTTCACGAAAGTATTCGTCATATGAAGGAGGTAATGTTTATTAAGCTGGAAGCGAACAACATGGCGGTGTCCGGTAAGATGAGGCGAAGTTAGCGGAGTTATCGAGTTTACACCTCATTTGGTGGAAAATGAAGAGCGTTTGTGCGGATGTTTACGAGAGGTTTGAAACCCGACATACGTCGATATCTTATTTCTTATAAATTTTTCTCTATATTCAGATGTTGTAGATGCTCAATTATTAGGCGAGATAATGAAATACGTTCAATGGGGACCCTGACAACGAGTCATCTGGGTGATGGCGATCGTCGAACAGCGATAACCGGTGAGGAAAAAAAATCACGGACAAAAGCGGCAACCACTCTGGTGGTAATCATGGCCATGAAAATAGAAGAAGCGAGTCGGGGAGATTTTAAAAAAGGAGATTCAACAATGATGATGTGAAGGCGTCGAGCACCAGTGAAGAAGCTGGTTCTAGGGAGGAGAAGCGACCACTAGTCGTATCTTTATAAATAAATCACGAAAAAGAGGACATATCACCCCAATTTGTCCACAGCAGTTCAAGGTATGCTATAATTGTGGAAAGGAAGGACATATCGCTTCGAGATTATGCGATAGCAAAACCAAGTCCAGTGAGGATGGTGACTCAAAAGGTACATCCTAGAAAAGTCAAAGTCAGCGGTTCTGGAAGAGCGTTTGTTGTGGTTGGTCAAAATCTGAGGAACCCAAACGAGGTGATCACGGGTAAGCTAATCATAAATTCTTCTTGAAGTTTATACATTACTAGATACTCGGTGCTACCCATTTATTTATCTCTCTCTGCTTGTGCTCAGCGTTTAAACTTAACTCAGGAGAAATTAGACTTTGACTTATCTGTGGAGACTCAGTTAGAGAAACTTTCATCACATCCTTTGTTTATAAATCTTGTTTGATCCAAGTTGGCACCATCACATTACTGTTGATCTTATCTCTTTAAAGATACTTGCTTTTGATGTGATTTTAGGGATTGATTGGTTAACTACTCATCATGCCAAAATTGATTGTTTTCGTAAGGTTGTTAGTTTTCATATTCCTAATCAACTTTGTTGTTGAATTCAAACAACTAAACCACTAAAATCAATCTTTGTTATATCAAGCCATAAAGCCATTCGTTTATTAAAAATGGATGTCAAGCTTTCTTAGCCCATGTTATGGATTTGAATAAAGACACGTCGATTTGAATAATATTCTATTGTTAGTGACTTTCTGACGTATTTCTGAAGAACTTCGGTCTACCCCGAGCGTGAAGTTGAATTCTTTATTGATCTTGAACTGGTACAAAGCCCATTTCTAAACCCCCATATCGAATGGCTCTATTGAACTTGAGGAGTTAAAAGTCCAACTACAGGAGTTGTTGGACATTGGTTTCATTAGATCTAGTACATCTCCTTGGGGTGCTCTGTTTTATTTGTAAAGAAGAAAGGCGAGTATGCGACTTTGTATTGACTATAGGAATTGAACCATGTCACCATCAAGAATTGGTATCCGCTACCTCGCATTGATGACTGTTTGACCCGATTACAAGGAGCACAATTCTTTTCAAAGATCGATCTTCGTTTTGGATATCATCGATTGAAGATTTAGGCGAGGATATTCAAAAAGCGCCTTGAGAACTCGGTATGGGCATTATGAATTCTTAGTCATGTCTTTTGGATTGACTAATGCTCCTGCGACTTTCATGGATATAATGAACCAAGTATTTAAAGAATATTTGGATCGGTTCGTTGTTGTCTTTATTGATGACATCCTCATATATTCAAAAGTCGTGAAGATCATGAGCACCATTTGAAGTTGGTACTCAAAGGCTTTGTGAAAACAAGCTTTATGCCAAGTTGAAGAAATCGAGTTTACGCTTTGAGGAAGTAGCATTCCTTGGGCGCGTGGTGTCAAAAACATGGAGTATCATTGACCGGTGAAGATTGAAGCAATCTGAAGTTGGGAGCAACCAAAAGTCGGTGGCCAAGTACGTAGCTTTTGGGCTTATTTGGTTATTATCGGAGATTCGTGGAAGGGTTTTCTCGAATCGCTACTCAGATTAACTCGGTGACTCGGAAAGATACAAAATTCATATGGGCGAGGAATTGCGAGAAGAGTTTTCAAGAGCTTAAGAGGAGACTCATTTGGCTTTTTTGTTACGATAATACCATCCGGATCGGATGGATTTGTTATCTCAATGATGCTTGGGCAAAGGGTTAGGATGTGTTCTCATGCGGCATGGGAAAGTCATAGCCTATGCCTCGCGACAACTTAAAGAATATGAGAGGAATTATCCTACTCATGATCTAGAGTTAGCGTGATCGTTTTTTCGCGCTAAAGATGCGGAGGCACTATCTATATATGGGGAAAAGTGGAGATATATTCGGATCATAAAAGCCTCAAATATTTCTTTCACTCAAAAGGAACTCAACATACGGCAACAACGTTGGCTCGATTTATTGAAAGACTATGACCACACCATTCAATACCATCACGGAAAAGCGAGCGTGGTGGTGGCGCGTTGAGTAGAAGATCATATGCGGAGCGAGTGCGATGTTGTCGATCAAAGGCCCATTTTGTGTGATTTACAAAAAATGAAGATAGAATTCAAGACTCGGGGACCCATGCGATGATGTCAGTATCGCGTAGAACCGACTTTAATCGATAAAGTTAAAGTTGCTCAGCCCCGCGAGACCGGGTGATGCATATGAAGAAGAAAGTATCTGAAGGTGCCATCCCAGAAGTAAGAATCGATGAAGAAGGAATACTTCGAGTCAACTCCAGACTTTGTGTTCCTAACGACTCTGATTTGAAGTATAAAATCATGATGGAGGCACACAATACCCCATTTGCAATCCATCCTGGAAGTACCAAAATGTATCATGATTTTCGACATACATTTTGGTGGAACAATATGGAGAGAGAGATTGTGAAGTTTATCTCAAAGTGTTTAACTTGTCAACGTGTAAAGGCGGAGCATCAAGTGCCTAAGGGTTCATTGCAACTACTTGAGATTCCGAAATGGAAGTGGGAACACATCACCATGGATTTCGTTACGGGTCTTCCCACGGTTTCTCAAGGCATAAATGCTATTTGAGTTATTGTTGATAGATTAACCAAGTCTACTCATTTTCTTGCCGATACGGGAGACTTATCCCCTTGAACGTCTTACTCGTATATATATAAATGAGATTGTGAGATTGCATGGCATGCCAGTATCCATAGTTTTGGATCGTGACCTAAGATTCACTTCAAGATTTTGGGTTAGCTTGTAAAAAGCTATGGGCGCAGATTTCTGATTGATTCGGCATACCATCCTCAAGCGGACGGACAATCGAGAGAGGACTATTCAAACTCTTGAAGATCTATTATAGACTGTGTCCTAGACTTTAAAGGGAGTTGGGATAAGTATTTACCATTGGTGGAATTCTCTATAACAACAGTTATCGAGGCAAGTATAGGTGTGGCTCCATTGAAGCATTATATGGACGAAAGTGTCGCTCTCTCGGTATGTTGGGATGAGGTGGGTGAAGAAACATTGTTGGGACGAGTTGAGTGCGTATTACTACAAAAAGATCCAAATGATTCGACAGCGTATACAAAGCGGCACAGGATCGACAAAAGAGTTATCGGATCTTCATCGAAAGGGCGTGGAATTTAGTATTGGGGATCATGTATTGTTGCGTGTTGCTCCATGGAAGGAGTTACAAGATTTGGGAAAAGAGGAAAGCTCAATCCACGATTTATTGGTCCATTTTGATTCTTGGCCGAGTAGGAAATGTGGCTATAGACTCGCGTTACCTCCAAGTATGTCTCGTGTTCATAATGTTTTTCACATATCGTAGCCGTAAATATGTGAAAGACCGAACCACGTTATTGAGTTAGAAACAAGACGAAATAGCTAGAAGATTTAACGTCTGAGAGGAGGTACTGTCAAGATCTTGGATAGGAAAGAGCATGTCCTACGCACAAAGGTCATACCACAAGTCAAAGTTTTGTGGAGAAGCCATCTTATAGAGGAAATGACTTGGGAGTTGGAAGCGGAAATGAAAGCGAGGTATCCTCACCTTTTGAAACACCAGTGCGTACATCGATTTTGAGAACAAAATTTCATAAGGAGGGAGGTTGTAAGACCCTGACTTATTATAAATGAAATTGAATTTCCTCTATTTATTATTTTGAAATAGTAAGGGTTGATTTGATTAATGTGGTTAGTTATGGATAAAATCATAAATATTTCAAATAAGCAAGTGGTTATAAAATATTCATTGTTGTCGGGGAATATTCGTTTGGTCGTGGAATATTCTTCTTTGTCGGGGAATATTAAATGCGACAGTATGACCTTATGTGGGCCCCATAACGGAAAGCGCGATTGGATGAAGAAAGCGAGCAAGTATAAGTTGTTTATATAAATAACGGCGTAGTTATTACAGATTATCTTGTTGAAATACTCGATGGTTAAAACACGGTAGCACATGGTATTTGCACCAATTATTGATTCTTACGTGAAGGCACTACTCGATAATTGTTATAGTAATTCTTATTCAATATTTTATTTTATTGATTGATAATTGCTACGTTGATATTTTATATTATTGTTGTTTGATAATTGTCACTACACAATATTTTCCATTATCGAGACAATAATTCATATTATTTGAATAATATTATTAGATAACATTATTGCAAATGTCTAGAAAGTTACATCTAAGGAGAGGTTTGGTCACCTAATTGCGCTTGATAAGGAGAAATCCTTATTGGAAAGCCCCTCTTTCACAGGAACTACACAGTTGTCGATATTGTGATTACGTAATATTATTTGTGAATAATTAATTATTGATTTATATGATGAGGAAAATATTCATTTTATGTGGATATAGATGGAGAAAATTTTTAATGGGACAATTGTTGAAAATAAATATTTTATCTTTTACGATAAAATAATTCATTTAAATATATTATTATATTATAATAATATAATAATGGTGATATCTTTACAATGAATGTGGGATATATGAATATATGAGGAGGAAGAGTATTTTGTTACTAAAAATATTTAAAACATGTTTTTCATGTTTGTGGACCCCATTTCTTATTTGAAATTTGATTATAGCACGTGTAAAATCGTCAAGTATGTGAATTTTTGGTCAAGTTACGCATTTGGAATTTGGAAAAACTTAAAACTACAAAGTTGTAGAGAATTGAATTTTCTATGGAATGGACATAAGATTCAAATTTTTTACGATAAAAGGGCTATTTATTATGAATTATTGAAGTTCTAGAATAATTGATTTTTGAAGTTTTAAATATTTTTTAATAAAAACGTTTTTTTTCATTTTGTGGGCCTCACTAACATGTACAAAGTGCTTAAATCAGTTGGTAAAAAGTGGGCGTTGGAAATTTATATAAATATATTATTATTTTATTAAATTTTTCTACTTTGGTGTTCTAAGCATTTTTCTATAAATAGGTGCTTGGGTTAGAATTAAAATCACACGAAACTAAAGATTTCTCTCTCTATATTATCGAAGCGTATTCTTGTGAGTATTTTGATACTTTGAGTGTTCTTTATACGGTGCAAGTTTTTCAAACATTATATCGATATTCGGTAGAAATCTTATTCTTTTCGAGGTAAGGGATGTTATTTTTTAAAAAAATGATATTATTTCTTTCAATATCATTATGCCAAAATATTGGTAAGATTTTTTTTCTTGTGAAATTCTTGTCTTTTAGTGTCGGGGTTACTATTCACGTATCGACCTTTATTCACGTATCTGACCTTATTCACGAATACGACACTATTAACGGAAAAAATTAAATTTTCGTTTTTCATCCAAAATATTTATTATGGATACTAGCTTTGATTGTATCCATGTTTTGATCATTCCTGAATTTTACTCCACTATGGTTATTTATGAGGTATTTTTGGACATGGATAAACCGAAATATGAATCCTTAATATTTATTCTTTTGTTTCACTGGATTTGTTTTTTTAAAATATTTTTCATCATCCTCGGTCCTAAATGATGATATAATTTGAATATCTTTGGCACTGTAGTGCAAAAGATTAATGATTTTATGATGAATATCTTTGGCCCGTAGTACAAAGATGAGCAGTGTTGAGATGAACATGACCCAGTGATGAATATCTTTGGCTGTAGTGCAAAGATGAATATTTGATTCAAGATGTATATTGATTGATGTTCTGAGGATAAAATATTGATGATAAACATTTAAATTCATAGAAGAAAGTAGATTTCATTCTCTACATAACTCTTCTAATGAATTGTTATTTCCGTTGTGAATATTGATTTAAAACTTGTTGTATATTGTATTTTATCATATTTTTCCCTGTTGAGGACTAACGATAATTTGTTCTTTATTATCTTAGTCATAATATTCTTTACTGGACTATTGTTTTTGCTAAATTTAGACTGAATTTAAAAATAAAAGAGATTACAAGCCTCATGGGAAACCCCAATTAGAATATAGCACAGACAGCATAAGACATGCCCTATGATGTCATAACTATAAAAGATTACAAGGCCAAATGCCCAACGAAGATGTGACAAGAATACAGAACAAAGCCCGACAAACTATCTTTTAAGAGCAATAGCATTTAAGACCACATTTGCCTCGCGCCAAGCATCCAAGACCAATCCCAAAGAATTCGCCCGCATAATCAAATCAAGACACATAGAGCATAGGGACATCGACAGCAAAGATATAGTCTAGCACCTCCCCACTTTAGCACCGGTCTGCAAAATGAAGTAAAACCAAACGTGACCCAAACAGAATGTAGCAACTGCACAAATAAGATCCCTCACCACAACAGAACATAACGAGCTAACACCCCAAAGCAGAGAGCATAATGTAGTATTGCGATAAAGCAGTTGGAAGCACACAACACTAGGCTCTGTAGATGCGATCGCAACTCAAGCTGCGATTGCCTGCACCAACCAAAAAAAGCAATGATCCGGTTCAAAAACCATGCTTTGTCCTGTCCAGACCAAACCAGCAAAGGCAAAGGGAAGAGGCTGAGCGGTAGAACTAAACTGCAGGACCAAGAAGCTAACACCAAAGCAATGCTAAACATGTTTATCCAATCAATACCAACTATGTTCAAAACCAGCAGCAAGCCCATGACGAGGACACCAAAAGCAATCCCAAGACGAGTACAATTACAACGCAAGTGATCTATAGCAATGTCTAGACTTGATTTGTTGAAATTTAGCATTAGAATGAAGACCACACTTTAGCAAATGAATAATATCACGAATAAGAATCCGAGCTGGGGTGGGATTAGATGCGAAAATTCTAGCATTTCTTTCGGTCCAGATTCGATAGACTACTGTAGCAAACCCAAAGCGAAGAAGGCCAGAGCAAAAATTAGAGCATGAGCGACTTGAGATAAAGCTAGTAATGGAATCCCAACTCTTACTAAAACCTCTCCACCAAGCATGTACCCTAAGGACGACTACGTAATCGAAATGAGAAAGAGAAATCAAAGAATAAATGGCTGAATGTTTCGCTAGTATTCGAGCAAAGCACACACATAGGGTTAACAACAAGGCCAAATTGTGTTAGTTTGTCATCCCAGAGAAATCAAAGAATAAATGGTCGATAGTAGTCAAAGCCTTAACATCTTTAGCTATAGTGCCATCCCGAGAGAAGGCCATCTGGTTCTGGAGTTGCAGAGTTGCATGGTCTAGAGTAGTAAAATGAATTTCGAAAAGCAATTACATCCTGGTGATTCAAAGCAGGTAACACCCATCTAGAGTTTTGAATGATGCTATTCACACAGGCATGGGGACCTAGCCCTGAGTTGACAATTAAAGACGAGTGAACAGAATTAGTCAAAGATGATTGAAAAATCTATGGGTCAAACCATAGGCTAGTATTAGCTCCATTACCTATGTCATAAGATAAGTGTCTACGGGTGAGATCCCTGCATTGTAACACTTTCCTCCAGATCCAAGAACTATCAGGAGGTATAGGGATAGCCCAAAAAGATTTAGTCTTTAGCAGAGTAACATGAACCCATTTAGCCTAGGGAGAGAGGGGATTGATGACGTTCCAAAGCTGCAACAAGATAAACGATTTGTTCCGTTCAGCAAGGTTTTTAATTGCAAGACCACCCTTTGCATAAGGAAGGCATATCTTAGCCCAAGCAACTTTAAAGCCATATTTGTCCACGGATGGGCCTTTTCATAAGAATCTAGACATGGAAGACTGAAGATCTTTCAAAACCGCTGCAGGAAGGATGAAGTGAGCCGACTAGTAGGCTTGGGAAGCGTGGACAACTGATTTAATAAGTTGCAGGCTACCGGCATAAGACAGAAATTTGTTGGTCCAAGAGCTAATTTTGGCTTTGACCCTTTTCAAGGAGGGGGGCGGCACTCAGCAAGGCTAAGCTTTGAGGTGATTAAGGGAACACCCAAGAATTTTACAGGGAACACACCCAAGCGGAAATCCAAAAGGCTAAGGATAAGTTCGATTGGACATGAGGAACATGGGAGAGAAAACATGTGCTCTTCATGGCATTGATGAGGAGGCCCGATCCCAAGGAGAATTGGTCGAGACAGGACTTAATAATCTTGACAGAGTTAATATCACCATGACAGAAGATAATGATGTCATCTGCAAAGCAAAGATGAGTGGGGATAAAGGCGCAGATCGCCAATGAAACTTGAAGGAATCCTGCTTGGAGTACTGGGACAGCATCAGAAAGAAAACTTTAATAAAAATGACAAAGAGGTAGGGGGATAATGGGTCACCTTGTCTAAGACCTTTAGCCCCTTTGAAGTAACCACATAAGGCCCCATTAACTTTAATAGAGAAGCTGGAAGTGGAGATGCAAGCCTTGATCCAGTAAATAAATTTGGGAGGGAACTTGAAAATGTTAAGAGCAGCCCACAAAAAATCCCAAGAGATAGAGTCAAAAGCTTTCCTAAGATCAATCTTCATAGCACACTTGGCCAGGTCTATGATAATTTCTGAAAAGTTCTTGTGCAAGAAGAATGTTATCACCAATTCTCCGTCCCAGAATGAAAGCAGATTGGAAGGGAGAAATGATGGAGGGGAGGACAGCCTTAAGCCTAGATGCAATGAGCTTTGAAATACACTTGTAGATTGTATTGTAGCCAGAGATGGGTCTGAAATCATTCATAGAGGAGGGATTAGGAACTTTCGGAACAAGAGCAATGGCCGTGGTGTTTGACCCCCTAAGAAGGCATCCCTGACTGAAAAATGAACGAATAGCAGCAGTAAATACCTCTCCAACAATATCCCACGCATGGAGGAAGAAATTAACATTAAACCCATCGGGGCCAGGACTCTTGCTCTTTTTCAGTTGCTTAAGGGCGAACAAAATCTCCTCATCCGACACATCTCTTTCAAGCAAAAGGGCTTGTTGAGAGGACACAAGCTTGGCCCCAAGAGAATCAGGTAGAGGGATAGTAGAGCTGTCAGCAGAAGGAGTTCCGAGAAGATCAAAGAAGTGGTCAACTGCAACATGTTGCACAACCGAGTGCCCAAAACACAATTCACCGTCCAAATTTTCAATTGCTAAAATCTTATTCGTGTTCCACCTTTGCTTGACTTGGTTATGGAAGTAACCCGTATTCTTATCACCTTCCTTCAACCATTGAATTCTAGATTTCTGCTTTACAAGTTTCTCTTTAAGAAGGAGAGCAGCCCAAAGGGAATCAGTTTGAGATCTCTGAAAGAGAAGGAGAGAAGGATCTCCCGGATTGAGAGAGATGGCATGTTGAGTAGCGTGCAATCAGTCCCTAGCCTGTTTCACATTTGAGGTCAGATTTCCATTGCGTTTATTGAGGTCCTTTAGGGCAAATTTAACAGCAGATAGCTTCCCTGCCAGAATCTGTAGTGGGTCACTTGAGCAAGGAGAGAGCCAAGCAGTTCGAACCACCTCATGATAATTTTCCAAGCCCATCATGAAGTTAAAGAACTGAAAAGGCTTAGGAATGTGGGGAGAGGAAATACCAGACTGAACCACCACAGGGCAATGATCAGAGAGGTCACGAGGGCAGAAAAGCGCTTGGGAGTTGGGATAAGAGTCAAACCAGAGGTTGTTAACCAAAGCACGATCAAGCTTATTGTAAGTTGGGTTTGCTGTTTGAGAATCCCACCAGGTGAGAAGGGGGCCAATAGCACGAAGTCCAACAAGAGGAGGTCATCCAACCAATCCGTAAAGTCTTGTATACCATAGTCCCAAGAACAGGCACCTCCATCAATTTTAGTCAGGGATTTAACCACATTAAAGTCCCCAATAAGAGACCACGGTTTATCAATCGAGCCAGCAATAGCTCTCAAATCTTTCCAAAGAGATTTCCTTTCACTAGGGGTATTAAGCCCATAAACAACAGTAACAAAGATATTAAAATTTAAATCAACAGAAGAAACAGAACAATGGATAAATTGTGCAGACTTTGTAATTATATTGACATTCCAGATATTTGGGTCCCAACCAACCCAAATTCTTCCATTCACATGATACTCATAATTAAAGTGCCACTGCCAGTTCCTACAGATAACTTTAGAGACAAAATTGGCCTTATGTGACTTGACTCTTGTTTCAACCAGGCCAACAAAAGAGATACTATGCTTACAAATAAGATCATGGACGCTAGTCTGCTTAGGAGACATATTTACACCTCTAATATTCATAGAGCAAAAATTTACCATAAATAGGTAAGAAAGTTAAGCAGGGGACTTCTTGCTCCCCCCTCCTTTGATCTTTTTCTTGGAGGCTTGACCAACATCGAGAGAACCTACAGCTTTATGTTTTAGGTCCTTGACTTCCTTCTCATCAATCAGCTTAAGTTTGCCGACAAGGGGGTTAGGAGAGGGGGTGACATCCGTGTCGAAGAAACTGTCCAAAGGATCGTGACCCATGGGGAGAAGTAGGTTGAACAAGTTTGAGTCTGGAGGACCAAAGGGGGAGGCTGGACCAGCTTGTTGTTTAGGACCTTTAGCGACCAAGGTCCAATTGTCAGAGGTTGGGGTTGGGGAGAGAGGGGTTAACTGGAGGGGCCGAAGGTTCACCAGCAGCAGGGGTAATAGTTGAGGAGACAACTTTGGGAATCCACTTATAGTTAGCATTTGGACATTTAAGAAGGGAGTGTCCAAAAGACTTGCAATGAGAACAAAATAGCGGTTTATTCTGGAACTCCACTGCAATCGAGACCACTTTTTTTGAATTAGTTTCCTCGTCAAAGACAACAACATCAAGACTAGAGGGTCAACTTGAAGAGGAAGGAATCTCAAACACATATCTAGCATAGTTCATGGGCTCTAATTTTCGGTGATCTTATCAACAAAGAGGTTTACCCTGTCCCCATGGCAAGGTAGCTAAGTCCAGGGCGTAAAGGTAGGACAAGGGAACATTATGGAATTTCACCCAAACCGGGGCCTTAGAGCACATATCAGACTTAAAATCCAACCCCTCCTTCCAATGCAATAGCTGAAGGTGCTTATTTAGAAATATACCAAGGACTTAAAGCAAGGATATTGTTACATTCCTCAGGATTAGTGAATTTGAAAATGAAGTGCCATTTATCCTGCAAGAAGACCTTCTACAGCCCTAGGCTATCCCACATTTTATGGACACTATCCTCAACCAGGTTAAATGGGAGCCTAGAGTGAATAAAACTTCCAACTAGGTAGGATTTCCAAAGGTTATTACCAAGCTGAAGGACCTCAGAGGGTGCCTTAACAGTGATGGTCCCATTTTCTATAGATGGAGGAGGAGGAAGAAATCAAGAACCAAAGAAGATTTAGGGGAACCCTTTACCACAATGAGCTCCAAAAGGCTTAAGGAGGTAACACACCATCGGCAGAGGAGAAGAGGAGGTCTTAAGCATCTGCTTGTGGTGACCCAACTTGCCCAGGAGCAGACTCATAGGCACCCTCCAAAATCGGGAGAGACACACCATCTACTGGAGTTACTTGGCTGCACGCCCTAGGGGGCTCTTTATCAAACAAATCATGATCATTGACTATGCGAACAGATTTTCCTTTACAGGCGAACTCATTAACATTTTCAAGTGAGAAACCTTGGGCGTTGATGAAATCAAGTAGCAAGGCACTTTTTTTCCGCTCAGTAGCAGCTTCAATATTCCCCTGTTTGGATAAAGCTTGTGCAGCTAAAAAAATTTCTTTCATGGCGGTACCATTCTGGAGCCCTAGGCTTTCTGCAACAACACTATTAGATTCGGAATTGTCAGAGCTGTCCAAGGCGGGCAGCAACGGCTGGAACAGGAACAGACTCGGCCATAGCCTGGTCATCAATAGAGGGAGGGCTTGGGTTAGAGATTCCAAAATCAGCGAAAAGCTTCCGAGAGGCAGAGCTAACAGAATTCCCAGCTGAAAGGTAGTCATAGTCAACCATGGCGAGAAAAGGAACGGCAAAAAATGAATGGAAAGAGGGAGAGGAGATACGGACAAGGAGGACTAAGGCGGAGAAGGAGGGAGGGAGACGGTGGGGTAGCTAGAAAAGGAAAACAGAAAAAGAAGGTAAGGAAGGAAAGATTAGGCGTGGTTAGGCGGGAGACAAAAAAGGAAAGAAGGAGAAGGAGATAACGGTAGAGGGAGAAACGGAAGAAGGAAAACTAGAGAGAGGGAGGAGAAAAAAACCTAAAGAGAGAGAGGAAGCGAGAATATAGCAAGGAGTAGTCGGGGTGTGGATTGATGTTCCAAGGCAGTTGTTATAGTAGTCCTCACTATTTTGTAAAATAGTGTATCAATAATTGTGATGAGGACTTATTTAGGTGTGGATATTGTCTAGATGACAATATTTGTATTTTAACTCATAGTTTATGTGTTGTCGTATTTTGCACGACAATTGTATTAATAAAGTTATAGTTGTTTCTGTAGCATGTATTTGATGACTCAGAATGGGTGTTGTATACCTATTTTGGGGACCACAACTGTGGTCATCTAGGTGTGTGATCATCTGGAGTAATGATAACCAATGGGGAGGAAAAATTCAGACAAAAGCCAGAACTAATTGTGGTGGTAAACGTGGCCATGATAATATGAGAGGCGAGTCAAGTGGGAATTTCAAAAAGAGGAGATCCAACAATGACAATGTGAATACGTCAGCACCAGCATCAACTGTTTCTAAGGGAGGAGAACGACCACCGGTCATATGCTATAAATGTGGAAAAGAGGGACACATCAGCCCAAACTGTCTACAACAGTTCAAGGTATGTTATAATTGTGGAAATAAAGGACATATCACTCGAGATTGTACTATAGTGAAACCAAGTCCAGCGGGGATGGTTACTCAAATGGCTGTCCCAGAAAAGTCAAAGTCAGCAGTTCTTGGAAGAGCGTTTGTCGTGACTGACCAAAATACGAGGAACCCGAACGAGGTGATCACGGGTAAGCTAATCATAAACTCTTGCAAAGTTTATACCTTACTCGATACTGGTTCTACCCATTCATTTATCTCTCCTGCTTGTGCTCAACGTTTAAACTTGACTCCGGAGAAATTAGATTTTGACTTATATGTGGAGACTCCGTTAAGAGAAACTTTTATTACATCCACTGTTTATAAATCTTGTTTGATCCAAGTTGGCACCATCACATTACTTGTTGATCTTATCTCTTTAAAGATACTTGCATTTGACGTGATTTTAGGGATTGATTGGTTAACTACTCATCATGCCAAAATTGATTGTTTTCGTAAGGTTGTTAGTTTTCATATTCCTAACCAACTGTTATTATGCGAATCAAGCAGCAACGAAACCACTAAAATCAATCACTATTATATCAAGCCATAAAGCCATTTGTTTATTAAAAAATGGATGTCAAGCTTTCTTAGCCCATGTTATGGATTTGAATAAAGACACGTCAAATTTGATTAATATTTCAGTTGTTAGTGAATTTCCTGATGTATTTCCTGAAGAACTTCCCGGTCTACCCCCAGAACGTGAAGTTGAATTATTTATTGACCTTGAACCTGGTACAAAGCCCATTTCTATAACCCCATATCGAATGGCTCCTATTGAACTTCAAGAGTTAAAGGTCCAACTATAGGAGTTGTTGGACATCGGTTTCATTCATCCTAGTACATCTCCTTGGGGTGCTCCTGTTTTATTTGTAAAGAAGAAAGACGGGAGAGTATGCGACATTGTATAGCCACGAAGCTTATAAATGAGAATTTGTAAATCAAATTGAAGTTATGTATATTAATTGAATTAATTAATTTTGCCGACATAATTATAAAAGTTTTTAATAATAAATTTAATAGTATTATGTTATTAATGATTGGATTGTAATAAAATTTATTAAATTATTTAGATTGAACGAAGAGACTAAACGAGTTTTATTGGAATTTTGGGTATTACATTGCTTAATCTAGGTACGGATTCCGTACTCTTTCAGCGAGACTCTTTTGTTTTTAATTTGTTCATTTCGTTATTCGTTTCAAAATTTAGAATTGCCTCTTATAATTATTCCTTATCAAATTCAATGTGATAGTTCGTTTTGGAGTTCATAGTTGGAACTCCTATTTGTTAGAGTTTATACCCTAGAGGCCAATTATTTGATATAATTGCTTAACGTTTTGATATTATATTTGATTGAATAAATGAATGATTTTATTATGATTTTATTTACTGCGTTATATAAATGTTAACATAATAAAAAATCCTTAGAATAATGATACAAATTATATAGTTTCAAGTATGTGACTTGAACATGAGATTATATAATTATAATTAGTATCATTGTTCTTAAATGTCCCTAGTCGAGTATCATTGTTGATGGGACAACAATGATGCATTGAGACTAGTATGTGGATTAACTGATGACCAAATCTCATTGGTCATAAATATATGAGATATTAAGTCAATGCATAGGTACATGTTAGAGAACGATGTATTGGATAGACCCACCATGAGAATTCTATGTGGAGCATTATACGGAGTGTCATTAGCAATTCTCATAGTGACAATGATGTAATGGTCCTCTGACCTGAAATCACTATATTACTACACGGGAATTTATGTACTTTGATATCATTAAATGTCACCTTTAATAGGGTGGACTATAAAGGTGATTATTGGGTACATCATGAATCGTGTGAGGAATATGAGTGATCTAGATGGAATTTAACCTTCCTATATATTAGGGATGATATCCATAGGCCTCTTGATTGAGTAGGACTATAAAATGCATGGCCATGCTCAAATAGTGATTTGTTTCATATAGTCTACTCATTGATCAAGAAAAACTCAGATTAAATTATGAAGAGTATGACACATTCCATGACTCGAGTTTAATCTAGGATATTAAGGTTAAAAGGATTAAATTACACTGAAACATTGGTCACAAAAAGGTTGCATCGAATCATCGCTCTTATTATTACTTGGATAGTAATGATGCATTACTAGATGCCGCTCACTGTTTATAATTTTATAACATGATTTTAAAATTATTGCCAACGTGATAATAACCTATAGGGTCACACACATAGAACGTAATTTAAAAGGAAATAAATTTAAATTTTAAGAATTTAAATATATTAATATGATTAATAGTATTTAAATCACGAATTTAAATTAAAAGGAAAATTTGTATATATGTATATTAATTAAGTAAGACTTAATTAAGCTATATATATAAATTGATTTTATGAAATTAAGTTTTGATTAATTCCTTTTAACTACTATATATAGGATATATAGCGACTACTTAGGTTAATTCATAACTTGAAAACCCTAGTAGCTCTTAGAGAGAGACTAGAGAGAAAACATACTGATTTCATAAAGATTCCTTTGGTGGCTAAGTCTGCAAGTCCCTCTTATTGCGAGAATCGTTCGACGGTTGCCTGCGGCGTTCGTGTGGATACCATAGAGACGTAGTTTCGTGAGGAATTGCGTTAAGGATTCGAGCGCATCAATTTCAGATTCTCGTTTTTCATATTCGGTATAATCTCTAAACAACTGAGTTAATTGTTTTTCGCATGGATCCTGTTTTTGGGTTTCGAAAATTGCTTTGAATTTTTATATTTCCGCTTTGTTTTTTTTTTTGTGCCGAAACCCCTACAGTGGTATTAGAGCTACTTGCGAAAAGATTAATTCAGATTACGTGTTTTAATTGTATTCGATATATATGATATATGATGATGCATGTTTACCGATATGAAATTGAATATATGATATTCCGTTGTATGTGTATTCTAGTAATATGTATGATGATATTGATAATCGTATCTTTGAAGGTGGAATAACAATATATCTGTTCTAATCGGATTAGAAGCATTAAGAATCGTTTTAATAAGATTAATCGAAACTGGACATATATGTTAAATTCTGGATGTACTGTTATTCGTTTTAATATGATTAAATTGAAACTGAACATATATGTATTGTTATTTTGGTGGATTAAAATACGTGATTACGAAACCCATGTAAGCGCCACCGCTGTGGGGAAACCCCCTTGGACCCCCCCGTGCAGTAGCTTACGATGGTCGTGTCCCCAATTTGTTATATATTTTCTTTAATTTTCTATAAAGCGTTATATGCTTATTGTGATATGCATGGTGCATGCGATTATGGCCTTTTGACCCATAGGTTAGTGGTTTTGGTTTTGAAATACGGCTTGCATGTCGTGCCTTTCTATAAATTCTAATGTAATATTCTCTTCTCATCTAAATCCCCTCGAATGTAACTCGAGGTTTCTTTATATCATGTAATAATCGTAATTGATGAAGATGTCAAGATGGAGAACACGATGGAAAGATATGATGGAGAAGAGGCACATGCTTGAGGAAGATCCAAGGAAGATATTTATTTTAAGATCTTTTACCACCTTAGATTGACCTTCAATCTTTCATTAGCTTGAAAAGATTGACAGTGGATTGGGCCATAACTGTGACATATTTAATTTTGCACTTTATTTATGCTTGTATGCGATATGATATGATAAATAATGTGCATGCTTAATAAGATTAAAATTGGTGAGATCTAAATTAATAAAATCCCTCATTAAATTATTAAGTCTAAATCAGATGCCTTCCAATGAATAACACTCATCAAGACCTTGATCAATAGATGTAGGTTTGCCAAAGAAAAGTACCCTATTTACAAGATTTGGGAAGAGAGGAAAGCTCAATCCACAATTTATTGGTCCATTTCAGATTCTTGACCGCGTAGGAAATGTGGCCTATAGACTCGCGTTACCTCCAAGTATGTCTCGTGTTCATAATGTTTTTCACATATCTGTGCTTCGTAAATATGTGAAAGACCCGAACCACGTTATTGAGTTAGAACAAGACGAAATAGCTAAAGATTTAACGTACGAGGAGGTACCTGTCAAGATCTTGGATAGGAAAGAGCATGTCCTGCGCACAAGGTCATACCACAAGCCAAAGTTTTGTGGAGAAGCCATGCTATAGAGGAAATGACCTGGGAGTTGGAAACGGAAATGAAAGCGAGGTATCCTCACCTTTTCGAAACACCAGGTACGTACATCAATTTTGAGGACAAAATTTCATAAGGAGGGGAGGTTGTAAGACCCCAACTTATTATAAATGAAATTGAATTTCCTCTATTTATTATTTTGAAATTGTAAGGGTTGATTTGATTAACGTGGTTAGTTATGGGTAAAATGCGCAAATATTTCAAATAAGCAAGTGGTTATAAAATATTCATTGTTGTCGGGGAATATTCGTTTGGTCGTGGAATATTCTTCTTTGTCGGGGAATATTAAATGACGACAGTAGCGACCTTATGTGGGCCCCATAACTAAAAAGCGATTGGATGAAGAAAGCGATAAGTATAAGGTCTTTATAAATAACGGCATAGTTATTCTTTATTATCTTGTTGAAATACTCGATGGTTAAAAAACAAGAAGACACGGTATTGTACCAATTATTGATTCTTACGTGAAGGCACTACTCAATAATTGTTATAGTAATTCTTATTCAATATTTTATTTTATTGATTCAATAATTGCTACGTTGATATTTTATATTATTGTTGTTTCAATAATTGTCACTACACAATATTTTCCATTATCGGAGCAATAATTCATATTATTTGAATAATATTATTAGATAACATTATTGCAAATGTCTAGAAAGTTCTGTCTAAGGAGAGGTTTGGTCACCTAATTGCGCGCTAGTAAGGAGAAATCCTTATTGGAAAGTCCCCTCTTTCCTGGGAACTACCTGGTTGTCAGTATTGTGATTCTGTAATATTATTTGTGAATAATTAATTATTGATTTATATGATGAGGAAAATATTCATTTTATGTGGATATAGATGGAGAAAATTTTTAATAGGACAATTGTTGAAAATAAATATAAGGTTTCATTAACGCCTAATTCATGTCGAGTAGACCTTGTTGTTGTGAGACTTCTTAATTCATGAGTTGTAGGGAGGGATTTATGTCACCACAAACAGAGACTAAAGCAAGTGTTGGATTCAAAGCTGGTGTTAAAGATTACAAATTGACTTATTATACTCGACTATGACCCCAAAGATACGATATCTTGGCGACATTAGAGTAACTCCTCGACTGGAGTTCCAACTGAAGAAGCGAGGGCGCGGTAGGCTAGAATCTTCTCTTGGTACATGGACAATGTGTGTGGAATAGATGGACTTACTAGCCTTGATCGTTACAAAGGCGATGCTACAAAAAGAGAGCAGATTCTTTGGAGAAGAAACTCAATTTATTGCTTATGTTATCTTTTTCTGATAAAATAATTCATTTAAATATATTATTATATTATAATAATATAATAATGGTGATATCTTTACAATGAATGTGGGATATATGAATATATGAGGAGGAAGGGTTTTTTTTGTTACTAAAAATATTTAAAACATGTTTTTCATGTTTGTGGACCCCATTTCTTGACTGAAATTTGATTATAGCCTGTAAAATCGTCCGTATGTGGATTTCGGTCATGTTCTGCTTGGAATTTGGAAAAACATAAAACTACAAAGTTGTAGAGAATTGAATTTCATATGGAATGGACATAAGATTTGAATTTTTCTGATAAAAGGGCTATTTATTATGAATTATTAAAGTTCTGGAATAATTGATTTTTGAAGTTTTAAATATTTTTTTAATAAAAACGTTTTTTTGATTTTGTGGGCCTCACTAACATGTGCAAAGTGCTGAATTCAGTTGGTAAAAGTGGGCGTAGGAAATTTATATAAATATATTATTATTTTATTAAATTTTCTGCTTTGGTGTTCTAAGCATTTTCCTATAAATAGGGTGTTTAAGTTAGAATTGAAAATCAAACCAGAAACTAAAAATTTCTCTCTCTATATTATCGAGCGTATTCTTGTGAGTATTTTGATACTTTGAGTGTTGTTATACGGTGCAAGTTCTTTCAGCGTTATATCTGATATTCCAGCTAGAAGTACTATTCTTTCGAGGTAAGGGATGTTATTTTTAAAAAAAAATGATATTATTTCTTTCAATATCATTATGCCGGAATATTGGTAAGATTTTTTTTCTTGTGAAATTCTTATCTTTTAGTGTCGGGATTACTATTCACATATACAGCACTATTCACGAATACGAAACTATTCACAAAAAAATTAAATTTTCATTTTTCGTCCAAAATATCTATTATGGATACTAGCTTTGATTGTATCCATGTTTTGATCATCATTGAATTTTACTCCACTATGGTTATTTATGAGGTATTTTTGGACATGGATAAACCGAAATACGAATCCTTAATATTTATTCTTTTGTTTCACTGGATTCGTTTTCTTTAAAATATTTTTCATCATCCTTAGTCCTAAATGATGATATAACTGAATATCTTTGGCCTGTAATGCAAAGATTAATGATTTTATGATGAATATCTTTGGCCCATAGTGCAAAGATGAACAGGTGTTGAGATGAACATGACCAACTGATGAATATCTTTGGCCTGTAGTGCAAAGATGAATATTTGATTCAAGATGTATATTGATTGATGTTACAGGGATAAAATATTGATGATAAACTTTTAAATTCATAGAAGAAAGTAGATTTCATTCTTTACGTAACTCTTCTATGAATTGTTATTTTTGCTGCGAATATTGATTTAAAACTTGTTGTCTATTGTATTTTATCAGATTTTTCTCTGTTGAGGACTAACGATAATTTCTTCGTTATTATCTTAGTCATAATATTCTTTACTGGGCTAGTTGAGCTCACCCTTTTCCTTTTTGTTCCATTTTTCTTCTCAGGAAGCGAGAATATAGCGGGGAGTAGTCGGGGTGTGGAGTGATGTTCCAAGGCAGTTGTTATAGTAGTCCTCACTATTTTGTAAAATAGTATATCAATAATTATGATGAGGACTTATTTGGGTGTGGATATTGTCTAGATGACAATATTTGTATTTTAACTCATAGTTTATGTGTTGTCGTATTTTACACGACAATTGTATTAATAAAGTTGTAGTTATTTCTGTACCATGTATTTGATGACTAAGAATGGGTGATGTATACCTATTTTGGGGGCGTCACATATGGTATCAGAGCTTAGGGATATGGTCTCTGGAGGAGATCGGGGAATAGAACTAGGAGGGGAGAGACGAGTAAATTCTTCGCTAATGTGTCATACCTAAGCTTATTTGTTGATTGGTCAGAATATAGGGATATTATGTTATATGTTAATTTCTTTAATTAACCCTTATTTTATGGCAGTATTTGAGAATGGCAACTGAGAATGTTAACAGTAGAGTAAATGAAACCGTGGAGACACCTTTACTCACCAATGAGGAGAAGCGTGCAACAGCAGGTAGACAATGTTCCTCATGTAAACAACACCATTGATCGAGACGATGAGCAGCGGGATGTTTAGAATCTTTTTGCGAGTTCATACAAAATCGAATGAAGGAGACTTCGTGTACAAAATACGGTGGAAATGATAGCAGCATACGGTTTGTCCTGACCAAGCAATTCAAAGAGTTGAGACCACGAGTGCATTCGTGGAAAGTCGGATCGATTAAAAGCGAGCGTGGGTCAAACAAATTACCAAAATATTTGATGTCTTGGGATGCACGGAGGAACAGAAGGTTCCATTCGCCACCTTTATATTCCGTAATGAGCCAGATTACTAGTGGGAATCTGTGAAGCGTACCCATCCAACCACACTTAGCATGTCTTGGGAAACATTTCAAAAACTATTCAATGACAAGTACTTTCCTGAAAGTATTCGTCACATGAAGGAGGTAATGTTTATTAAACTGGAGCAGAACAACATGACGGTGTCCCAGTATGAGGCGAAGTTCGCGGAGTTATCCAGGTTTACACCTCATTTGGTGGAAAATGAAGAACGTTTGACGCGGATGTTTCTGAGAGGTTTGAAACCCGACATACGTCAGTATCTTATTTCTTATAAATTTTCTCTATATTTAGATGTTGTTAACAACAGTCATCGGAGCAACGATAACTAGCGGGGAAAGAAAAATGCAGACAAGAGCGGCAACCACTCTGGTGGTAATCATGGCCATGAAAATAGAAGAAGCGAGTCGAGGGGAGATTTTAAAAAAAGGAGATTCAACAATGACAATGTGAAGACGTCAGCACCAGCAGCAACTGGTTCTAAGGGAGGAGAACGACCACCGGTCGTATGCTATAAATGCGAAAAAAGAGGGACATATCAGCCCAAACTGTCCACAACAGTTCAAGGTATGCTATAATTGTGGAAAGGAAGGACATATCGCTCGAGATTGTACGATAGCAAAACCAAGTCCAGCAGGGATGGTGACTCAAAAGGCTGTCCTAGAAAAGTCAAAGTCAACGGTTCCTGGAAGAGTGTTTGTTGTGACTGGTCAAAATACAAGGAACCCAAACGAGGTGATCACGGGTAAGCTAATCATAAATTCTTGCGAAGTTTATACATTACTAGATACCGGTGCTACCCATTTATTTATCTCTCCTGCTTGTGCTCAACGTTTAAACTTAACTCCGGAGAAATTAGACTTTGACTTATCTGTGGAGACTCCGTTAGGAGAAACTTTCATCACATCCACTGTTTATAAATCTTGTTTGATCCAAGTTGGCACCATCACATTACCTGTTGATCTTATCTCTTTAAAGATACTTGCTTTTGATGTGATTTTAGGGATTGATTGGTTAACTACTCATCATGCCAAAATTGATAGTTTTCGTAAGGTTGTTAGTTTTCATATTCCTAATCAACCTGTTGTTCGAATTCAAGCAACTAAACCACTAAAATCAATTACTGTTATATCAAGCCATAAAGCCATTTGTTTATTAAAAAATGGATGTCAAGCTTTCTTAGCCCATGTTATGGATTTGAATAAAGACACGTCAGATTTGAATAATATTCCTATTGTTAGTGACTTTCCTGACGTATTTCCTGAAGAACTTCCCGGTCTACCCCCAGAATGTGAAGTTGAATTCTTTATTGATCTTAAACCTGGTACAAAGCCCATTTCTAAAACCCCATATTGAATGGCTCCTATTGAACTTCAGGAGTTAAAAGTCCAACTACATGAGTTGTTGGACATTGGTTTCATTCGTCCTAGTACATCTCCTTGGGGTGCTCCTGTTTTATTTGTAAAGAAGAAAGACGAGAGTATGCAACTTTGTATTGACTATCGGGAATTGAACCATGTCACCATCAAGAATTGGTATCCGCTACCTCACATTGATGACCTGTTTGACCAGTTACAAGGAGCACAATTCTTTTCAAAGATCGATCTTTGTTTTGGATATCATCAGCTGAAGATTAGGCGAGGATATTCAAAGGCGCCTTGAGAACTTCGGTATCGCATTATGAATTCCTAGTCATGTCTTTTGGATTGACTAATGCACCTGCAGCTTTCAAGGATATAATGAACCGAGTATTTAAAGAATATTTGGATCAGTTCGTTGTTGTCTTTATTGATGACATCCTCATATATTCCAAAAGTCGTGAAGATCATGAGCACCATTTGAAGTTGGTACTCCAAAGGCTTCGTGAAAACAAGCTTTATGCCAAGTTGAAGAAATACGAGTTCTAGCCTGAGGAAGTAGCATTCCTTGGGCACGTGGTGTCAAAACATGGAGTATCTATTGACCGGACGAAGATTGAAGCAATACAAAGTTGGGAGCAACCAAAGTCGGTGACCGAAGTACGTAGCTTTTTGGGCTTAGCTGGTTATTATCGGAGATTCGTGGAAGGGTTTTCTCGAATCGCTACTCCGTTAACTCAACTGACTCGGAAAGATACAAAATTCATATGGAGCGAGGATTGCGAGAAGAGTTTTCAAGAGCTTAAGAGGAGACTCATTTGGCATTTTTGTTACGATAATACCATCTGGATCGGATGGATTTGTTATCTCTGGCGATGCTTGGTGCAAAGGGTTAGGATGTGTTCTCATGCAGCATGGGAAAGTCATAGCTTATGCCTCGCGACAACTTAAAGAATATGAGAGGAATTATCATACTCATGATCTAGAGTTGGCAGCAGTCGTTTTCGCGCTAAAGATCTGGAGGCACTATCTATATGGGGAAAAAGTGGAGATATATTCAGATCATAAAAGCCTCAAATATTTCTTCACTCAAAAAGAACTCAACATCTGGCAGACGACGTTGGCTCGAATTTGTTGAAAGACTATGACCACACCATTCAATACCATCTGGAAAAGCGAGCGTGGTGGGCGTGGCGTTGAGTAGAAGATCATATGCGGGAACGAGTGCGATGATGTCAATGCAAAGGCCCATTTTGTGTGATTTACAAAAAATGAAGATAGAATTCAAGACTTCAGAGACCCATGCGATGATGTCAAGTATACGCATAGAACCAACTTTAATCGATAAAGTTAAAGTTGCTCAAGCCACAGACCCGGAGCTGATGCATATGAAGAAGAAAGTACAAGAAGGTGTCATCCCAGAAGTAAGAATCGATGAAGAAGGAATACTTCGAGTCAACTCCAGACTTTGTGTTCCTAACGACTCTGATTTGAAGTATAAAATCATGATGGAGGCACACAATACCCCATTTGCAATCCATCCTGGAAGTACCAAAATGTATCATGATCTTCGACATACATTTTGGTGGAACAATATGGAGAGAGAGATTGTGAAGTTTATCTCAAAGTGTTTAACTTGTCAACGTGTAAAGGCGGAGCATCAAGTGCCTAAGGGTTCATTGCAACTACTTGAGATTCCGAATTGGAAGTGGGAACACATCACCATGGATTTCGTTACGGGTCTTCCCACGGTTTCTCAAGGCATAAATGCTATTTGAGTTATTGTTGATAGATTAACCAAGTCTACTCATTTTCTTGCCGATACGGGAGACTTATCCCCTTGAACGTCTTACTCGTATGTATATAAATGAGATTGTGAGATTGCATGGCATGCCAGTATCCATAGTTTTGGATCGTGACCTAAGATTCACTTCAAGATTTTGGGTTAGCTTGCAAAAAGCTATGGGCACGGATTTCTGATTGATTCGGCATACCATCCTCAAACGGACGGACAATCAGAGAGGACTATTCAAACTCTTGAAGATCTATTAAGACTCTGTGTCCTAGACTTAAAAGGGAGTTGGGATAAGTATTTACCATTGGTGGAATTCTCCTATAACAACAGTTATCAGGCAAGTATAGGTGTGGCTCCATTCGAAGCATTATATGGACAAAAGTGTCGCTCTCCAGTATGTTGGGATGAGGTGGGTGAAGAAACATTGTTGGGACCAGAGTTGGTACGTATTACTACAAAAAAGATCCAAATGATTCGACAACGTATACAAATAGCACAGGATCGACAAAAGAGTTATGCGGATCTTCATCGAAAGGACGTGGAATTTAGTATTGGGGATCATGTATTGTTGCGTGTTGCTCCATGGAAGGGAGTTACAAGATTTGGGAAAAGAGGAAAGCTCAATCCACGATTTATTGGTCCATTTCAGGTTCTTGACCGAGTAGGAAATGTGGCCTATAGACTCGCGTTACCTCCAAGTATGTCTCGTGTTCATAATGTTTTTCACATATCTGTGCTTCGTAAATATGTGAAAGACCCGAACCACGTTATTGAGTTAGAACAAGACGAAATAGCTAAAGATTTAACGTACGAGGAGGTACCTGTCAAGATCTTAGATAGGAAAGAGCATGTCCTGCGCACAAAGGTCATACCACAAGCCAAAGTTTTGTGGAGAAGCCATGCTATAGAGGAAATGACCTGGGAGTTGGAAACGGAAATGAAAGCGAGGTATCCTCACCTTTTCGAAACACCAGGTACGTACATCAATTTTGAGGACAAAATTTCATAAGGAGGGGAGGTTGTAAGACCCCAACTTATTATAAATGAAATTGAATTTCCTCTATTTATTATTTTGAAATTGTAAGGGTTGATTTGATTAACGTGGTTAGTTATGGGTAAAATGCGCAAATATTTCAAATAAGCAAGTGGTTATAAAATATTCATTGTTGTCGGGGAATATTCGTTTGGTCGTGGAATATTCTTACTGTCGGGGAATATTCGTACGACGGCGCAGCCTTATGTGGGCCCCATAACGGAAAGCGATTGGATGAAGAAAACGACAAGTATAAGGTCTTTATAAATAACGGCATAGTTGTTACTGTTAATACTGTTGAAATACTCGATGGTTAAAACACAGTAGCACACGGTATTGTACCAATTATTGATTCTTACGTAAGAAGGCACTACTCAATAATTGTTATAGTAATTACTGTTCAATATTTTATTTTATTGATTCAATAATTGCTACGTTGATATTTTATATTATTGTTGTTTCAATAATTGTCACTACCTGATATTTTCCATTATCGAGACAATAATTCATATTATTTGAATAATATTATTAGATAACATTATTGCAAATGTCTAGAAAGTTCTGTCTAAGGAGAGTTTTGGTCACCTAATTGCGCGCTAGTAAGGAGAAATCCTTATTGGAAAGTCCCTCTTTCACAGGAACTACACAGTTATCGATATTGTGATTACGTAATATTATTTGTGAATAATTAATTATTGATTTATATGATGAGGAAAATATTCATTTTATGTGGATATAGATGGAGAAAATTTTTAAGGGACAATTGTTGAAAATAAATATTTTATCTTTTTCTGATAAAATAATTCATTTAAATATATTATTATATTATAATAATATAATAATGGTGATATCTTTACAATGAATGTGGGATATATGAATATATGAGGAGGAAGAGTATTTTTGTTACTAAAAATATTTAAAACATGTTTTTCATGTTTGTGGACCCCATTTCTTGACTGAAATTTGATTATAGCCTGTAAAATCGTCCGTATGTGAATTTCGGTCAAGTTCTGCTTGGAATTTGGAAAAACTTAAAACTACAAAGTTGTAGAGAATTGAATTTTCTATGGAATGGACATAAGATTCAAATTTTTCTGATAAAAGGGCTATTTATTATGAATTATTGAAGTTCTAGAATAATTGATTTTTGAAGTTTTAAATATTTTTTTTAATAAAAACATTTTTTTCATTTTGTGGGCCTCACTAACATGTACAAAGTGCTTAATTCAGTTGGTAAAAGTGGGCGTTGGAAATTTATATAAATATATTATTATTTTATTAAATTTTCTACTTTGGTGTTCTAAGCATTTTCCTATAAATAGGGTGCTTAGGTTAGAATTAAAAATCACACCAGAAACTAAAGATTTCTCTCTCTATATTATCGAGCGTATTCTTGTGAGTATTTTGATACTTTGAGTGTTGCTATACGGTGCAAGTTCTTTCAGCATTATATCTGATATTCCAGCTAGAAGTACTATTCTTTCGAGGTAAGGGATGTTATTTTTTAAAAAAATGATATTATTTCTTTCAATATCATTATGCCAAAATATTGGTAAGATTTTTTTTCTTGTGAAATTCTTGTCTTTTAGTGTCGGGGTTACTATTCACGTATACGATACTATTCACGTATACGGCACTATTCACGAATACGGCACTATTAACAGAAAAATTAAATTTTCGTTTTTCATCCAAAATATCTATTATGGATACTAGCTTTGATTGTATCCATGTTTTGATCATTCCTGAATTTTACTCCACTATGGTTATTTATGAGGTATTTTTGGACATGGATAAACCGAAATACTGAATCCTTAATATTTATTCTTTTGTTTCACTGGATTTGTTTTCTTTAAAATATTTTTCATCATCCTCGGTCCTAAATGATGATATAACTGAATATCTTTGGCCTGTAGTGCAAAGATTAATGATTTTATGATGAATATCTTTGGCCCGTAGTACAAAGATGAACAGGTGTTGAGATAAACATGACCAACTGATGAATATCTTTGGCTTCTAGTGCAAAGATGAATATTTGATTCAAGATGTATATTAATTGATGCTACAGGGATAAAATATTGATGATAAACATTTAAATTCATAGAAGAAAGTAGATTTCATTCTCTACATAACTCTTCTAATGAATTGTTATTTCCGTTGCTGAATATTGATTTAAAACTTGTTGTATATTGTATTTTATCAGATTTTTCCCTGTTGAGGACTAACGATAATTTGTTCTTTATTATCTTAGTCATAATATTCTTTATTGGACTATTGTTTTTGCTAAATTTAGGTGAATTTAAAATAAAGAGATTACAAGCCTCATGGAAACCCCAATCGAATATAGCACGAAGATAAAGCATAAGACATGCCCTATGATGTCATAACTATAAAAGATTACAAGGCCAAATGCCCAAGCGAAGATGTGACAAGAATCTGAGAACAAGCAAACAAACTATCTTTTAAGAGCAATAGCATTTAAGACCATTAGCAAGGAGGCGGATCAAAGGCACTAGCGACAACAGGAACACCAGTAGCCCAAGCCGAATAGATGCCTCCCAATGATCTGAAATCGCTACCAAGAAGAAGCCAGTGCGGCTCGTCCAATTAGTAGCTTCGCCCAAGTATCACCATTTTCAAAAGCACCATGCTTGGTGGTAGTAGCTCGCCCAACTGACAAGAAGTAGCTCGCCCATTATATGGTTCGCCCACCAAACAGTGCCTCACCCACCAAGCGGTGCCCAACAAGACCATTTTGCAATTTGCCATGCCAAACATCCGAAGGCAAGCGGCAGACGAGAAGCATTTGCCTGCCCAAGCATCCAAGACCGATCCCCAAAGCTCGCCCTTAAATCGGTCTGAAAGACATAAGCGGGGACATCGGTGCGAAGTATATAGTCTAACACCTCCACTTTAGCACACCGGTCAAATGAGTAAAACCAAACGTGACCCAAACAGAATGTAGCAACTGCACAAATAAGATCCCTCACCACAACAGAACATAACGTAGCCAACACCCCAAAGCAGAGCATAATGTAGTGACTGCAGAAACAGTTGGAAGCACACAACACTAGGGCTGTAGATGCGATGCAACTCAAGAAAGCTGCAGTTGCCAGGCCTACCAAAAGCAATGAGACCGGTTCAAAAACCATGCTTTGTCTGTCCAAACCAAACCAATGAGAGGCAAAAGGAAGAGAGGTGGCGGTAGAACTAAAGCTGCGGGACCAAGAAGCTAACACCAAAGCAATGCTAAACATGTTTATCCAATCAATACCAACTATGTTCAAAAACCAAGTGAGAAGCCCATGGCGAGGACACCAAAAGCAATCCCAAGAGGCGAGTACAATTACAATGCAAGTGATCTATAGCAATGTCTAGACTTGATTTGTTGAAATTTAGCATTAGAATGAAGACCACACTTTAGTGATGAATAATATCACGAATAAGAATCAGACTGAAATGGGGTGGGATTAGATGCGAAAATTCTAGCATTTCTTTCGGTCAGATTCGATAGACTCTTGTAGCAAACCCAAAGCGAAGAAGGCGAGCAAAAAATTAGAGCATGGCGACTTGAGATAAAGCTAGTAATGGAATCCCAACTCTTACTAAAACCTCTCCGGTACAAATGACCCTAAGGGCGACTACTACCGAATCACGAAATGAGAAAGAGAAATCAAAGAATAAATGGCTGAATGTTTCGCTAGTATTCGAGTAAAGCACACACATAGGGTTAACAACAAGGCCAAATTGTGTTAGTCTGTCATCCCAGAGAAATCAAAGAATAAATGGCCGATAGTTGAAGCCTTAACATCTTTAGCTATAGTGCCATCCCAGAGAAGGCCATCCTGGTTTGCAGAGTTGCATGGTCTAGAGTAGTAAAATGAATTTCGAAAAGCAATTACATCCTGGTGATTCAAAGCAGGTAACACCCATCTAGAGTTTTGAATGATGCTATTCACACAGGCATGGGGACCTAGCCCCGAGTTGACAATTAAAGACGAGTGAACAGAATTAGTCAAAGATGATTGAAAAATCCATGGGTCAAACCATAGGCTAGTATTAGCTCCATTACCTATGTCATAAGATAAGTGTCTCTGGGTGAGATCCTGCATTGTAACACTTTCCTCCGGATCCAAGAACTATCGGGGAGGTATAGGGATAGCCCAAAAAGATTTAGTCTTTAGCGAGTAACATGAACCCATTTAGCCTAGGGAGAGAGGGGATTGATGACGTTCCAAAGCTGCAACAAGATAAGCGATTTGTTCCGTTCAGCAAGGTTTTTATTGCAAGACCACCCTTTGCATAAGGAAGGCATATCTTAGCCCAAGCAACTTTAAAGCTATATTTGTCCACGGATGGGCCTTTTCATAAGAATCTAGACATGGAAGACTGAAGATCTTTCAAAACCGCTGCAAGAAGGATGAAGTGAGCCGACTAGTAGGCTTGGGAAGCGTGGACAACTGATTTAATAAGTTGCAGGCTACCGGCATAAGACAGAAATTTGTTGGTCCAAGAGCTAATTTTGGCTTTGACCCTTTTCAAGGAGGGGGCGGCACTCAGCAAGGCTAAGCTTTGAGGTGATTAAGGAACACCCAAGAATTTTCTGAGGAACACACCAAGCGGAAATCCAAAAGGCTAAGGATAAGTTAGATTGGACATGAGGAACATGGGAGAGAAAACATGTGCTCTTCATGGCATTGATGAGGAGGCCCGATCCGAGGAGGAGAATTGGTCGAGGCAGGACTTAATAATCTTGTGAGTTAATATCACCATGACAAAAGATAATGATGTCATCTGCAAAGCAAAGATGAGTGAGGGATAAAGGCGCAGATCGCCAATGAAACTTGAAGGAATCCTGCTTGGAGTACTGGGACAGCATCAGAAAGAAAACTTTAATAAAAATGACAAAGAGGTAGGGGGATAATGGGTCACCTTGTCTAAGACCTTTAGCCCCTTTGAAGTAACCACATAAGGCCCCATTAACTTTAATAGAGAAGCTGGAAGTGGAGATGCAAGCCTTGATCCAGTAAATAAATTTGGGAGGGAACTTGAAAATGTTAAGAGCAGCCCACAAAAAATCCCAAGAGATAGAGTCAAAAGCTTTCCTAAGATCAATCTTCATAGCACACTTGGCCAGGTCTATGATAATTTCTGAAAAGTTCTTGTGCAAGAAGAATGTTATCACCAATTCTCCGTCCCAGAATGAAAGCAGATTGGAAGGGAGAAATGATGGAGGGGAGGATAGCCTTAAGCCTAGATGCAATGAGCTTTGAAATACACTTGTAGATTGTATTGTAGCCAGAGATGGGTCTGAAATCATTCATAGAGGAGGGATTAGGAACTTTCGGAACAAGAGCAATGGCCGTGGCGTTTGACCCCCTAAGAAGGCATCCCTGACTGAAAAAGGAACGAATAGCAGCAGTAAATACCTCTCCAACAATATCCCACGCATGGAGGAAGAAATTAACATTAAACCCATCGGGGCCAGGACTCTTGCTCTTTTTCAGTTGCTTAAGGGCGAACAAAATCTCCTCATCCGACACATCTCTTTCAAGCAAAAGGGCTTGTTGAGAGGACACAAGCTTGGCCCCAAGAGAATCAGGTAGAGGGATAGCAGAGCAGTCAGCAGAAGGAGTGCCGAGAAGATCAAAGAAGTGGTCAACTGCAACATGTTACAAACCGAAAGTGCCCAAAACACAATTCATAGTCAAATTTTCAATTGCTAAAATCTTATTCGTGTTCCACCTTTGCTTGACTTGGTTATAGAAGTAACCCGTATTCTTATCACCTTCCTTCAACCATTGAATTCTAGATTTCTACTTTACAAGTTTCTCTTTAAGAAGGAGAAGCGATTTCAAAGGGAATCGGTTTGAGATCTACGAAGAGAAGGAGAGAAGGATCTCCGGATTGAGAGAGATGGCATCTTGAGTAGCGTCAATCATCCCTCCTTTATTTCATATTTGAGGTCGATTTCCATTGCGTTTATTGAGGTCCTTTAGGGCAAATTTAACGACAAATAGCTTCCTCCCGAGAATCATAGTGGGTCACTTGAGCAAGGAGAGAGCCAAGCGATTGAACCACCTCATGATAATTTTCCAAGCCCATCGTGAAGTTAAAAACTGAAAAGGCTTAGGAATGTGGGGAGAGGAAATACGGTGAACCACCATAGGCAATGATCAGAGAGGTCACGAGGGCAGAAAAGCGCTTGGGAGTTGGGATAAGAGTCAAACCAGAGGTTGTTAACCAAAGCACGATCAAGCTTCTTGTAAGTTGGGTTTGCTGTTTGAGAATCCCACCAGGTGAGAAGGGGGCCGATATACGAAGTCCAACAAGAGAGGTCATCCAACCAATCAAGTAAAGTCTTGTATACCATAGTCCCAAAACGACACCTCCATCAATTTCGATCGAGGATTTAACCACATTAAAGTCCCCAATAAGAGACCACGGTTTATCAATCGAGCCAGCAATAGCTCTCAAATCTTTCCAAAGAGATTTCCTTTCACTAGGGGTATTAAGCTCATAAACAACAGTAACAAAGATATTAAAATTTAAATCAACAGAAGAAACAGAACAATGGATAAATTGTGCAGACTTTGTAATTATATTGACATTCCAGATATTTGGGTCCCAACCAACCCAAATTCTTCCATTCACATGATACTCATAATTAAAGTGCCACTGCCAGTTCCTACAGATAACTTTAGAGACAAAATTGGCCTTATGTGACTTGACTCTTGTTTCAACCAGGCCAACAAAAGAGATACTATGCTTACAAATAAGATCATGGACGCTAGTCTGCTTAGGAGACATATTTACACCTCTAATATTCATAGAGCAAAAATTTACCATAAATAGGTAAGAAAGTTAAGCAGGGGACTTCTTGCTCCCCCCTCCTTTGATCTTTTTCTTGGAGGCTTGACCAACATCGAGAGAACCTACAGCTTTATGTTTTAGGTCCTTGACTTCCTTCTCATCAATCAGCTTAAGTTTGCCGACAAGGGGGTTAGGAGAGGGGGTGACATCCGTGTCGAAGAAACTGTCCAAAGGATCAGCGGCCATGGGGGAGAGTAGGTTGAACAAGTTTGAGTCTGGAGGACCAGAGGGGGAGGCTGGACCAGCTTGTTGTTTAGGACCTTTAGCGACCAAGGTCCAATTGTCAGAGGTTGGGGTTGGGGAGAGAGAGGGGTTAACTGGAGGGGCAGAAGGTTCACCAGCAGCAGGGGTAATAGTTGAGGAGACAACTTTGGGAATCCACTTATAGTTAGCATTTGGACATTTAAGAAGGGAGTGTCCAAAAGACTTGCAATGAGAACAAAATAGCGGTTTATTCTGGTACTCCACTGCAATCGAGACCACTTTTTTTGAATTAGTTTCCTCGTCAAAGACAACAACATCAAGACTAGAGGGTCAACTTGAAGAGGAAGGAATCTCAACACATATCCTAACATAGTTCATGGGCTCTAATTTTTCAGTGATCTTATCAACAAAGAGAGGTTTACCTGTCCCACTGGCAAGGTAGCTAAGTCCAGGGCCAGAAAGGTAGGACAAGGGAACATTATGGAATTTCACCCAAACCGGGGCGTTAGTGCACATATCGGACTTAAAATCCAACCCCTCCTTCCAATGCAAGAGCTGATGGTGCTTATTAGAAATATACCAAGGACCTAAAGCAAGAATATTGTTACATTCCTCAGGATTAGAGAATTTGAAAATGAAGTACCCCTTATCCTGCAAGAAGACCTTCTGCAGCCCCATGCTATCCCACATCTTATGGACACTATCCTCAACCAGTTTAAAAGGGAGCCGAGAGTGAATAAAACTTCCAACAAGGCAGGATTTCCAAAGGTTATTACCAAGCTGAAGGACCTCGGAGGGTGCCTTAACAGTGATGGTCCCGTTTTCTATAGATGGAGGAGGAGGGAAGAAATCAAGAACCAAAGAAGATTTAGGGGAACCCTTTACCACAATAGAGCTCCAAAAAGGCTTAACCGGAGGTAACACACCATCAGCAGGAGAAGAGGAGGTCTTAAGCATCTGCTTGACCGGCGACCCAACTTGCCCAGGAGCAGACTCATAGGCACCCTCCAAAATCGGAGCAGACACACCATCTACTGGAGTTACTTGGCTGCACGCCCTAGGGGGCTCTTTATCAAACAAATCATGATCATTGACTATGCGAACAGATTTTCCTTTACAGGCGAACTCATTAACATTTTCAAGTGAGAAACCTTGGGCGTTGATGAAATCAAGCAAACAAAGGCACTTTTTTTCCGCTTCGATAGCAGACTTCAATATTCCCTGTTTGGATAAAGCATGCGACTAAAAAATTTCTTTCATGGCGGTACCATTACGGAGCCCTAGGCTTTCTGCAAACAACACTATTAGATTGAATTGTCGGAAATTTGTCAGAAGTGAGGCAAAAGAAACATTTGGAACGAGAATGAGACTTTACCATAGCTTTGGTCATCAATAGAGGGAGGGCTTGGGTTAGAGATTCCAAAATCAGCGAAAAGCTTCCGAGAGGCAGAGCTAATAGAATTCCCAGCTGAAAGGTGGTCATAGTCAACCATGGCGAGAAAAGGAACGGGAAAAAATGAATGGAAAGAGGGAGAGAGAATCTGGACAAGGAGGACTAAAGGCGAGAGAGGGGAGGAGGCGGTGGGGTAGCTAGAAAAGGAAAACAGAAAAAGAAGGTAAGGAAGGAAAGATTAGGCGTGGTTAGGCGGGAGACAAAAAAGGAAAGAAGGAGAAGGAGATAACGGTAGAGGGAGAAACGGAAGAAGGAAAACTAGAGAGAAGGAGGAGAAAAAAAACCTAAAGAGAGAGAGGAAGCGAGAATATAGCAGGGAGTAGTCGGGGTGTGGAGTGATGTTCCAAGGCAGTTGTTATAGTAGTCCTCACTATTTTGTAAAATAGTGTATCAATAATTGTGATGAGGACTTATTTAGGTGTGGATATTGTCTAGATGACAATATTTGTATTTTAACTCATAGTTTATGTGTTGTCGTATTTTGCACGACAATTGTATTAATAAAGTTGTAGTTGTTTCTGTAGCATGTATTTGATGACTCAGAATGGGTGTTGTATACCTATTTTGGGGACCACAACCGTGGTCATCATCTGGGTGGCAGTGGTCGTGGAGTAATGATAACAATGGTGAGGAGGAAAAATTCGAGACACAAAAGCGGTAACCACTGTGGTGGTAATCATGGCCATGATAATATGAGAGGCGAGTCAAGTGGGAATTTCAAAAAGAGGAGATCCAACAATGACAATGTGAATACGTCAGCACCAGCATCAACTGTTTCTAAGGGAGGAGAACGACCACCGGTCATATGCTATAAATGTGGAAAAGAGGGACACATCACCAAACCGCTATCTACAACGATTCAAGGTATGTTATAATTGTGGAAATGAAGGACATATCACTCGAGATTGTACTGTAGCGAAACCAAGTCCAGCGGGGATGGTTACTCAAATGGCTGTCCCAGAAAAGTCAAAGTCAGCAGTTCCTGGAAGAGCGTTTGTCGTGACTGACCAAAATACGAGGAACCCGAACGAGGTGATCACGGGTAAGCTAATCATAAACTCTTGCAAAGTTTATACCTTACTCGATACTGGTTCTACCCATTCATTTATCTCTCCTGCTTGTGCTCAACGTTTAAACTTGACTCCGGAGAAATTAGATTTTGACTTATATGTGGAGACTCCGTTAAGAGAAACTTTTATTACATCCACTGTTTATAAATCTTGTTTGATCCAAGTTGGCACCATCACATTACTTGTTGATCTTATCTCTTTAAAGATACTTGCATTTGACGTGATTTTAGGGATTGATTGGTTAACTACTCATCATGCCAAAATTGATTGTTTTCGTAAGGTTGTTAGTTTTCATATTCCTAACCAACCTGTTATGCGAATTCAAGCAACGAAACCACTAAAATCAATCACTATTATATCAAGCCATAAAGCCATTTGTTTATTAAAAAATGGATGTCAAGCTTTCTTAGCCCATGTTATGGATTTGAATAAAGACACGTCAAATTTGATTAATATTTCAGTTGTTAGTGAATTTCCTGATGTATTTCCTGAAGAACTTCCCGGTCTACCCCCAGAACGTGAAGTTGAATTATTTATTGACCTTGAACCTTGTACAAAGCCCATTTCTATAACCCCATATCGAATGGCTCCTATTGAACTTCAAGAGTTAAAGGTCCAACTATAGGAGTTGTTGGACATCGGTTTCATTCGATCTAGTACATCTCCTTGGGGTGCTCTGTTTTATTTGTAAAGAAGAAAGGCGGAGAGTATGCGACATTGTATAGCCACGAAGCTTATAAATGAGAATTTGTAAATCAAATTGAAGTTATGTATATTAATTGAATTAATTAATTTTGCCGACATAATTATAAAAGTTTTAATAATAAATTTAATAGTATTATGTTATTAATGATTGGATTGTAATAAAATATATTAAATTATTTAGATTGAACGAAGAGACTAAACGAGTTTTATTGGAATTTTGGGTATTACATTGCTTAATCTAGGTACGGATTCCGTACTCTTTCAGCGAGACTCTTTTGTTTTTAATTTGTTCATTTCGTTATTCGTTTCAAAATTTAATTGCCTCTTATAATTATTCCTTATCAAATCCAATGTGATAGTTCGTTTTGGAGTTCATAGTTGGAACTCCTATTTGTTAGAGTTTATGCCCTAGAGGCCAATTATTTGATATAATTGCTTAACGTTTTGATATTATATTTGATTGAATAAATGAATGATTTTATTATGATTTTATTTACTGCGTTATATAAATGTTAACATAATAAAAAATCCTTAGAATAGTGATACAAATTATATAGTTTCAAGTATGTGACTTGAACATGAGATTATATAATTATAATTAGTATCATTGTTCTTAAATGTCCCTAGTCGAGTATCATTGTTGATGGGACAACAATGATGCATTGAGACTAGTATGTGGATAAGCGATGACCAAATCTCATTGGTCATAAATATATGAGATATTAAGTCGATGCATAGGTACATGTTTGAGAGCGATGTATTGGATAGACCCACCATGAGAATTCTATGTGGAGCATTATACGGAGTGTCATTAGCAATTCTCATAGTGACAATGATGTAATGGTCCTCTGACCTGAAATCACTATATTACTACATGGGAATTTATGTACTTTGATATCATTAAATGTCACCTTTAATAGGGTGGACTATAAAGGTGATTATTGGGTACATCATGAATCGTGTGAGGAATATGAGTGATCTAGATGGAATTTAACCTTCCTATATATTAGGGATGATATCCATAGGCCTCTTGATTGAGTAGGACTATAAAATGCATGGCCATGCTCAAATAGTGATTTGTTTCATATAGTCTACTCATTGATCAAGAAAACTTCAGATTAAATTATGAAGAGTATGATACGTTCCATGACTCGAGTTTAATCTAGGATATTAAGGTTAAAAGGATTAAATTACTTGAAACATTGGTCACAAAAAGGTTGCATCGAATCATCGCTCTTATTATTACTTGGGTAGTAATGATGCATTACTAGATGCCGCTTTCACTTGCTTATAATTTTATAACATGATTTTAAAATTATTGCCAACGTGATAATAACCTATAGGGTCACACACATGTAACGTAATTTAAAAGGGAATAAATTTAAATTTTAAGAATTTAAATATATTAATATGATTAATAGTATTTAAATCATTTAATTTAAATTAAAAAGAAAAATTTGTATATATGTATATTAATTAAGTAAGACTTAATTAAGCTATATATATAAATTGGATTTTATGAAATTAAGTTTTGATTAATTCCTTTTAACTACTATATATAGGATATATATGACTACTTAGGGTTAATTCATAACTTGAAAACCCTAGCCGCTCTTAGAGAGAGACTAGAGAGAAAACATCTGATTTCATAAAGATTCCTTTGGTGGCTAGTCATCGCAAGTCCCTCTTATTGCGAGAATCGTTCGACCGGTTAGATGCGGCGTTAAATGTGGATACCATAGAGGCGTAGTTTCGTGAGGAATTGCGTTAAGGATTGAGCGCATCAATTTGATTCTCGTTTTTCATATTCGGTATAATCTCTAAACAAGCGAGTTAATTGTTTTTTCGCATGGATCCTTTTTGGGTTTCAAAATTGCTTTGAATTTTTATATTTCCGCTTTGTTTTTTTTTTGTGTAAACCCCTTACGGTGGTATTAGAGCTACTTGCTGAAAAAGATTAATTGATTACGTGTTTTAATTGTATTCGATATATATGATATATGATGATGCATGTTTACCGATATGAAATTGAATATATGATATTCCGTTGTATGTGTATTCTAGTAATATATATGATGATATTGATAATCGTATCTTTGAAGGTGGAATAACAATATATCTGTTCTAATCGGATTAGAAGCATTAAGAATCGTTTTAATAAGATTAATCGAAACTGGACATATATGTTAAATTCTGGATGTATTGTTATTCGTTTTAATATGATTAAATTGAAACTGAACATATATGTATTGTTATTTTGTTGGATTAAAATACGTGATTCTGAAACCGGCGTAGCGCCACCACCGCTGTGAGAAACCCCCTGGACCCCCAGCGTAGCGTACGATGGTCGTGTCCCCAATTTGTTATATATTTTTCTTTAATTTTCTATAAACTGTTATATGCTTATTGTGATATGCATGGTGCACAGTTATGGCCTTTTGACCCATAGGTTAGTGGTTTTGGTTTTGAAATACGGCTTGCATGTCGTGCCTTTCTATAAATTCTAATGTAATATTCTCTTCTCATCTAAATCCCCTCGAATGTAACTCGAGGTTTCTTTATATCATGTAATAATCTGTAATTGATGAAGATGTCAAGATGGAGAACACGATGGAAAGATATGATGGAGAAGAGGCACATGCTTGAGGAAGATCCAAGGAAGATATTTATTTTAAGATCTTTTACCACCTTAGATTGACCTTCAATCTTTCACTAGCTTGAAAAGATTGACAGTGGATTGGGCCATAACTGTGACATATTTAATTTTGCACTTTATTTATGCTTGTATGCGATATGATATGATAAATAATGTGCATGCTTAATAAGATTAAAATTGGTGAGATCTAAATTAATAAAATCCCTCATTAAATTATTAAGTCTAAATCAGATGCCTTCCAATGAATAACACTCATCAAGACCTTGATCAATAGATGTAGGTTTGCCAAAGCAAAGTACCCTATTTATCTAGGTAAGATGCGATAGGATAATTGTGATATCCAAACTGTTAAAAACATTGGGCCCGACTTAACTAAGTTATCTCAATAGGATAGTGAACTTAGAGGCATAGAGTTTGGTAGGTACCATTAGATGGACTAGAAACAATTGTTGTTTACCAAACTATCCAAGAGTTATATATGATATAATTGACAAAAGGGTTGTCTACCTAAATAATTGTGTTTTAAGAGATTAGCCAAAGCTAACTTAAGTCATAATGAAATATGAATCTTGGCTCACTAGAAAGATTTTATAGAAAATGCTTTCTGAATTAATGGTGAGGGCTATTAATTTGATTAAAATAGTGGGAGGTATATTTTGAATGTACTGTTATCAATTACATAATATCAACTCTGCAATTTGACTTATTATTTTTGGCACTTATAAATTGTAGATATCAATGGCAAACAACAACAACACAAGTAGTCTTTCACTACGATCGGTCCTTGAGAAGGACAAGCTGAGTGGGATTAATTTCCTTGACTGGCACAGGAACTTGAGGATTGTCCTCAAACAAGAGCGTATGGGCCCATTCCTACAAAGACTTATCGTCATTGCACAATGTCATCGGAGCATAATGCTTACAAGAAGCATCAAGATGATGCTCTGGACGTGACTTGTCTCATGCTAGCAACCATGAACGCTGAGCTTCAGAAGCAACATGAGTTGATGGATGCTTATGAGATGATCGAGCATCTCAAGAAATTGTTCAAAGGGCACGCTCGACAGGAGAGGTATGATACAAGCAAGGCGTTGTATCACTGCAAGATGGGTGAACGTGATCCAGTTGGTCCACATGTGCTGAAAATGATTGGGTATATTGAGTACCTTGATAGGTTGGGTTTTCCAATCACTCCGGAGGCCCAAACTGATCTTGTTTTACAATCTTTGAACAGCAGCTACTCTCAATTTGTTATGAATTATCTAATGAATGAAATTGAGAAACCACTAACTGAGTTGTTGAGCATGTTAAGAACTGTAGAGAACAACATGAAAAAGGCAGGACCCGCTCCCATAATGATGGTGCAAAAGGGAAATGCTAAGGGAAAATGGAAAGCCAAGAAGAAGATAGGATCTAAATCTGGTGCTAAACCTAATCCCAAAACTAAACAGGCTTTAAAACCTAAAGGTGGGGTGGCTAAAGAAGGTGAATGTCACTTCTGTGGAAAACCTGGACACTGAAAAAGAAATTGTCTTGCTTATTTGGAAGAAGTGAAGAAAAGGAAAGGAAGTACGACTTTCGATTCAGGTATATATGTTATAGAAGTCAACTTGTCTACTTCTACATCATGGGTATTAGATACTGGATGTGGTTCTCACATTTGTGTTAATGTGCAGGAACTCCGAAGGAGTAGGACTTTGGCAAAAGGAGGGGTTGACCTACATGTTGGGAATGGAGCAAAAGTTGTTGCACTGGCCGTAGGAACTTATTATTTATCTTTGCCCTCTGGGCTAGTTTTAGAATTAGAAGATTGTTATTTTGTGCCTGCTATAAGCAAAAACATTATTTCTGTTTCTTGTTTGGACAAGAAAGGTTTTTCATTTATAATAAAGAACAACCGTTGTTTGTTTTACTTAAATGATATATGCTATGGTGTTGCACAATTGTTTAATGGTCTTTGTATTCTTGAATTAGATATGCCTATCTATAACATAAATACAAAACGATTTAAATCAAATGATTCAAATCCAACATATCTCTAGGCACTGTCGTTTGGGCCATATAAATGAGAAACGCATATCAAAACTCCATAAAGATGGGTTTTTGGATTCATTTAATTTTGAATCATATGAGACATGCGAGTCTTGTTTATTTGGCAAGATGACTAAAGTCCCTTTCACTGGACACAGTGAACGGGCTAGCGATGTATTGGGACTTATACATAGTGATGTATGTGGACCCATGAGTTCGTTAGCAAGAGGTAGGTTTTATTACTTCATTACATTTACTGACGACTTTAGTAGATATGGATATGTGTATCTAATGAGACATAAATTCGAATCCTTTGAAAAGTTCAAAGAATTCAAGAATGAAGTTCAAAACCAATTTGGCAAAAGCATAAAAGCCCTTTGATCCGATCGAGGAGGTGAATACTTAAGCCAAGACTTTGATGACCTTCTAAAGGAGTGTGGTATTATATCACAAACTCACTCCACGGAACACCACAATGGAATGGTGTGTAATCGAGAGGAGGAATCGAACCTTGTTGGACATGGTACGATCAATGATGAGTCAGTCACGCAGATCTTCCAATAAGCTCGGGGTCATGCCCAGAGAGGCATTTGCATTCACACTTAACCGTATTCCTACAAAGAGGCGGTTGAGAGAAGACACCATATGAGATGTGGACTGGGAAACGTCCTAGTATGTCGTTCATGAAGATTTGGGGTTGCGAGGCGTTTGTAAAACGTCTGGATTCTGACAAGCTCGGACCCAAATCTGACAAATGTAATTTTGTGGGATACCCAAAAGAAACAAAAGGGTATTATTTCTACAAACCTTCTGAGAACAAAGTGTTTGTTGCTCGAATTGGTATTTTTCTAGAAAGAGAATTTGTCTCTAAAGGAAATAGTGGGAGGAAAGTAGAACTCGAAGAAATTCGAGAACCACAAAATATCATTGAACCTGAGTTGGAACGTGAGCAGGAACCACAAGATGTTGTGGAAAGTGAACCTGCTCAAATTACACAAGGAATTCGTAGATCTGGTAGGACACGCCAAGAGCCCGAGAGATATTATATCTTGTGACTCAAAATGGCGATGTGATGCCCATAGATCAGGATGAGCCTGCTTCCTACCAAGAAGCTATGAATGGACCAAATTCTGAGAGATGGCTTGAAGCCATGAGATCTGAAATGGACTCCATGTATACTAACCAAGTATGGACTTTGGTTGATCCACCAAGGGGTAAACCAATCGGTGCAAGTGGGTTTTCAAGAAGAAAACCGACATGGATGGTAATGTACAAACCTATAAAGGCCGACTGGTAGCAAAAGGTTTCAAACAAGTTCAAGGTGTTGACTATGATGAAACCTTCTCTCCAGTGACAATGGTTAAATCCATCAGGATCTTACTTGCTATTGCAGCTTTTTATGATTACGAAATCTAGCAGATGGATGTCAAAACTGCTTTCCTTAATGGAAATCTCCTTGAAGATGTGTACATGACACAACCTGAGGGTTTTGTCGCTCCAAAGGATGCTGGAAAGGTATGTAAGCTGCAACGATCCATTTATGGATTGAAGCAAGCCTCTCGAAGTTGGAATCTTCGATTTGATGAAGTAGTCAAAGAGTTTGGCTTTATTAAAAATGAAGATGAACCTTGTGTATATAAGAAGGTTAGTGGGAGTCATATTGTATTCCTAATATTATATGTTGATGACATATTAATTATTGGGAATGACATTCCTTCATTACAGGCTGTAAAAACATGGTTAGGAAAATGTTTCTCCATAAAAGATTTAGGCGATGCAGCCTATATTTTAGGTATCAAGATCTATCGAGATAGATCGAGGAAAATGCTCGGCCTAAGTCAAAGTACATATATTGATAAAGTGCTGAAACAGTTCAACATACAAGAGGCAAAGAGAGGACACTTACCCATGACTCATGGTGTAAAGATCTCTAAGGCCCAATGTCCTCAATCACAAGATGATGAGGATCGTATGAGAAAGATCCCTTATGCTTCGGCAATTGGATCTGTCATGTACGCAATGATATGTACTCATCCGGATGTCTCGTATGCTTTGAGCATGACGAGAAGATACCAGTTGAATCCAGGTGAAGGTCACTGGACAGCAGTCAAGAATATCCTCAAGTACCTAAAAAGGACTAAGGATTCATTCTTGGTACATGGAGGTGAAGACGAACTAGCAAATAAAAGGGTTACTGGATGCTAGTTTCGAATCGATAATGATGATTATAAGTCTCAGTCAGGTTTTGTATTTTGCCTTAATGGTGGTGCTGTTAGCTGGAAGAGTTCGAAGCAAGAGACACTAGCCGATTCTATAATAGAAATTTGAGTATATTCTTCGCTTCTAAGTCTTGCCAAGGAGGTCAGATGGATTAAAAAGTTCATCACTGAACTAGGTGTTGTTCCAACCATTGTTGATCCGGTTAAGCTATACTGTGATAACAATGGAGCCATTGCACAGGCTAAGGAACCCAGATCTCACCAACAATCCAAGCATATACTTAGGCGGTACCATCTCATCCGTGAAATCATTGATAGAAGAGATGTACATATAGGAAGAGTGCCAACATATGATAATGTTGCAGATCCACTGACCAAGGCTTTTTCGCAGTAGAAGCACGACGGTCACACTAGTTCCATGGGTATTGGATACATGAGTGATTGGCTCTAGTGCAAGTGGGAGACTATTAGAGTTTATGCCCTAGAGGCCAATTATTTGATATAATTGCTTAACGTTTTGATATTATATTTGATTGAATAAATGAATGATTTTATTATGGTTTTATTTACTGTGTTATATAAATGTTAACATAATAAAAAATCCTTAGAATAGTGATACAAATTATATAGTTTCAAGTATATAACTTGAACATGAGATTATATAATTATAATTAGTATCATTGTTCTTAAATGTCCCTAGTCGAGTATCATTGTTGATGGGACAACAATGATGCATTGAGACTAGTATGTGGATTAACTGATGACCAAATCTCATTGGTCATAAATATATGAGATATTAAGTCAATGCATAGGTACATGTTAGAGAACGATGTATTGGATAGACCCACCATGAGAATTCTATGTGGAGCATTATACTTGAGTGTCATTAGCAATTCAGAGATAGTGACAATGATGTAATGGTCCTCGACCGAAATCACTATATTACTACACGGAATTTATGTACTTTGATATCATCAAATGCACCTTTAATAGGGTGGACTATAAAGGTGATTATTGGGTACATCGTGAATCGTGTGAGGAATATGAGTGATCTAGATGGAATTTAACCTTCCTATATATTAGGGATGATATCCATAGGCCTCTTGATTGAGTAGGACTATGAAATGCATGGCCATGCTCAAATAGTGATTTGTTTCATATAGATACACTCATCGATCAAGAAAACTCAGATTAAATTATGAAGAGTATGACACATTCCATGACTCGAGTTTAATCTAGGATATTAAGGTTAAAAGGATTAAATTACATTGAAACATTGGTCACAAAAGGTTGCATCGAATCATCGCTCTTATTATTACTTGGGTAGTAGCGTGATGCATTACTAGATGCCGCTCATCGTTTATAATTTTATAATATGATTTTAAAATTATTGCCAACGTGATAATAACCTATAAGGTCACACACATAGAAACGTAATTTAAAGGGAATAAATTTAAATTTTAAGGATTTAAATATATTAATATAATTAATAGTATTTAAATCATGAATTTAAATTAAAAGGAAAATTTGTATATATGTTTATTAATTAAGTAAGACTTAATTAAGTTATATATATATAAATTCGGATTTTATGAAATTAAGTTTTGATTAATTCCTTTTAACTACTATATATAGGATATATAGCAGCTACTTAGGGTTAATTCATAACTTGAAAACCCTAGCCGCTCTTAGAGAGAGACTAGAGAGAAAACATACAGTTTCATAAAGGCTCCTTTGGTGGCTAGTACCATGAAGTCCCCTCTTATTGCAGTAATCGTTCGACGGTTCATGCGGCGTTCATTGTGGATACCATAGAGGCGTAGTTTCGTGAGGAATTGCGTTAAGGATTCGAAAGCATCAATTTTGATTCTCGTTTTTCATATTCGGTATAATCTCTAAACAACTGAGTTAATTGTTTTTCGCATGGATCCTGTTTTTGGGTTTCAGAAATTGCTTTGAATTTTTATATTTCCGCTTCATTTTTTTTTGTGCCGAAACCCCTACACTATTTGTACTCTTTAGACTAGTGTATCATGTCTATATATTTATTTTGATATTGTAGTAATGTACATGTTAGTATATTTTTGGAGACTTGTGATGATGATTTGTTTCAGTTTAACATGTACATGTTAGAACCCCTTGTTGTGTCGCATGTGTTGTGACATTATATTTTGTTAGAATACCGTAGGGTATACCTGAGCTATAACCACCTGTGGGGGTACCACAGGCATGTCCTCTTGGCACCGAGGCATGACACCTTCCGTGGCGGTGTGATCAGTCCACGGTGTCTCCGTTTTGTGCTCCGGTGGGAGTTGGCCATTTGGTGTTTTGTTGTGGGAGGCGTATGGGTCGACCCTAGTTTTCTGTTCTGTTCTGTTCTGCGGATTGGTGATGTTTGTGCCAAACACGCCTTCCGATTTGCATGCATCTGGATCCCACGGGTCGATGCATGTTATACTAATGGTGGCATTATTTTGATTTGCCTGTGTGGCATATTATTTGACTTGCCTGTGTGGCAAGGTATATTTCTGTTTTGTTCTGAGCTCGGTATAAAATAACACCTAGCCATTTGATTCAGCCTATTATTTCGTTGTGTTAGTTTGGTTTGTTTTGTTTCAGTTCGTTTCGTTTCATTTCATTTAATTGAGTTAGTTATTTAGGTTCATTATTTGTATTCTATATCCGTAGTGGGCATTTAGCTCATGCTGTGTTTTTCTTCCAGCAGGTAATCATGGGGACCAAGGGCAAGTGTGATGAGGGTTCCATTCATTCCAATGATTTAGAAATATTCTGTTTAGACTTGATGTGTCAGTTTACTTGGAATTGTAAAAATTATTAAGATTGTGGTTTGAGACAGTTTGAGATTTATTATGGTTGACTTGTGGTATTTATCAGTTATTAAGACTATTCTTTTCTGGCTTGAGCCTTGCTATTAAATTCATCAGTTTTGTTATGTTTTGAGTAACCTCTCTTTCTATTTGAAAAAGAATTATTCTGAGTTGGTATCAGAGCCAGGTTCTTTCTTGTAGAAAACCTATTTAGGTTTAACCTGTGAGTTATGGGTAGACTACTGGGTTAAGTTTTTGTTCTAATTGATTTTCTGTTCAGCTATCATATCAGCTATATTCGAATCTATCTCTAATCTGATTTGTTATCTATTCGTTGATCTCTTTGTTAGATGGCTCGTAGATCCGCCAGAGTTGCTGGGAGGCGAGGCAATAATAGGGGAAGAGGTGAGGGTCAGCCCAATGAGCAACCTAATGGTCAGTTTAATGCTCAGTTGGCTACCTTGGTGAATCAGGCTGTGAATCAGGCGTTACCTCAGTTGGTGGCACAGGTTGTATAGGCAATGCAGCAGCCGCCACCAGAAATTCCTGAGCAGGAGAACACGGGAAATAATGGTCCACAGGCAAACGAAGATGAAGGGAATGTAGATGGTCATGATCAGCAGGTGGTTCCAATGTATTTATGGTTGGAAAGGTTTCAAAAGCAGAAACCATAGTCATTCAGTTCAGCCCCGACTCCAATTGATGCGGAGAATTGGATTGCCCACCTGGAGAAGATTTTTGATGTGTTGGGGTGCTCGGATAATTAGAGAGTATTGCTTGCAGTTTACAAGCTAGAAGGGGATGCACAGAGATGGTGGAAAGCGATGAAAACAACAAAGGGTGATGGGTATGTTGAAACACTTGGTTGGGCTGAGTTTTGTGAGGTCTTTTATCAGCAGTATTTTCCAGCGATAAAGAGGCTTATGCCAGAAAGTATCTGTCTATTCGGCAGAAAGATAATGAATCCATCACGGATTTCATGACGAGGTTCACTAGGTTGGCCGGCTTTGCGAGAACCTCAGCAGGGACTACAGCGGAACAGGCGGAGAAGTTCAAGTGGTGGATTCATTATAGGTATCGCCAGCATCTTATTAACAACAAGTTTGCAGACGTGTCAGCAGTGGCCAATGCGGCCAAGAATATTGAAATGGAGAGACAGGACTTTCGGTCTTCTAAACCGGAAAGGAGTTGAAAGAGGGACAGAGATAACCAGCAGGGTCAAACTTCATGTCAGCACGGGAAGAATCAGGGTGGTCAGTGGAACCGAAACCGTGGTGGCCATCAGGGGCAGTGGCGTGGCCAGAATTAGAACAAGGGTTATCAGCAGATGCCTCAGCAAGGGCAAAATCGTCAGCTTCAGCTACCTTAGCATGGTCAGAATCGTTAGCAGGGGCATAATCGTCAGTAGGGACAAAATCAGGGTCGTTATCCGGGACCAGCTGGTGGGGGTAACCCAAATCTCATTTTGATAGCTCCGTGTGCTACTTGTGGGGCTAATCATCCGGGGAGGCAGTGTCACGGACTTACCGGTGCATGCTTCTTGTGTGGACAGATCGGTCATATTGCTAGGGATTGTACCGGTTCACGCGGAAATGGTGGAGGTGGTGATAATGGTGGCAATGGAGGTCAGCGTCAGGGTGGTCGAGTGTTTGCTTTGACGTATAACCAGGCAGCAGATGCGCCAGGTACTATTTCGGGCACTCTTTTAGTTGGTAATCGTGAGGCGTCTATTTTATTTGATACTGGTTCTACTCATTTCGTTGTTGCTCAGTCTTTTTTTTGGCACCTGGGTGTGCCATCTCAGTCTTTAGATTATGTTATGTATATTGCTACCCCGATGGGGACTTCTGTTGTTATTTCTGATTTGTATCGAGGGTGTCCGATCAGTTTTGGGGATAAGATCCGTAGCGTTAATCTTCTTTCGATGAGTATGCATGATTTTGATGTCATTCTTGGGATGGACTGGTTGGATAAGCACCAGGCCACTATCGATTGTCAGGCGAAGAAGGTTATATTTAGAGATGTGAAGTCTCCAGAGTTCGTGTTTCAGGGTTCACAACCGAGTAGGGTGTTGAAGTTGATTTTCGCTATGAAGCCTGGGAAGTTGGTAGCAAAGGGTTGTGAGGGGTATTTGGCGTTTGTGAAGGATACCTCTAAAGGTGAGTCCCGTATTGAGGATGTTCCAATTGTTCGTGATTTTTTCGATGTGTTTCCTGAGGAGTTGTCAGGTTTGCCACCACAGCGAGAAGTGAAGTTTGCTATTGAGCTTGTTCCTGGTGCAGAGCCTATCTCTAAGGCGCCGTATCGGATGGCACCATTGGAGTTGCAGGAGTTGAAGGAGCAGTTGCAGGAACTGTTGGATCGTAGTGTGATTCGCCCTAGTGTTTCATCGTGGGGTGCTCCGGTCTTGTTTGTAAAGAAGAAGGATGGGTCTTCGAGGCTGTGTATAGACTACAGAGAGTTGAACAAGATCACCATCAGGAATCGGTATCCATTTCTGAGGATTGATGACTTGTTTGACCAACTTCAGGGCGCAAAGTATTTTTTGAAGATAGACTTGAGATCAGGTTATCATCAGTTTAGGGTGAGGGATGAGTATATATATCCCTAAGACAGCTTTTCGCACTCGATATGGGCATTACGAGTTTCTGGTGATGCCATTCGGGTTGACTAATGCTCCGGTGGTGTTTATGGATTTAATGAATCGAGTGTTCAGGGAGTACTTAGACCAATTTGTTATTGTATTTATTGATGACATTTTGGTTTACTCCAAGTCTAAAGAAGAGCATGAGGAGCATCTTCGCACAGTGTTGGGGATTTTTTAGAAAGAGAAACTGTATGCTAAATTCTCTAAATGTGAGTTTTGGTTAGAGCAGGTTGCATTTTTGGGCCACGTTGTTTCTGCTGAAGGCATTAAGGTGGATCCTGCGAAGGTTGAGGCTATCACTAAATGGCCAAGACCTACTCTACGATGTGAGAGATTAGGAGTTTCTTGGGTTTGGCAGGGTACTATAGGAGATTTGTGGAAGGATTTTCTTTGCTCGCCTTACCATTGACTCAGTTGATGAGAAAGGGCACGAAGTTTGTGTGGAATGAGGAGCGTGAGAAAAGTTTTGAGGAGTTGAAGAAAGCGACATGTGGCTCAATACTTGCATCATTAGTCGGGGATTTGGAGGTTACAGATTTATAGTGACGCTTCTAAGAAGGGTTTGGGGTGTGTTTTGATGCAACACGGTAAGGTGATTGCTTGTGCTTCTAGGCAGCTTAAACCTTACGAGGTGAATTACCCCACACATGATTTGGAGTTGGCAGCGGTGATCTTTGCCCTAAAGATTTGGAGGCATTATTTGTATGGAGAGACTTGTGATATCTTCACCGATCACAAAAGCCTTAAATACATTTTCACTCAGAAGGAGCTCAATATGAGGCAAAGGCGTTGGTTGGAGCTTCTAAAGGATTATGATGCTAGAATTCAGTATCACCCGGGAAAGGCAAATGTGGTTGCAGATGCTCTTAGCCGAAAGAGTTTTGGGAGTGTAGCAGCCCTTATTACATAACCTCAGCTTATTTCGGATATGGAGCGGATCGAGTTGGAGTTGTATATACGAGGTTCAGATGGGCATTTGGCAGGTATGAGAGTGGAGCCCTCTCTTATCTCATGGTCAAAGAAGCTCAAAAAAGAAGATGGGGAGTTGTGGAGTATGACCACGAGAATCTAGAGGAGGGCAAGCGGTCCGAGTTTCGTATTGATGATCGTGGTGTGATTTGGTTGGGTGTGGTGTTGTGTGTCTTAGTCGAATCCAATTATTAGGGAGGCGTGTTGATTGAGGCTCATAGTTCGCCATTTTCTATTCATCCGAGTTCTCTGAAGATGTATAGGGATTTGAAGAAGAATTTTTGGTGGAATGGGATGAAGCGAGGCGAAATTTGAATATGTTGGGAAGTGCCTCACTTGTCAACAAATGAAGATAGAACATCAACGAGTTAGTGGTTTTGTTCAACAGTGATTAGACATTCGGTGTGTGAAATGGGAGGATATCACGATGGATTTTGTATTTGGTTTTAGAAGACTTTCGGGAAGAATGATGCCATATGGGTAGTGGTGGACCGGTTGACCAAATTGGCACACTTTTTGGCTATCCATGAGGGTTACTCGGTGGATAGGTTGGCACATATCTTTCAACAAGAGATTGTTAGACTTCATGGTATCTATTATTTTAGATCGGGACCCACGGTTTACTTCACGGTTTTGGAAAGTGTTTCAACGAGCTTGGGGTACTCGGCTCAACTTTAGTACTTCTTTTCATCCGTAAACTGATGGACAATCCGAACGGACTATTCAGACGTTGGAGGATATGTTGAGGTCTTGTGCACTTGAATGGTCAGGTAATTGGGATGATTACTTGAGCCTAGTTAAGTTTACTTATAACAACAGCTGGCATGCAAGTATTGGAATGGCTCCTTTTGAGGCGCTATATGGTAGAAAGTGTCGGGCACCAACTTGTTGGGATGAGGTTGGCGAAAAGGCCATAGAAGGGCCTGAGTTGGTCCAAATCACTACAGAGAAGGTAGCGGTGGCTAAGGAGAAATTGAAGTCGGCTCGATCATGGTAGAAGAGTTATGCTGATAAGCATAGGAGGACTTTAGAGTTTGAACCTGGTGAGCATGTGTTTCTAAAAGTTTCTCCTTGGAAGGGCATTCGGCGATTTGGGTTGAAAGGGAAGCTTAGTCCGCGTTATATTGGCCCATTTGAGATTCTGGAGAAGGTTGGTGAAGTTACATATCGGTTAGCTCATGTGCACAATGTATTCCATGTGTCGGTGTTGAGAAGTTACAATTATCATCCATTGCACGTGGTGTAATATCCATTCGATAAGATTCGGGAGGAAGCGGATTATGAGGAGGAAGACAATTCCGTTTGTTAAGGTTTTGTGGAAGAACCATTCGGAGCGGGAGGCTACATAGGAGATGGAGGAGTTTATTCGAGCGGAGTATCCGCATCTTTTGATAATTAGGTACGTTCATTCTTTTGATTCCGGGGACGGAATCCATTTTAAGGGGTAGGTGATGTAATACCCGGAAAAAAAAATATAAAAATATTAAATAATTAAAAATTATTTTGTTTTAAAACATATTAATTGGACTTTGTTATTAAGTGGGTCAAATTTATAATTTTGTAAAAACTTAAAATCCTATTAAAATTTGGAGAGTTAATAAATATTAATAAATGGTGGAAAAATTTATTTGATAAAATTGGGCTTTAAAACTAATTAAATTTAATTTATATGTGATTAATATTATATAATATTATAACTAGGAGAATTAATAAGATGATAAATAAAACCTAATTACATGTCACTACATCTCATACGAACTAAAGGAAAAGAATTGAGAGGCGCAGCCGCAGCTAAGGAAAAAGAGGAGAAAAGTATTTTTTTACACTGCAATTTGAAGAAGAGGAACCAGCCTATACCTTTTCTTTTTTCAGTAAGTGTTAATAGCAGTGATGGGAGCAGGAATATATATATATATATATATATATATATATATAAATGTTTGTCAAACGGAAGTTATTGAACCTGCTGCTATAAAAAAAAGATTTTTGTTATCATGTTGTGAAAAGTTACTGTCAAGTAATAGGATTATAAATAAATTATGTTTATATGTCATGTTTGCCTGTTTGGTTGCCTGCAGCGTTGATTTCATTATAGATTATATATATTTATATATTACTTTTTAATAGGTACTTAGCCATGAAGCTTATAAATCAAAATTTGTAAATCAAATTGAAGTTATGTATATTAATTAAATTAATTAATTTTGCCGACATAATTATAAAAGTTTTTAATAATAAATTTAATAGTATTATGTTATTAATGATTGGATTGTAATAAAATTTTATTAAATTATTTAGATTGAACGGAGAGAGTCTAAACGAGTTTTATGGAATTTTGGGTATTACATTGCCTAATCCAGGTACGGATTCCGTACTCTTTCAGCGAGACTCTTTTATTTTTAATTTGTTCATTTCGTTATTCGTTTTGAAATTTAGAATTGCCTCTTATAATTATTCCTTATCAAATTCATTGTGATAGTTCGTTTTGGCGTTCATAGTTGGAACTCCTATTTGTACTCTTTAGACTAGTGTATCATGTCTATAAATTTATTTTGATATTGTAGTAATGTACATGTTAGTATATTTTTGGAGACTTGTGATGATGATTTGTTTCAGTTTAACATGTACATGTTAGAACCCCTTGTTGTGTCGCATGTGTTGTGACATTATATTTTGTTAGAATACCGTAGGGTATACCTGAGCTATAACCACCTGTGGGGGTACCACAGGCATGTCCTCTTGGCACCGAGGCATGACACCTTCCGTGGCGGTGTGATCAGTCCACGGCATCTCCGTTTTGTGCTCTGGTGGGAGTTGGCCATTTGGTGTTTTGTTGTGGGAGGCGTATGGGTGGAACCCTAGTTTTCTGTTTTGTTACATTACTGCGGATTGGTGATGTTTGTGCCAAACACGCCTTCCGATTTGCATGCATCTGGATCCGGCCGGTCTGATGCATGTTATGCCTGTGTGGCATTATTTTGATTTGCCTGTGTGGCAAGGTATATTTCTGTTTTGTTCTGAGCTCGGTATAAAATAACACCTAGCCATTTGATTCAGCCTATTATTTCGTTGTGTTAGTTTGGTTTGTTTCGTTTCAGTTCGTTTCGTTTCATTTCATTTAATTGAGTTAGTTATTTAGGTTCATTATTTGTATTTTATATCCGTAGTGGGCATTTGGCTCATGCTGTGTTTTTCTTCCAGCAGGTAATCATGGGGACCAAGGGCAAGTGTGATGAGAGTTCCATTCATTCCAATGATTTAGAAATATTCTGTTTAGACTTGATGTGTCAGTTTACTTGGAATTATAAAAATTATTAAGATTGTGGTTTGAGACAGTTTGAGATTTATTATGGTTGACTTGTGGTATTTATCAGTTATTAAGACTATTCTTTTGTGGCTTGAGCCTTGCTATTAAATTCATCAGTTTTGTTATGTTTTGAGTAACCTCTCTTTCTATTTCAGAAAGGGGGTGTTACAGATTATTTGTTTTACAGTTGTATATCTTTGGATTACGTGCAAAAATGGACTGTTGATTAATTGTTTTACAGTATATATCTTTGGCTTACGTGCAAAGACGAATTGTTGATTGATAGCTTTGGCTCGTAGTGCAAAGATGGATAGGTGTATGACATGATCATAACCACTGGTGATACTAACGAATATCTTTGGCCCGTAGTGCATTGATAATTCGATAATGTGATTGGCAGGATCATGACCATTAGTTAACAGTTGTATGTCTTTGGCCATAGTGCACTGACAGATAATTGATTGGTATGATCATGATCATTGATTTTATAGTTGAATATCTTTGGCCCGTAGTGCAAAGATAGACAGTTCTGATTGGTATGAGCATTGTTATTACATTTGAATATCTTTAGCCTTTGGGGTAAGGATGTTGAGTAAACATTCTATTAAGCCTTTGTGGTAAGGAAAAACTATTGATTTACATGATTATAAATATGAATTGCGAGTTTAACTATAATCTTTAGTGGTTTAGGTAAAGACAGGTGATGAAAGTTCTCTTTGTCTTGGGTACAACAAAGAACTGTTGATGAGTATTACAAGAATGAAATATTGACGATGGACTTTTAATTTGGAGGAGATAGTAGACATTATGTTCTACTTGACTCTTCTAATGGATTGTTGATTCCGCTGCAATTATGGTTGAAAACTTTTATTATCTATCATATGTTCTAAATCTCTGATTTATTCTGATGAAGGCTATTGATAAATTAATTATCTTAGCCATGATATTCTTTACTGGGCTATTTATGCTCACCCTTTTGCTTCACAATTCTTTTCAGGTAATAAAGTGTAGTAGTTTGGTCGACGCGGGGATATGAGGGAATAGTGTGATGGTCTGAGACTGTCAAAATTTTTCAATACATTATAAAACAGCATGACATGCAATATATAATTTTATTGAGGACCTAAGATATGTGTTTTGTATTTTATACGTCACTTAATAATTGATTTTGATGAACAGCAATAGGGTGATGAGAACCCGACTTTGAAAGCGTCAAAAGTGCACCTCATTAGAATGAACAGGATAGAAATCTTCTCATTCTTCTTTGGGGTCTTGAAATATTTGTTGTTGTATTTTATATGGCATTGTAATAATTTGAGTTTGGATACTGTCTATGAGACAATATTGTATTAAAACTCACAGTGTAACTATGGTCGTATTCTGCACGATAGTTCAACAGTTGTATAAATGAAGTTTGTATTTGATTTCTGTAGTGTGATATCTGGCGACTCAGGGCGTCACAGTTGGGATAATTATTTACCATTGGTGGAATTCTCCTACAACAACAGTTATCAGGCAAGTATAGGTGTGGCTCCATTCGAAGCATTGTATGGACGAAAGTGTCGCTCTCCAATATGTTGGGATTAGGTGGGTGAAGCAATATTGTTGGGACCAGAGTTGGTACGTACGTATTACTACCGAAAAGATCCAAATGATTCGACAACGTATACAAACGGCACAGGATCGATAAAAGAGTTATGCGGATCTTCATCGAAAGGACATGGAATTTAGTATTGGGGATCATGTATTGTTGCGTGTTGCTCCATGGAAGGGAGTTACAAGATTTAGGAAAAGAGGAAAGCTCAATCCACGATTTATTGGTCCATTTCAGATTCTTGACCGAGTAGGAAATGTGGCCTATATGTGAGACCCCAAATTTTATGAATAAAGATTTAAATTTCTCGAAATATTTTTTTTTTAATATTATGGTATGGATTTGATATAATGTTATAGTTGTGGGTAGTATTTATAAATTTTGTAAAGTATGAAAGTTGTTAAAAAATATTCATTTGGTCGTTATAAAATATTTTGTCAGGAATATCCGTACAACGGCAGAATCATTGGTGAACCCACAACGGAAGTATTGTCGTAATAATAAAACGACAGAATTATTTTTATGAAAATAACGGCGGAAGTTTTACCGTTAAAACTGTTGAACTACTCAGTAGTAAAAGTACAGTAGTACGCGTGGTTGAATAGTAGTACACGGTATTGGTTATTGATATTTACGTGATAAGTCACTCAGTTATACTCAATTACTGCTACAGTAATTGCTGCATCATATCTCTCATATTATTGATTCGATTATTGTCACAGTATCATCTGCACAATATGTTATATTATTAAATCAATATTTGAGACGACAAAGTTGTTTATATTATTAAATTGCAATATTAGAAGTTCTCTCTAGAGTTTCAGTGAATTTATAAGAAATAATGAAGGAATGAGCTTCTATTTATAGAAGAATGGACTGCATAGTAACTAATTCATGAACGGTCCAGATTGATTTACTTTTAAACGGATGGTCCAGATTGGTTTACAAAAAATATAATATATTCTATTTATAATCTAATAAAATGAATAACTTTATAAAAGTATTCTGTTTTATATAAAAAGATTTTACTATGCAAAACACTATGCAGGCACTATGCTAAATATTGTGAGTTATAATATTAATGATGAATAAGTTCGTGTTGATTAAAGATGAATTTGATAGTTCCATTTTATTGGGATTATTTGTTTTAGTAGAAATCAACATTTATTTCAATAATAATTGATGTCTGGAGATTATATTGTTCAATCAGGTATTCAGGGCACTTTTTGTGTCAGAGTACTATTCACGAGTTACTATTTACGAGTTACTATTTATGAGTTACTATTTACGAGTTACTATTGAGTCACATTCACTTACTATTAGGGGAGTTGGTGCAAGATTGATGATACTTGCATGACTAAGTTAAAAATAGAGGTATAGATGGAGGTACTATACTATAATTAATTTTTTCACATGTTTAGAACTATTAAGTCACATGATTTACTATTGATTCACATGATTTACTATTAGGGGAGGTGGTGCAAGTTTGATAATACTTGGATGACTGAATAAAAAATGAAAGAAAAGTTGGAGGTATTGTACTGTAATTTTTCGAGCCCCAAAATGTGCAATTATCGAAACTATGTTTTCCTATAAATAGAAGCTCATTCTTCCTTCATTTCTCACCAATTCACTAAAGCTTTAGAGCCATTATTATAGAGAGAAATTATAGAGAGAAAGAAGAAGAGAAGTATGTTCCCTCACTATTCCAGTATCTAGTCTTCTTTTGAGGTAAGGGGTATTATTCTTTCGTATTCATGAAGAGAATTACTTTCTTTCAATACTCGTAAAAGTTGTTATTCCATTCTTCATTATTATGTTAGAATAACCTGTTTATGCGAAGTACCGCATACATGGTGAAATTCTTCTGTTATTCCATTCTTCATTATTATGTTGGAATAACTTTGTTTATCAAATCTGCATACATGGTGAAATTCTTCATTATTCCATTCTTTATTATTATGTTGGAATAACTTTGTTTATCGCAATCTGCATACATGGTGAAATTCTTATGTTATTCCATTATTTATTATTATGTTGGAATAACCTGTTTATGCAAAGTACCGCATACATGGTGAAATTCTTCTATTATTCCATTCTTTATTATTCATTGGAATATCTCGCTCGGTCTTAATTTACTTTGACACGGTTCCATTATTTATTATTCCATTTATTATTATTCGTCAAAATATCCATCATGCGTTTCTGTGGGACTGGTTCCATTATTTATTATTTCGCATTTATTATTCGTCGGAATATCCTATCTGCGCTTTTTCACGTGGGACTGGTTCCATTATTTATTATTCCGCATTTATTATTCTCGCTGAATATCTCATACGTGCGTTCTGGCGGGACTGGTTCCATTATTTATTATTCTATTGGGAATAACCTGTCTGTGCGGTCTCTATCGCATGCATGGTGAATCCTTCTGTTATTTCATTCTTTATTATTTTGTTGGAATAACCTGCCTCTGTGGATTACCACATGCATGGTGAATGATCATTTGTATTCATTCCTTATTAAAATGTGGAAATGATCTGTTTACGTGGATTATGGAGAAAGTCATAATAAAAGCAAGGGATTGATGAAAACCATGGGTATATGTAGTATTAGTAAGTGTTATGATAAGTTATGTTGGTTAATATGTGAAAACATGAAAGTTTCTTAGAAATCACAAAGGGTTGAAAAATTAGATTTTGGTGAAAATGGAACATAAAATTCAATTGACCATATCTCCTATTATATTTTGAATTTTTGAGTGTAGTCAAGTTCTAGAGTTAGATCTATGAGTCTTATAACTTATCCAAGTGGAATCACTGGAAAAGGTATTGTAGATTTTTGTGTGAACTGATTTTAGTAAATGATGAAAAATCTGGAAATGCTTAAAAAGCTATTGTCCATATTTTTAAAAGGGCTGTTTCGGACACTTAATTTGTGAGAAAAATTCCGGTCTTTTGGGACATGAAAGTATATGGTATAAAGAACATCATGTCCAAAAATGAGCTCATTCTGACTTAAAATGAGCAAGTTATGACCATTTCAATATTTAGGTTTTTCCGACAAAAAATGTTATAACCGGAGTTCTATAACTCTGATGAGCATGAAATTTAAACTGGAAGTTCACATTAACATGTGTAAGATCCTGCCAAGATTTGGAAATTTCTGGAGTTAACCTTGAGGTAGCTAATTTCTTAAGGAATTAATTAGAAATTGATTTTTGAAAAATAGTAAATGAATTTTAAAAATTCCAAGAAAAATATATGTTCATTATGGGACTATATTCTGCTAAATCCCAAGAAAGAAATATTTTTGGGACTGATTTGGTATTTTTCATGAAAATGGTTTAGTTACGAACATATGAGTTAAATATGTTATGTGAAGTAACAAAGTTGGAAAATAGGATTTTATGGCTTGGAAATCCTATATAAGGTATATGCAGATTTTTTATGAGGGATTTGATCATTGGTGATGAAATCTTATGAGTATGGCATTTTTGAATGATTAAATGCATAATTCGGTAAAGTGTAAACAATTGAAATAAATTATTTATAAGTTTAAAAAGTGATTAAAATATTGTTATAATATTAACAATATTAGATTATGAGTTATTTAAGTGATGGATAATATTTAGATAAATTTAAAGTCTTTAATATTTATCCTTGTTTTCGTTTGATTAATGCTTATATCATTGTCATCATCCCCATGCTTATATGGTGATGAAAGTTATCTTTGGCTTACGTGCAAAGATGGACTGTTGATTATTGAATTGTATATCTTTGGCTTACGTGCAAAGATGGATTGTTGATTATTGGTTTTATTATTGTATATCTTTGGCTTACGTGCAAAGATGGGCTTGGTATGATTATGACCAGGGATTATTCGATATAGTCATGACCATTGATGATTTAATGAATATCCTTTCATCATATATGTAGCGAACACGGTCTTCTGGTCTTCACCCACACGAGCAATGGCGAAGGCTTTCTCCATTTCCTTGATCCACGTTTGCGCTACAATAGGATCGGTAGTACCTATGAATTCCGGAGGTCCTACACTCTTAAAGTCCTTGAAGTTTGCGATCGGAGCTACTTGGGGATTGGGTGTTACTTGTTCATTTCTTCCCCTAAGAGCCTCCCCTAACAAATCTACAAGCCTCTGAATGGGATCTACTTGTCCTCTCTCATCATTAACCAAACTCTTAGAATGCGGTTAATCTACGTCTGCAATGGCATTTTTACGCATCATAAAACTTCCATTTTATTATCTAATTATATTACTTAAACAATTCTCCATAAAAGGAAAAAGATTTCAGAATACATTTCAGAACAAGATCATTTATATTCATATGCCAAATTGTTACATTACATGATTATCTCTAGCATACTTCTATAAATGACACAACTTATCCCCTAATATCACAAAAGATGGGGACAACCATTAACATACTACCCTCTAATATAACTCAAAATTTTGGGCCTTACAACTATCTCACATTCTACATAAAAATGAAATTACAACAATGGATAATACACTACATAACGAACTACAACTAATAACTTTTAACGCCTAGACTTAATCTATCATTCCGCGCTCCACAACGCTCTGGTACTCCCTCTAAGTAATGTGCACAACCAAATCTCGGTTTATGGTGTGTAGGGTGCATCCCTATCTTAGGGTAGTGATTTACCCCATCAATCAGTCTCTCCATGGTAAAATGCGCCTTGCATAGCCTATCCTATTCATCTTCCTCCTTTTGCACCTCACTTCATCTTCTAGATCGTTAGCCCTATCATTGGCCCTTCCCACCTCTCTTGAAATGGATCCTATCCATTACCTCCATCCCTAACTAAGAACGGAAAGCTTCCTTCTCTCTGAAATTTGGACACCGTATATCTGAATTGATTGCATCACGTACAACTATGAATATCTTACTAAAATCAACAGCGGAAATACTAGAATAATTTACATTGATATAATATAAATATTTGCGTCCCAGTGCAGTAGTAACCATTACTACGACAATTCGGTGATTAACTTAAACATAACTTAATCATTCTTGAATACATCATAACAAGCATAACAATAATAATAATACTTCTAGTCTTAAGGACTAAGTTATTACAATAAGCCTTGCCCTTTCCCTTGTCATGTTCTGAAGTACCGCCTTGCTCTTGCCTTAAGCGTAATGTTTTAGGAAGCAAGAATGAGCAGCGAGTTTGCCCGACAAGTAATATAGCCGGAAGAACAAGCGGTTATAGCATTTAAACCTTTCAAGGGTATAATAATAATTGGTAGTTCAAGGATATCAAGAAATATCAAGAGTATTCAATAGGTGTAAGCTATAGGTGAAGGATATCAACAAAATTTTGAGGATTCGTTCATTTTGAGGTTCAACATGAATGAGTCTTGAGCGATCACTAAGGACTAAGAACTCTTACTAGAATTAACGATATTACTTTGTAATCGATGTAAGCGAAGTACAACGGTGATCGGCCTAAAGTACCTACGTTATGCATAACATTTAATCATACTCATATATGCTTGCGTCGGTTCCCAAGACAATATATAATTCCCCTTGATGAGGGTTGTTCATCTCGAGTAGATTTACGATAGTCACACCAAGTCGGTTGGTTTGGATAGCATAATAATAGTCTAGTCGAATCAAAGGCTTAACAATTTTATCATGCATTTAAGAACAATAAATCAATGTTTGCAACAACGTCAAGGTATATAAATGATTTTGAATAGAAGCGAGATATTTGCTTGAGGCGACAATTGAATGTATATGATGTAAGAAGTAAGGAACTTGCAACCTGATAATAATAGTGTTTGGATACTTGCTCGATGTAAATTTGAGTGAGGTTAGGGAACTTGCCTTTAGCGTTGATTACTACTTGTGGCGAAAATCACCTCAATGAACTATGTTTGTCCTATTTATGTAAGTATAGGTATTCATTAGCCAAAACACACTTGATTTACATATATAAACAACATGTACACATAACACATTTTTCTTTCTATCTATGTATCTTCTTTGCACCCATCGAACTTCATGGTTGTACACTAACATGCTCATACTTTTGACCTTGCTAGTTTATTCATAATCTTTCTTCTTCGTAGTTCCAAGAGGTTCATTGCTTTAAGTAGACCATAACATCTATCAATCCCAGAGCCCTTTTCTACGCGTGTTTGCGGGCATTAGATTTATTTTTCGAAGTTAGTAAAATTCTCTACTTAGAACTCGTTAGGTGTAATAATAGTTTATAGCGATTATAGGAATATTATTAATCCATCCTTATATCAAGTTATGATCTTGTCTCTCGAGGGTCGGGACATCTCGCCGTGTCGAAAGCGAAGAAGACATCTCGGCCGTGTCAGAAACTAAGGCGATACGGCCATGTCAGAAGATATTACGACTTGTCCAGAAGACAACACGCTTTGTCAGAAGACATCACGACTTGTCCAGAAGACAACACGCTTTGTCCGAAGACATCACGACTTGTCCAGAAGACAACACGCTTTGTCAGAAGACATCTCTCGAAGTCACTCTCTTTCGGAGACTTGATCTACACTATTCGACAAAGTCTAAGTTTGTTGGGTTAATTTCATTAAGACTTTACTATATCATACAACCTAAGGGAATTTCTTAATACATGGTCTAACACGGTAGAACCCATCAATTTGGTTCCTAAATGCGGTCAATTTGCACCCCCATGGAGTTCGAGAAGCGGTGAACATGCTCATTTTGCGAGAGTAGCCACAACTTGATTCAGACAATTATTAACGTATTCATGCACGCAGTAAACTTTCTAAACACCTATATCATGCTAATTCATCATACTTGACCTATTAATTTAGGAAAAGCAGAGAATCAAACAAGACTCGAGTTAAGAGCGAAGTAGAAATTATACCTTCTCGAGCTTTAACCTTGATATCTCACACACTTTGATTTGGTAATGCTTATGACTAAGAATTCTTTACTCGATTTCTCAACACTCTTATATCACTATATGATTTGCCATGGTGGCTTGTATTTAAAAGAAAAGCATGGACTAGACACTTGCTTTACCCGATGTTGGGATTAAATGGTGCGATAGAAATGAACAATGGTTACTTAAGGAGTTGTTTAACCACTCCATACCGACCACTTAGCTAATACTGCATACTAGGATTAGCGACTTGAAAGTTTGCGTAAAGAGAGTTTGAGCTCTTGTTCCTTGTACTTGGTGACCCTTAATTTGGGACAAGAGAATAGATCTCGAGACATAGACGAGGGGCTAGTCGGTGGACCCCATTGCCCCACATACATTTTATTAAACCGACACCTTGTACCATCGATTAACTATTATGTTGGGTTCGAATTGGATTTTAAATAACTTGAGTTTATTGGGCTAACTCAAAAGTCCATCAATTAATTTATTGGGCTAGACTCCCGATTTATTATTTGGATTATAAACATGTAAATACTTAATTATTATGGCGACTTAATTTTAATTTAATTCAATTGAGTTACTCACCTCATGCCATATAAGCATTTATAAAATAAATAATCACAGGCTCTATTTATAAATATTAATATTAAATCATAAAAAATTTACGGGTATTACATCCTCTCCCCCTTATAAAAATTCCGTCCTCGGAATTGATCTGAGGTTACACAAAAGATGGGGATAGTCTCTCCTCATCCTATCTTCTAATTCCCATGTGGCCTCCTCGACATTGTGGTTTTAGCAAACAACCTTTCTGAAGATATAACTTTGTTTCTTAGCATTTGTTCTTTCTTATCTATTATCGATCGAGAATTTCTTCATATGCGATTCTTCTCTACTTGAATGGGCTCATAGGAAATCACGTGCTTATAGTCGGACTTATGCGGACGTGAAATGCGGAAATGTGAAACACGTTGTGGATGTGTTCGATTAGGGTGCAAAGCAACTTTGTATGCCGCCGCCCACTCGCTTGATATCTCGAATGGCCTATGAACCTCGGACTCAATTTTCCTTTCTTCCGAATCGATCTTTCCCTTCGAGGAGATACCTTCAAAAACACAAAACTCTGAGCTTGAAGTCTCGGTTACGGCGATGATGCAAGTCGGCATACTTCTTTTAGCGATCTTGAAATTTGCTACAAATTGCCCCCCTTATTGTTGCTACTACCGTCGGTAGTTTCTTTGGACTAATTTTGGTCCCAAAAGTAAATCGTTCTCGACTTCATCCCAATATAATGGTGTTCTACACTTTCTCCGTAAAGAGCTTCATATGGCGGCATCTGGATACTCGCATGATAGCTATTATTGTGGCGAATTCTACTAATGGTAAATGGTCGTCCCAATTTCCTTGAAGTCCATCACCATGAGCTCTAAGCATGTCCTCCAGCGTTTGTATGGTTCGTTCACTCTGCTGCGTCGTCGGTTTGAGGGTGATAAGCGATACTTAATCTCAATTGAGTTCCCATTCGTTCTGCAAACTTTTCCGAATTTTGGCGTGAAGCAGCGGATCTCGATCGGAGACAATCGACGACACCGGCACTCCATGTCGCGATCGATTTCCTTTACATACAAATTTGCTAGCTGGTTCAAATTGAATCGAATCTTGATGGGTAGAAAATGAAATTTGTCTTTGTTAGTCGGTCCTGATAACCCCGAATGGCATCATAACCCATACGTATAGCAGGAAGTCCAACCACGAAGTCCATCGTAATGTGCTCCCATTTCCATTTACGGAATTTCCGGTGGTTGAAGTAGTCCACTTGGTCTCACGGTGTTACTGCTTTGACTCTTTGACAAGTAAGACATCTGCTAACACATTCTGTGACCTCTCTTTTCAAATTAGGCCACCAAAAATGGTGTAGAAGATCTGGTACATTTTGTGCCTCTGGATGTCTGAGAATCGTCGTATTTGTGTTAGCCGTGTAGGATTTCCTCTCTCGATTCGATTCTGGTGGCACCCATACTCGACCCTCAAACCTCGATATCTAGTCCTTATCTACTTTGAACCTTTCTTCCTTATCTTCTACTATTCTCTTCTTTATCTTCTCGCATTCTTCATCTTTCTCTTGTGCTTCCTTTATTTTATCAATATAACGTCGGGTGAGCTCTCATCATGAGTAATTTTCCTTCGCTTCTTTTGGTTCCTCCACCTCTATTTCCAACTTTTCCATTTCTCTTATTAATTCCTCTTGAGTTGTCAATTTGAATAACTTCTCCCTTCCTTTTTTACGCTTTCAAAGCGTCGGCTACAGCGTTTGCCTTTCGGGTGATAAAGAAATTTCGCGATTCGTAATCCTTGATTAGTTCAACCACCTTCTTTGTCGCATGTTCAACTCCTTACGTGTGAAGATATATTTGAGACTCTTGTGATCAGTATATATCTCACATTTTTTCTCCATCTACAAATAGTGCCTCAAATCTTGATGCAAAGACTCTGCATGCTAACTCCAAGTCATGGGTAGGGTATCGTTTTTGAAATCTTTCAAGCTGTCGTGAGGCATATCAATGATGGCCGTGCCATGTTGCATTAGCACACAACCAAGTCCTCTGTCGATGCATCACTATATACTACAAATCCTCCGTATCATCTGGTAATGATAATCTGAGCGCCTCACTCAACCTCCTCTTCAATTCTTGGAAACTCTCCTCGCATTTTGTCCGTCCATACGAACTTCTCTATCTTCCTCGTTAGATTGGTCGTTGAGGGTTGCTATCTTAGAAAAATCTTGGATAAATCTTGATAGTACCGGCTAAACCTAAGAAACTCTAACTTTTACATTGGCGTCTAATTTATTTCGATTCTTACAGCTTCCACCTTTGCGGGATCCACGGAAATTCCATTTTGATCTATCACATGTCCTAGAAATTGAACCCTTTCCATCCAAAATTCACATTTTGAAAATTTAGCGTACATCTTTTCCCTTCTCGATGCTTCGATACCATCTTGGTGTTTGGCGTGCTCTTCCTTCGTCTTTGAATAAATCAAAATGTCATCGATAAATACTACTACGAACTTATCTAAGTATGGCTGAAAACTTCGGTTCATCAAGTCCATGAATATTTTGCGGAGCATTGGTTAACCCAAATGACATCACTAAAAATTCGTAATGTAAAGTAGCGAGTTTGACAGCTTAGTCTTTTGTATGTCCTCCTCTCTCGCTTTTCAATGATGATAACCCGTTCACAAATCTATCTTGGAAAAACACTTTGCTCCCTTGAGTTGATCGAAAAGGTCGTTTATCCTTGGCAATGGATATCTATTCTTAATTGTCCTCGGTTCGACTCCAGATAATCGTCTGAGCCTCATCGATCCATCCTTTTCTTTACAAACAACTTTGGTGCTCCCCGAGGAGACACACTTGGCGAATGTAACCCTTATCTAGTAACTCTTGCGGTTGAATCATCAATTCCTTCATTTCTCTTGGCGCCATACGATATGGGGCTTTGAAATTAGTGCGGTTCCGGTGCTAAGTCTATTATGAATTGATTTCTACATGCGGCGGAAGACCCGAGGCGGTTAAATGCAAACACGTCTTCTTGAAATCTCGACCAGCGATATATCTTTCATTTCTATTCCTTTTCTTTGAGTGTCCACTATATAGGCTAAATAACCTACACATCCTTTCCTTAACAATTTCTTGCTTTGCATCATACGTAAAAGCTGACCACGATTGCTTGAGCGACGAGCTCTTAGTAAAACACTACCTTAGAGCCGATTTGAGGTGCGAAGGTTCACACTCTTCTTTTGACAATCGATTATCGCGGCGTGGTAGGATAACCAATCCATTCCTAATATCACATCAAACTCTCCCGGTTTAATGGAATTAAGTCTACGTTTAGTTCGTGACCTCTAATGTTTGCCTGACGGTTTGGTAAACAAACTACTATGGGAATTACTTCCTTATTCGCAATCTCTACGTTCGATGAATTTTCTAAATGTTAGGGAGGTATGTTTAGTCGATTAGCAAATTCTTGAGACCACAAAGGAATAGGTAGCACCGAATCAAAAATAATACATAGGCATTTATATTATTGATTGGGAGAATACGACACCACGTCCCTTGCGATCCACTGCGTCTTGGATAGTCGTGTTAAAGGTTGAGGCGTTCGATTCGGTTGGATTGCGTTGGTCATCGATCATCGACTTCTTGCCCCCCTCCTTGTTTGGCGCTTCTCCGTTGCTCCCCTTCTTTGGGCAATCCTTGATTTGATGCTCGGTTGAGCCACCATGAAACATCCCTTGATCTTTTTGGCTTTGGGCGGTTGGGTGAAATGTGCCCTTCTTGGGCATGCGATTGTAGTGAGAGCTGCGCGCCCTTCGACATTCCTTGATGGTTCTTCCCACATTTGGGCAAGCTTCACTTCTTTTCTTAAACCCTCCTTGATAACTTTACATTGGTTGATGTTTGGTGGTTGGTGTTGTTGTTGTTCTTTGTTGTCGTTGTTGCGGTTATCCATTTCCTCTTTCCCGGATAACTTCCACCTGCTGCTACTCCTCCTGAGTTTCTCCCCAACATTCTCTTTTCTTCTTCTCCTTGTTGTATTGGCTCGATGCCTCGCTACCTCCCTCGGCAATTATCGCCTTCTCCGATAATGTGGCGAGCGAGTCGATTTGAAGGACCGACACCTTGTTGAACAACCGAGGTTTTAGTCCAAGTTGAGCGTCGAGATTTCCTTTCTTCGATGTCTACTTGATGTGTTGCGAATAAATGCGAGTTCATTGAACTTGGCGCATCTTGTGCCTTTGTCATCTCCCCTTGTTTTAGTTCTAGAAACTTTACCTCCATCCTATTCTTCATGCTCTTGGGAAGTAATTCTCGAAGAACAAAGTCTTAAACCTTTCGGTTATAGTCCCTTCTCCGCCCTCTGTTGATTTGCTTCCCACGGTGGTGGTTGCTTCACCCCTCATCATATATGTAGCGAACACGGTCTTACGGTCTTCACCCACCACGAGCAATGGTAGAAGGCTTTCTCCATTTCCTTGATCCACGTTTTGCTTCTGATAGGATCGGTAGTACTATGAATTAGGAGGTCTACACTCTTAAAGTCCTTGAAGTTTGCGATCAAGAGCTACTTGGGGATTGGGTGTTACTTGTTCATTTCTTCCCCTAAGAGCCTCCCCTAACAAATCTACAAGCCTCTGAATGGGATCTACTTGTCCTCTCTCATCATTAGCAAACTCTTAGGTGCGGTTAATCTACGTCTGGCGGCATTTTTACGCATCATAAAACTTCCATTTTATTATCTAATTATATTACTTAAACAATTCTCCATAAAAGGAATAAGATTTGAGAATACATTTGAACAAGATCATTTATATTCATATGCCAAATTGTTACATTACATGATTATCTCTAGCATACTTACTATAAATGACACAACTTATCCCTAATATCACAAAAGATGGGGACAACCATTAACATACTACCCCTCTAATATAACTTTCAAAAGTTTGGGGCTTACAACTATCTCACATTCTACATAAAAAGTGAATTTACAACAATAGATAATACACTACATAACGAACTTCTGACTAATAACTTTTAACGCCTAGACTTAATCTATCATTAGCGCTCCTGATGCTCTGGTACTCCCTACGAGTAATGTGCACCACCAAATCTCGACTTATGGTGTGTAAGGGTGCATCACCTTTCTGTAGGGTAGTGATTTACCCCATCAATCAGTCTCTCCATGGCCGTGCGCACTGCATAGCCCATCCTATTCATCTTCCTCCTTTTGCACCTCACTTCATCTTCTAGATCGTTAGCCCTATCATTGGCCCCTTCCCACTTCTCTTCGAAATGGATCCTATCCATTACCTCCATCCCTAACTGAGTACGGATAGCTTCCTTCTCTGTCCTCTCGCTCAACTCCCTCTGCTCCATCTCTTCCAACTTCCCTGCCAGTTCTACATTCCTAGCCACTGCCCTGTGAAACAAAGCCCCCATCTGGATTCCTGTCTCCTTACGGTGAGCAATCTCTACCTCCATCTCCTGCATCACTAACTTTCTCTGGTGGTCTTCGTCCCTCAGCTTTTGGAATTCGGACTCCCTGTCCCTAGCCTCAGCCTCTAACTCCTCAACTCTGCACCCTAACTCTAAAATCTGCTCCTCATACTCCCCCAACATCCTATCCTCAAAAGTAGCCTCGTCGGAGTCCCCCATGGGCTCAAATCCACCATCTGCTCCTCCATGGCTCCTCCTGCTGGATCGAGACTCCTCGGGTATTGGCTCCATCTCCTCTTCCTCATCATCATCGTTGATAGGGACTACTGATTAATATAGGCTCCATTATCAATGGTGCCTCATATACCACGTGTATGTCACGCATGGCTCCTCTTCTACCACTCGGCTAGGTCCTCCCATATCGGTCATCCTACTGATCACTGACCTGAGACAAAACAAACAACAACTCCATTAGAATGTTAAATAACATAAGTTCATTGTATAGAATGAAGTTATATTATGTAACACGCTAAGTCCATCTCTATGAAAACTCTATATGAGTTTCATCCCTTTCTATCTTCCAAGTTCTCCTAAGTTATAATCTAAGGGCTCTCGCTCCTAAGGTTTATAACTATGGCTTTGATACCAACCTGTGACGCCCCCAAAATTCGGACACCCATATCTCGAATTCGGTGCATCACGTACAACTACGAATATCTTACTAAAATCAACAACGGAAATACTAGAATAATTTACATTGATATAATATAAATATTTGCGTCCCAAGGTACCGTAACCATTACTACGACAATTCAGTGATTAACTTAAACATAACTTAATCATTCTTGAATACATCATAACAAGCATAACAATAATAATAATACTTCTAGTCTTAAGGACTAAGTTATTACATAAGCCTTGCCTTTCCCTTGTCACATCACTGAAAGTACCGCCTTGCTCTTGCCTTAAGCTTGTAATGTTTTAGGAAGCAAGAATGAGCAACGAGTTTGCCCGACCAAGTAATATAGCGGAAGAACAAGCGGTTATAGCATTTAAACCTTTCAAGGGTATAATAATAATTGGTAGTTCAAGGATATCAAGAAATATCAAGAGTATTCAATAGGTGTCGCTATGGTGAAGGATATCAACAAAATTTGAGGATTCGTTCATTTCGAGGTTCAACATGAATGAGTCTTGGCGATCACTAAGGACTAAGAACTCTTACTAGAATTAATGATATTACTACTGTAATCAATATAAATGAGTACAACGGTGATCGACCTAAAGTACCTACGTTATCGCATAACATTTAATCATACTCATATGTGCGCGTCGGTTCCCAGACAATATATAATTTCCCCTTGATGAGGGTTGTTCATCTCGATAGATTTACGATAGTCGCACCAAGTCGATTGGTTTGGATAGCATAATAATAGTCTAGTCGAATCAAAGGCTTAAACAATTTTTTATCATGCATTTAAGAACAATAAATCAATGTTTGCAACAACGTTAAGGTATATAAATGATTTTGAATAGAAAGCAGATATTTGCTTGAGGCGACAATTGAATGTATACGATGTAAGAAGTAAGGAACTTGCTGACCTGATAATAATAGTGTTTGGATACTTGCTCGATGTAAATTTGAGTGAGGTTAGGGAACTTGCCTTTAGCGTTGATTACTACTTGTAGCGAAAATCACCTCAATGAACTATGTTTGTCCTATTTATGTAAGTATAGGTATTCATTAGCCAAACACACTTGATTTACATATATAAACAACATGTACACATAACACATTTTTCTTTCTATCTATGTATCTTTTTGCACCCATCGAGAACTTCATGGTTGTACACTAACATGCTCATACTTTTGACCCTTTGCTAGTTTATTCATAATCTTTCTTCTTCGTAGTTCAAGAGGTTCATTGCTTTAAGTAGACCATAACATCTATCAATCCAGAGCCCTTTTCTCTGCGTGTTTTTGAGGCATTAGATTTATTTTTCGAAGTTAGTAAAATTCTCTACTTAGAACTCGTTAGGTGTAATAATAGTTTATAGTAGTATAGGAATATTATTAATCCATCCTTATATCAAGTTATGATCTTTGTCTGTCTCAGGGTCCCGGGACATCTCGCCGTGTCGGCAGAAGACATCGGCCATGTCCGAAGCCTAGCCTTGTCCAGAAGATACGCGATAGCTGTGTCAGAAGATATTACGACTTGTCCAAGAAGACAACACGCTTTGTCAGAAGACATCACGACTTGTCCGAAGACAACACGCTTTGTCAGAAGACATCACGACTTGTCCAGAAGACAACACGCTTTGTCAGAAGACATCTCAAGTCGACTTTGAATAGAAGACATCGGAGACTTGACTCTTTCGAGACTTGACTACTATTCGACAAAGTCTAAGTTTGTTGGGTTAATTTCATTAAGACTTTACTATATCATACAACCTAAGGGAATTTCTTAATACATGGTCTAACACGGTAAGAACCCATCAATTTGGTTCTAAATGCGGTCTTGTTTGCACCCATGGAGTTGAAGCGATGAACATGCTGCTTTTTTTGCGAGTAGCCACAACTTGATTCGAGACAATTATTATTAACGTATTCATTCATGCAGTAAACTTTCTAAACACCTATATCATGCTAATTCATCATACTTGACCTATTAATTTAGGAAAAGCGAGAATCAAACAAGACTCGAGTTAAAAGCGAAGTAGAAATTATACCTTCTCGAGCTTTAACCTTGATATCTCACACCTTGATTTGGTAATGCTTAGCAACTAAGAATTCTTTACTCGATTTCTCAACACTCTTATCACTATATAACAATTTGCCATGGTGGCTTGTATTTAAAAAGAAAAGCATGGACTAGACACTTGCTTTACCCGATGTTGGGATTCATGGTGCTGATAGAAATGAACAATGGTTACTTAAGGGTTGTTTAACCACTCCATACCAACCACTTAGCTAGCTACTGCATACTAGGATTAGCGACTTGAAAGTTTGCGTAAAGAGAGTTTAGGCTATTGTTCCTTGTACTTGGTGACCCTTAATTTGGGACAAGAGAATAGATCTCGAGACATAGACAAGGGCTGGTCGGTGGACCCAAAATTCCACCAATTAATTTATTGCATACATTTTATTAAACATGTAAACACCTTGTACCATGGAGTTAACTATTATGTTGGGTTCGAATTGGATTTTTAAATAACCTGATTTTTATTGGGCTAACATTTCAAAAGTCCATCAATTAATTTATTGGGCTAGACTCCCGATTTATTATTTGGATTATAAACATGTAAATACTTAATTATTATGACTTTAAATTTATCCAATTTAATTAATTTAATTCGCTTTGTAGAGTAAAATTCAAGAATTCATGTGCAAAAATAATTTGGACCTCATGCCATATATAGCATTTATAAAATAAATAATCACATGAAAAGTACCCCAAATACACGAGTGAATCTATTTATAAATAATTAATAATAAATACAAAAAATAACATCCTTACAACCTGTTGAGCGAAAAATAATATTTCAACGAATATTTAACGAAGATAATATTCCTACGAATATTGAACGAAAATAATATTCTTTAAGAATATTGAACGAAAATAATATTCATACGAATATGAAAAATAATATCTCTTCAGAATATGAAATAAATAATACCCCTTACCTCAGAAGAAGACTAGATACTGGAGTAGTGAAGTAGCAGACTACTCTTCTTCTTTCTCCCTATAGCTTCTCTCTCTATAGCTTCTCTCTCTATAATTTCTCTTGTGAGTCTTAGTGAATTGGTGAGAATGAAGGAAGAATGAGCTTCTATTTATAGGAAAATATAGTTTCGATAATTGCACGTTTTGGGGCTCGAAATATTACAGTATAATACCTTCATCTTTTCCTTCATTTTTAATTTAGTCCTGCAAGTATTATCAAACTTGCACCACCTCCCCTAATAGTATATCATGTGAATCAATAATACAATCATGTGAATCAATAGTTTTATACATGTGAAAAATAATTATAGTATAGTACCTTCATCTATACCTTCATTTTTAATTTAGTCATGCAAGTATTATCAATCTTGCACCACCTCCCCTAATAGTACATGCATGTGAATCAATAGTACACACATGTGAACAAATAGTTATAAGCATGTGAATTAATAGCAATTAATTGCTCATTTATCCGATTAATTACCCGATTGGTCAATATAACTTCCAGACATCAATTATTATCGAAATAAATGTTGATTTCCACTAACACTAAAAATCCCAACATAATGGAACTATCAATTTCATCTTTAATCAACACGAACTTATTCATCATTAATATTATAACTCACAATATTTAACAACCAGGTCATTCTCAGGAAAGAGGGGGCTTTTCGATAAGGATTTCTCCTTATTGGCGCGCAATTAGGTGACCAAACATCTTCTTTACAGAACTTCTAGACATTGTCAATATTGCAAATAATAATATGAATAACTTTGTCGTCTCAATTATTGATTTAATAATATAAAATATTATGCAGATGATATTGTGACAATAATTGAATCAATAATATGAGAGATATTGTGACACCCCCAAAATAGGTATACATCACCCATTCTGAGTTGTCAATACATGGTACAGAAACAACTACAACTTTATTATTACAATGAAGAAAGCGTGAGTTTAAATACAAATATTATCTTCTAGACAATATCTATACTCAAAGAAATCCTCATCACATTTATTGATACATTATTTTACAAAATGGTGAGGACTACTAAACAACTCTCTCTAGAACCTTCATTCCATACCCAGACTCGTACTCGCTATATTCTCGCCTCCACGAGAAAAATGGAACAAAAGGAAAAGGGTGAGCTCAACTAGCTCAATAAAGAATATTATGACTAAGATAATATACAACAAATTACCGTTAGTCTTCAACAGGAAAAATCTAATAGAATCTGATAGACAACAAATTTTGAATCAATATTCGCAGTGGAAATAATAATTCATTAGAAGAGTTAAGTAGAGAATGCAAACTACTATCTTCCATGTATGAATTTAAAAGTTCACCGCTCATCTTTTATCCCTATAACATCAATCAATATATATATCGGAATCACATATTCATCTTTTGCACTCTACAGCCAAAGATATTCATCGATTGGTCATCTTCATCTAAACACTGCTCATCTTTGCACTACGTGCCAAAGATATTCTTCAGAAATCATTCATCTTTGCACTACAGGCCAAAGATATTCAATAATATCATCATTTAAGACTGAGGATGATGAAAATATATTTTAAAGAAACGAATCCAGTGAAACAAAATGACAAGGATTAAGGATTAAGGATTAGTACTTTGTTTTATCCATGTCCAAAAATACCTCAAAATAATCACAATGGTGTAAAATTCAAGAATGATCAAAACATGGATACAATCAAAGCTAGTATCTGAGAATAGATATTTTGGACAAAGAGAAGAAATTTCATTTTTCTATTGAATAGGTCAGATACGTGAATAGTGCCGTATACGTGAATAGTAACTCCGCACCAAAAGATAGAAATTCCACAAAAAACATCTTCACGCTTCATTAATAGTACTCGTGAATAAGAATCGTGAATAGTAACTCATGAATAGTAACTTCGTCGTGAATAGTAACTCATGAATAGTAACCCCGACATGAAAAAGTTCCAAATTTGATAAAAGTTCCAACTAATATTTCAAAGATAATGATATTGAAGAAATAATATCATTTGAGAAGAAAATAACATCCCTTACCGAAAGAAGATTAAGTACTTAATTTGGAATCTTGTATATAGTCTTTGAAAGGAACTTCAGACCGCCTAACAATACTCAAAGTATACTCAAAATACTCACAAGAATACACTCGATAATATAGAGAGAAAACTTGATTTCGGTGTGATTTTCAATTCTAACCTAAGACCCTATTTATAGGAAATTACTTAGAACACCAAAAGCGTAAAATTTAATAAATTAATAATATAATTATATAAATTTTCTACACATGCCTAGAATCTGATTTCAGCCATCAAACACATGCCACATTCTAGAAAAAGTAAGTAAAAAAAACGTTTTTTCTAATTTTAAATATTTTAAACTTCCAAAAAATCAATTATTTTGAGCTTCGTAACTTCAATAATTCATAATAAATAGCCCTTTCATCAGAAAATTCGAATCTCGCGAATTTTTATAGGAAATTCAATTCTCTACAACTTTACGGAAGAAAGTTTTCTAAATTCCAAATAGAAATTGAATGAAATCCACAAACCAGGCGATTTTCATTTATAATCAAATTTGATTCAATAAATGGGGTCCACCGACATGTTTAACATGTTTTAAACATTTATTGTAACAAAAATACTCTTCCTCCTCAGATACTCATATATCCCACATTCGTTGTAAAAATATCACCATTATTATATTATTAAAATATAATAATATATTTAAATGAATTATTTTATCGAAAAAGATAAAATTTCAATTTTCAACAATTGTCACATTAAAATTTTCTCCATCTATATCCACATAAAATCAATATTTTCTCATCATATGAATCAATAATTAATTATTCACAAATAATATTACGTAATCACAATATCGACAACCAGTGCGGTTCAGAAAGAAAGGGGCTTTCAATAAGAATTTCTCCCATCATGCCGCAATTAGGTGACCAAACCTCTCCTTAGGCAAGAACTTTCTAGACATTGCCAATAATGTTATCTAATAATATTATTGAGATAATATGAATTATTGCTTCGATAATGAAAAATATTGGGTAATGACAATTATGAAACAACAAAGAATATAAAATATCAACGCAAAGCAATTATTGAATCAATAAAATAAAATATCGAACAAGTAATTATCGTAACCATTATTGAGTAGTGCCTTCTTTACGTAAGAATCAATAATTGGTGCAATACTGCAGTGCTACCGTGTTTTAACCAACCAGAGTATTTTAATAAAGATTAACTTGAATAACAACTACTGTAGTTATTTTTAAACAACTTATATTTGTCGTGTTTGCTTCATCCAATCGCTTTCATTATGGGCCCACACATGGTCGCTACTGGTCGCATACGAATATTAATATTCTCGACAAAGAAGAATATTCCACGACCAAACGAATATTCCCCGACAACAATGAATATTTTATAACCACTTGCTTATTTTGAAATATTTGCGTATTTTACCCCTAACTATCCACATTAATCAAATCAACCCTTACTATTTCAAAATAATAAATAGAGAAAATTAAATTTCATTAATAATAAGTTGGGGTCTTACAGATATGATGCAGCAATTACTGTAGCAATAATTGAGTACAACTGAGTGATTTCTCATGTAAGCATCAATAATTAATATCGTGTGCTACTATGCAACCACGCGTGTTACTTTACTTTTACTACCGGGTAGTTCAACAGTTTAACGGTAAAACTTTCGCCGTTATTTTTATAAAAAGATAATTCTGTCATTTTCTAACTACGACAATACTTCTGTTGTGGGGTCCACCAATGATTGTGCCGTCATTCGAATATTCCCTGTTAAAACGAATATTCCCCGACACAACAAATATTTTATATCAACTTTGTGACTCCCCCAAAATAGATCCACGCGACCCATTCTGAGTCGCCAGATATCATAATATAAAAATCAAATACAAACTTCATTTATACAACTGTTGAACTGTCGTGCAAAATACGCCCATAGTTAAACTGTGAATTTTAATACAAATATATGTAACTCTCATGGTGCCTTGACCACAACCTTACAATGGTACCTTACATAAAAGTACAGTCAATAACTGTTTTAGAAATTAAAATCTTTGGGAAGTGCTCAAGGAAACCTTCGTACATGAGAGGCCATGCATCTAGGTTATGATAGATATAATATGTCCACAGAATTATCCTTGGTCAATCCAATAGTCCCCAAAGAAAACAAGAAGATTGCTATCATCTTCTTTCCAATGGTGAGTCTTCTCTTAACATATAATTATCTTTGTTGTCTCCAAGTGAGAATTATATTTCAAATAAACTCCAAGATTATATAGGTAGTGCTCGTAGATATACTCAGCAAGTGGATGTGCACAACCCTGTCTTATGATAACACGAGGTTGTATGTCATTAGACATCTTGTATGATAGTGGAAAAACACTCTCCCAAAGTTGGGTTCACCTCACCCTATTTGGTTCACCAAAATTAAATATCAAATGACATATACAATACGACACCACTTATCTAAAGTTCTCAATAAAATTATTTCCATACTATTTAGGGAGAACCTCAACAGCTATAGACCACCGTTCTATTCTCCTGTTACCCCCGCTCGACCCAGCTACACTCTTATTACCTGAAAGGAATTGTGAAGTAAAAAGGGTGAGCACAACTAGCCCCAGTAAAGAATATCATTTACATCATCAATAGCCTTTATCAATAATAAATCAGAGATTTAGAACATATGGTAGAAATAAAACTTTTCAACCATAGTTGCAGCGGAACGAGCAATCCATTAAAAGAGTCAAATAGACCATCAGGTCTATTATCTTCTCTATGTTAAAAGTCCACCAATAATATTTTATCCCTGTAACATCAATCAACAATTCCTGTCTACAATCATATGAATAACTCATAATCATAATTGTGATTCTAAATTCCTCTTCGCACCCAGGACGAAGATAATTTTCATCGCCTATCTTCACCTGAAACATCAAAATCATGGTTATACCAAATCAAAATTCTTGTTCATAATCATACTAATAAATTTATCTTTGCACTACGGGACAAAGATATTCATCAACAATTCATCTTTGTTCTACAAGCCAAAGACATACAACTGTATATAGAAGAGTCAAGTAGAGCATGATATCTACTATCTTCTACGAATTAAAAGTGTATTATCAATATATTATCACTGAAACTCAGCTTAATAATTAATCCACATCATCGAATCATCCCGCACTACTACGCCAAGGATATTCATTTAGTATTACGACCATTTAATTATCCATGCACTACGGGCCAAGGATATTCGTGTTTTCAACAATGGTTATGATTATACCGAATAATCCCTAGTTATAATCATACCAACAACTGTCCATCAATGCACGTAAGTCAAAGATATACAACCAATAATCAATGGTCCATTTTTGCACGTAAGCCAAATATATATAACTATAAAACCAATAATCAACAGTCCATCTTTGCACGTAAGCCAAAGATATACAACTATAAAACAATAATTAACAGTCCATCTTTGCACATAAGCCAAAGATGACTTTCGTCACAATATAAGCATGAGGATGATGACCATGATATAAGCGAAAACAAGGATAAATATTAAAGACTTTAAATTTATCCAAATATTATCAATCACTTAATAAACTCATAATCTAATATTATTAATATTATAAGAATATTTTAATCACTTCTTAAACTTATAAACAATTTATTTTAATTGTTTACACTTTACCAAATAATGCATTTTAATCATTCAAAAATGTCATACTCATAAGATTTCATCACCAATGATCAAATCCCTCATCAAAAATATGCATATACCCTATATAGGATTCCCAAGCCATAAAATCCTATTTTCCAATTTTGTTACTTCACATAACATATTTAATTCATTTACTCATAAGTAGTTCATTTTCATGAAAAATGCCAAATCAGTCCCAAAAATATTTCTTTTCTGGGATTTGGCAGAATATAGTCCCATATTGAACATATATTTTTTTCGGAATTTTTAAAATTCATTTACTATTTTTCATATGGCCAAAACTGCCGAATATTTAGATATTTATCATAAATTATACTTTTGTCCAAAAATTACTAAATTTACCAGGTATACTCCTATTATATACATGTACTCCCAATAAAAATTTCGCCAATTTTGGAGTTAACCGCAAGGAGTTATAAGGGTTTACTTTTAAAATAGTCTTTTCCCATAAAATCCATAACTCTTAATCTATACTTCCAAAAATCGCCATCTTTGGACACAATATAGAAAACTCATCAAATTATCATTTCAAATTTTTCCAGAAGTTTTGAGGGCCAGAAAAATTACGAAACTGCAAATGAATTTTCACCCGCCATGCGGTAATCCATGTAGATAGATCATTTCTACAATTTAATAAGGAATGAATACAAAGGAACATTCACCATGCATGCGGTAATCCACATAGACAGGTTATTCCAACAGAATAATAAAGAATGGAATAATAGAAGAATTTTACCATGTATGCAGTACTTCGCATAGACAGATTATTCCAACATAATAATAAAGAATGGAATAAGAGAAGCTCTCTTCATGAATACGAAAGAAATAATACCCCTTACACAATAATGATATCCCTTACTATAATAATAATATCCCTTACCTTAGAAAAAACTGGATACTGGAATAGTGAGGTAGCAGACTTCTCTTCTTCTTTCTCTCTATAATTTCTCTCTATAATAATTGCTCTATAGCTTTAGTGAATTGGTGAGAAATAAAGGAAGAATAAGCTTCTATTTATAGAAAAATATAGTTTCGATAATTGCACGTTTTGGGGCTCAAAATATTACAGTATAATACCTTCAACTTTTCTTTCATTTTTAATTTAGTCCTTCAAGTATTATCAAACTTGCACCACCTTCCCTAATAGTAAATAATGTTAATTAATAGTACAATCATGTGACTCAATAGTTATAATCATGTGAAAATACGTAATCATAAAAGATAAGTACCTCCATCTATACCTCCATTTTTAACTTAGTCATGCAAGTATTATCAATCTTGCACCACCTCCCTAATAGTACATGAATGTGAATCAATAGTACACACATGTGAACAAATAGTTATAATCATGTCAATTAATAGCAATTAATTGCTCATTTATTCGATTAATTACCCGATTGGTCAATATAACCTCCAGACATCAATTATTATCGAAATAAATGTCGATTTCCACTAATAATAACAATCCCAAAACAATGGAAATATTTTTCTCAAAAATTTCATTTTTAAAATTTCGAAGTTTAACTTTTTCTGAAAAAGTAAACTGTTGACTTTTTTAAACAAAAAGTCAACCCCGACAAATTTTGTGTTTATAGTCTATTTCTACTAATTTCATCGTTCTGGACTCAAATATCACGTCTGCATCTCCAAATTCAACTCCGAACTCAAATTCAATTTTTTTATAACATTCATCATTAATATTATAACTCACAATATTTAACAACCAGGTCGCTCCCAAGAAAGAGGGGGCTTTCTGATAAGAATTTCTCCTTATTGGCGCTTAATTAGGTGACCAAACCTCTCCTTGACAGAACTTCTAAACATTGTCAATATTACAAATAATAATATGAATAACTTTGTCGTCTCAATTATTGATTTAATAATATATAACATTTTATGCAGATGATACTGTGACAATAATTGAATCAATAATATGAGAGATATGATGCAGTAATTATTGTAGCAATAATTGAGTATAACTGAGTGACTTCTCACATAAGCATCAATAATCAATACTGTGTGCTACTATGCAACTAGCGCCAGACATCTTTTTCTTTTCGCTCTAGGTTATTTTATGACAACTTGCTTACTTTGAAAAATTTTCAAATATGACCCTTAACTTTAAACTTTTATCAATGTAACTATTTGCCAAAATAGAAAAATTGAATACTTTTATTTCATAAAATTCGGGATCTCACAAACTTGCTTACTTTGCAAAATTTTCACATATCACCCTTAACTTTAACCTTTTATCAATTTAACCATTTACGAAATAAAATAATAATTATAAGATAATTGAATACTTTCATTTCATAAAATTCGGGGTCTTACAATGGAAAAGAGTCAAATGATCCGGCAACGTATAAAAATCTCACAAGATCGACAAAAGAGTTATGTTGATCTTCATCGAAAGGACGTGAAATTCAATGTTGGAGATCATGTGTTGTTACATGTTGCTCCATGGAAGGGAGTTATGAGATTTGAAAAGAGAGGAAAGCTCAATCCTCGATTCATTGGCCCATTTGAAATCCTCGATTGATAGGAACTGTGGCCTATAGACTCGCCTTACCGGTATGTCTCGCGTTCATAATGTTTTTCACATATCTATGTTACGTAAATATGTGGAAGACCCGAACCACATTATTGAGTTAGAACCAGACGAGATAGCGGAAGATTTAACGTATGAAGAGGTACCTATTAAAATCTTGGATAAGAATGAACATATTCTACGCTCCAAGGTTATACCTCAAGTCAAAGTTTTGTGGAGAAACCACGATGTTGAGGAAATGACCTGGGAGTTAAAATCTAAAATGAAATCAAGGTATCCTCACCTCTTCGTCATACCAGGTACGTACACCAATTTCGAGGATGAAATTTCATAAGAAGGGGAGGTTGTATGACCCCAACTTTTATGAATAAAGATTAATTTTTTTCTCGAAATATCATTTTTAATATTATGGTGTGAATTTGTTATAATATTATAGTTGTGGGTAATATTTATAAATTTTGAAAAGTATGCAAGTTGTCATAAAATATTCGATTGGTCGGGGAATATTCATTTTAACAGAAAATATTCTTACGACGGCACAATCATTGGTGGACCCCACAACGGAATTATTGTCAGAGTTAGAAAACAACATAAATATATTTTTATAAAAATAACGGCGAAAGTTTTACCGTTAACTATTGAAATACTCGGTGATAAAAGTACAGTAATACGCGTGGTTGCATAGTAGCACACGGTATTGATTATTGATGCTTACGTGAAAAGTCACTCAGTTATACTCAATTATTGCTACAGTAATTGATGCATGGTATCTTATGTTATTTGATTCAATTATTGTCAATATTTTATATATTATTAAATCAATAATTGAGATAACAAGTTATTCATATTATTATTATTTGCATAATTAACAATGTCTAGAAAGTTCTGTCGAGGAAAGGGGTTTGGTCACCTAATTGCGCGCCAATAGGGAGAAATCCTTATCGGAAAGCCCTCTCTTTCCTGGGAACGATCTGGTTGTTAATATTGTGAGTTATAATAATGATGAATAAATATTGTTAAAAATATTGAGGGAATTTTTATGAAGTATTTATTGTAAATTTTGCTTATTATTTGGACCCCCGTTTACCCATTTTTTAAAATAATCGACAAAAAGTTATTCAGTATATATATAAATATGTATAAGGTGGGGCCCACATGTTGGATGAAATATAAGGTTGGGCCCGCATGTTTATGACTTTGGGGGGGTGTAGGATTTTGTCACGAGAGGAAACGTATTATTATTATATATATTATAATAAATTTTGTTTTTTATGAAAAATAGAATATATTATATTTTATTATGCATAGTATTTGTATAGTAAAAATCAAAAAAATTAGTTTTTCGCCGAACGCCCGTGATTCCTTTTCTCCTGTTCAGCCTTGATAAAAAAAATTCAAATAGTATCCTTCCATTCTCCTATAAATAGGATTCTTAGTTTAGAACTGAAAATTACACCAAGATCAGAGAATTCTTCTTCTATAATATTGAGAGTATTTCTTTCGAGTTTTAGAAAGCTTTGAGTGTAGAAAAACAGTGCAAGTTTTCTTCAAGAATATCCTCGCTATACCAGTTGAAATACTCTCCTTTTTAAGGTAAGTGATATTATTTTTGTTCAATATTCGTATGAAATAATATTTTCTTCCATACTCTGTAGTATGTAAGTAATATTATTTTGTTTCAGATTCTGAATTCTACACTCATTTTGTTAAAGTATTGCTTCTATACTCCGTGAAATTAGTAGAATATCCTTGAAATTTCACTCCGTGAAATTAGTAGCATGATCATGACCATTTGTGATAACACGAATATCCTTGGCCCGTAGTGCATAGATAATTCGTGGACGTGTTACTAATGAATATCCTTGGCCCGTAGTGCATGGATAATTCAGTGATGTGGATATTTATTAAGTTGAGTCTCAGCGATAAAATTGGTGATAAACTTTTTAAATCATAGAAGATAGTAGATTTCATGCTCTACTTGACTCTTCTAATGGATTGCTTGTTTCGCTGCAGTTAAACTTGATGTTTATTGTATTTTATCAGTTTAACACTGTTGAAGGCTAATGATAATTTATTCTGCATTATCTTAGTCATAATATTTCTTACTGGGCTAGTTGAGCTCACCCTTTGCTTTCATTGTTCTCTTTAGGAAATGAGAACTTAGTCGGGACTAGTCGGGGAACGGAGTGATGGTCCGAGTTGGTGGCTGTAGTAGTCCTCACTATTCTATGAAATAGTGTAATAATAATTGTAATGAGGACTCCATTTGAGTTTGGATATTTTCTAAAAGACAATATTCGTGTTAAAACTCTCACCTATGTTTTGTCGTATTTTACATGACAGTTGTATAATTAAGTTTGTATTTGAATTCTGTACCATGTATTTGGCGACTCAGAATGGGTGATGTATACCTATTTTGGAGGTATCACATTAAGATCGATCATTCAATGTAATTACTTTGCATTTATAGCGTTTATACGTTTTACACTTAACTTTCATTACGGCTTTATAACATTGAAATGTTATAAGTTACCATTATTACCCAACGTTCAAGGAACTACAACCTTTGTAATCCCAAATGTCCACTTAACGCGAATACGGTCCCCGGATATCGGTTACGTATTTTACGTTCATCATTTTATTACCTTTATTCGACGTTTATTAACTAAACTCAAGGTTTTACTCATCATTCGAGATGTTTTATTTCATAAATATTACTTCCATACTTGCCCCATAATTACCATCCAAAAAGTTGGATAATAAAAATCTTTAGTCAGAAATTTTTCGAGTTAAGGGCGTTTGTAGCGCCACTCTCAGTGTTAAAGCTGGAGCTGCGACGCGAGTTTGCAGCAGCTGAGCCCTGGATCAAGCGTTGCCGCGTGACTCTTCTAGTTTTGGCTGGTGCTGCGGCGCCAGTCTTAAAACTTAGAAAATTTTTCGAAGTGTTGAACATGTTTGAGATGCCTATTTTGAAGTCTCATAACTTCTTCGTTATAACTCGGAACGAGGTCGTTCCAAAGCCATTTTCTTCCTTATCTTATGTACTTCAACTTCCTTTTGACAGAATTTTATTCTAAATCCATTAACATGTCATTCGATTGGCTTAAATTTAGTCATTCGTTCGTTTTACGTTATTAACGTTCTTCGTTCATTTGTCCGTAATTCAGTTATCTGAATTCGGAATTCGTTCGTTCTTGAGTCCACGACTCACATTTTCTACGTTTTCTTAATTTCTTATGAAACCCTAACTATTTGGGTTCCTTAACTTACTTTTAACTTTTTGTTAGTATTTTACGAAAATTCATCATAACTTTGTTATAGCTAGGTTCAATCTGTTCTTCATGAACTTTTCTCTAAATCATAACCAAGAAATAAGCAACTAACTTATACGTGATGGTTTTGAACTTGTCCATCAATAATAAGTTTTAACGACGAAGGTTTTCAATTTTTCATCAACAACATTATTCACGTTCTTCACGTGTTCTTCACGTTTTTCACGTGTTCTTCGTTCGTTCTTCATTTTTAATCGATATTTTGATTACGATTTCATTTTTTCTTAGAATTTGGTGTTATAACTCACCAATTCTTATTTATTTCACCGAATCATTCATAATATTCGTTTAGATCGTTCAAATTCATCAAGCAAATCATAGTTCCTATGAAAGCTTTTAAGAAATTCTTATTACTAAACTTCAAATTCTCATTTCTTCATTTTCTCATGATTTCAACCTTATGAAAATCATTCTTAACATCTTTTACTTCTATTATCATTAAGCTATATGATTCCATATAAAACTTAAAGAAAATATAGATTAGAGTTAGGTTTTGGATTACATTTCTTCTTTAATCTCATTCCTTTAGATAAAACTGGCGAATTGCTAGCTTTTCTTCTTCCTTGCCCATTCGAAAATCTTCTCTCTCTCTCTCTCTCTCTCTCTCTCTCTCTCTCTCTCCAAGTGTTGGTGATTTTTAAATCGCCAACAAATGAATTCTAACTCCTTTTATAAGCTTTCAAGGCTAGGGGTAAAATAGACATTTCGCCCCAAAGTTACTATTCTCACCTCCTTTCCTAACCTCCTACTATTCACGAAGCTTCTCTTAGAAGCTTTGTGGTTCCGTCTTACGGAATTCGTTCGACAGTTTGAAAAACTGCGATTCTCAAAATTCAAATATTTTTGGATATTTCGTCTTTCCTCTACAGATTTACTTTTACGTATTTCTTCAGAAATTCCAAAAATTGATTTTTTTTTTGATGAATAGTATTGTCCTTCACGTTTTTTCAAAACGTAGTTAAACAAATGAAAAGTACATAACAGTACTTTTCGTCATTTTTATTTCGTCCGATTTTTGCACGTTTTTTGAGAAAAAATTTTATCGGCTAACATAACTTTTCACGACTTATTAACGTCAAATCTTTCGACAGAATGTCATTTCGACATACCGATCTCTCAAAAAGGCTTAGGTTATTCAAAGCCTAACCCTTAGGGTTTCGTTGGGTGAATAATGCCTATTTCGTATTTTTTTCGGAAATATTTTTCTTCCCGAATTTTTTTTATTTTCGTTTTGAAAATTCTTATTCATTCAGTCTAGCTCGTAGTCAGAATCCTTCTATTTTATAATCATCCTAAGTCCTAGAATAATTAATAAATACATAGCACAAAATACTATTAATAAAAATTTATTTTATTAATAATTATTTCTTTAAACTTAATTTTTAAACAATCTAATTTTTTTAGATTGTCACATCAACATTGTTGATCATCTTCATGGTACTCAATATATATTTAACGATATAATTATATTTAATTATGTCACCTTTTAATTTTTAAAAACATTTATTACTTATACTACAAGTAGTAGTATTTTGGCATATTATAGCATTCTAGAAAAGTAAAAGAAACGGATAAATGAAATTAAAAAGTGGGGTCCAGTCGGTCGTTAGTCCAAAGACGCGCATAAAAATACTAGTTCGCAACCTATTAAGAAAAGTAATCAGGCCATAACATAAATCTGATAGGTTCGTTTATAACATCTTACATTCTTACTATATAACAGGCCGTAATTACAGCCTTTCAGAAAATAAAAATAAAAATTGAAGCACCAATTTATAAATCAAAATT